>JAZAYU010000044.1:2260357-2334198 GCA_038501625.1 Corbicula japonica | reverse complement strand
GAGTAGGTTCACGAAGGCCTAATATTGGCCTAAAAATATGTAAATTTTTTAATTTTGTTACATATCTTAAATTTTAATGCCACTGAATTCATAAATAGTTATACTATTCATATCTTAAAATTTTATATTGATTACTGCTAAAGGTGTTTGACAAGGGGCCATCAAAATTGCTAAAAATGAGGAAAATGTGCAAAAATTCATATTTTTGTCCATTTTCACAACAGATTTTAGAGGATTTCGATAAGGGCACACTTCTCGACCAAAATCAAATTTTGACCATGAATTCAGCACACATTTATACAAAGAAAATTCTTTAAATTAGTTTGGTCGAAGCCTGTGCCCAATATGAAAATCACCAAAATATGATGAAAATTTAACAAAAAATTGCATTTTGGCAAACATTTTCAGATTTCAGACATATATGACATACTTAATTTTTTATTTTGGTTTTTGGGTTCATCTTCCCATTTTATCTTTTCAAGAAAACAACCATTATAGATTATAAAAAGCACACTTTCAGTGATGTAAATGCAATTTGAAAATTTGAGATAATTTTAGGCCAATTTTGAGCCTTCGTGAATCTACCCCTTTTCTGAATGGAAGGCAGCCTGTACTAAAGAGGAGTCTATCTGTCCAGTCTATCATGATTAAGATCTACATCAGTGCCCAAGGTTATAAAACTGAGTATGGAAACCAGTCTCAAATCTCAAGCATCTGATTGGCTGAAATGGCGAACAGTCGCCATTTCAGCCAATCAGATGCTTGAGATTTGAGACTGGTTTCAAATCTCAGTTTTATAACCTTCAACCCTGGCAATTTTAAATTCATTTCTGGTTTTTTTTCTGGAAGTGCCCAATGTTACTCCATGTAAAATTTACGCTCTTTAATTCAAATTTTTGGCACTTGTTATTTTTTCAAGAAAAATACAGAGTTTTTTTTAACAGAAAGAGTAAAATGCATGGATATGCAGCTGATTCGGATCTTCAATGGATGCACATGGATCCAGAACTGAAAGTATTATTATGTTAGAGCTCAACTTACGTTCAGATCCTTTGTAGAACACGGAGAAGAAGTTAATGGCGATAGTAATCCCGTAGAAAGCAGGTAACAGCTTGAGCCCCGGCTCCAACGGATGTTCCTGAAGACAACAAGTAACGATATACACTTCAGACTAGATATATTTCGGTATTCAGGGTCCATCTTAGGGACCGCATTCACCTCCATAAATACCACTTTAAGGCATGAGCAAACATAGTAAAACCTGATCAGCCGGCACATCTGTGCCATCTGATCAGCATCTAAACTTTGCTTTTGGATTTATTATGTTTTTACTAACAAAAAAGCTAACAGTGCAGATCCTGATCAGATGGCATGGCCATGCTGGCTGATATGGGTCTACACTGTTTGCACATTCGTTAAAATGCATAACAATGGAGTAAATCAATTAATATACATGTAAGTTTTCTGTCTTCAAAAATTTTTGCAATAGACCAGACATCCTTAAACCTTTACTCATGGAGATGTCTTTTATCACATGGGAAACTGGTGTAGATCTAGATCAGCTAGCACATCTTTGATGTTTGATCAGGTTCTACAGGGTTTGCTTCTTGGTCGGAAATAACTTAATGAAGCTTAACCCTTTCCTGTACAGATACGCATTTTTACGCATGTGCGACCAGTGTAGATCCAGATCAGCCGGCACATCCGTGCCGTCTGATCAGGATCTGCACTGGTTGCATTTTGGTCAGAAATAGGCTAATGAATCAAAAAGCGAACAGTTTAGATCCTGATCAGACGGCACGGATGTGCCGGCTGATCTGGATCTAAACTGTTCGCCCTAGCAATAAAGGTGTATCTGTACAGGAAAGGGTTAAGGGTTAAAGCAAACAGTGTAGATCCTGATCAATCTGTATGTGAGCCCTGGCTAATCTGGATCTACACTGTTTACCCCAGCCATAAAGGCATATTATGTAGCGAAGGGTTAAACTTTATTAATGAAAACAATAAATCTGAAACTTTTCTAAAGTACAAAGAAATTCTGTTGTTGTTTTTTTTTATCTCTGTTGATTTTATATCATGAATGTCAATGAGGTTCTTCAACAAACAATATGGAATGTCTTCCATTATATAAATGACATACATGGAAATGCTAGAAAATAACTGAACTGAATGACTTTGCTCACAGATATCTTTTTATGTGATGGTACATAATTAACAATCTTAAATAACAGGAATTCTGGAAGATAACTTTTTTCCCCGTAAATTTCAGGTCATTGGTTCCTCAATGAATAAATGTTTTTTGCAGATAATGTTGTGTAACATTTCAATTAGGAAAGCACTATTCTAGTTATAAAACCTTGCCCATAATAGTAAATATTTAATGAGCTGGTAGTAAAAAGTTTATTTGGGGCGCGCCACGGGAAAAGGTACCTTCGATCATATTTTGTGACATTTTAGTTGTTACTATATTAAGAAAGAATTTCCAACTATCTATAAATTTTTCATAACTAACAAGTGCTTTTCTTACACAATTTGACAATAAAATGATATTTTGAACGCGAAATGCATAATAATTTATGTTGTCTGCTCAACTTTATGACGTCATTTCAAAGATTGACGTCAACTGTCCGAAGGTACCTTTTCCCCGTGACGCGCCACATTTATAATAATAATACATTATAAAGCTACACTCTAAACCCTTTCCTATATTGCAATGGCAAACAGTGTAGATCCAGATCAGCCGGCACATCAGTTCCATCTGATCAGGATCTACTCTTTGCTTATTATTTATTAGGTTATTTCTGAATATGTGAACAGTGCAGATCTTGATAAGATGGCATGAATGTGTTGGCTGATCTGGATCTACACTGGTCGCACATGCGTAAAATGTGTATACAGGGAGGAAAGGGATAATGTTGAGTAACATTTCAATGAGGAAAGCAGTAGCCTAGTAATAAAACCTTGCCCATCACAGTATATGAAATGAGAGGATAGTGAAAAGTTCATTTCTGTTACATTCTCAAAATACGCTCTTGAAACGTTAAAGGTCGTTGAGCATTACACATTACATATTTTTTGTAAATTTTGTGTAGCATTCAATGAGGGCTAGGCGGCTTGGACAGTATAGCGGGTAATTTCTGCTGGTGCCAAATTTCTGCGTTTCTGCGGTCTTTGGATGAAATCGCAGAAATATGTCCAGCAGAAAAAAAAAACCAGCAGAAATTTAAATCGCAAAATATTATCTCATTTTATCATATAGGCATAGTATAAATGTGACATTTGCTCAAACATTTCTCAAACATTCAAATCAGTTGAATAGTTGTTTGAGAGTTGTTATTTATTGGATATATATAATATCTTTTTGTTATTTTTTGATAAAATAAATTGAGTAACAGGTATTACCCATGAATAAAATATCTGTGAAAAACAAATAGTATGTGTACATATATCACAGTCGTGTTATTCTTACGACACCTTACCCAATATGAACCGCAGAAATTTATCCTTCATGGGAACCGAAAACGCAGAAATAAAAAACGCAGAAATTTTTGCGTCCATTTTTGAGGGTAAAACGCAGAAATTTAAGACCGCAGAAATAACCCGCTATACGGTATGCATTTCCATTACTGCCCATGTACAGGCTCAATCACACGGAGCCTGCAATATTTTGATATTACTTGTGTTCAGTGCCTTTTAACATTCCTTTTGAATCTATTTGTATCATGGGATTCATAAGTAAGATATTTGATGGTACCTTAAATTGGAATTATTTTGCCTTGGTTGACAATTGACCTAATTCACAACCCAAATTAAAAGGGTTGAAAATTAAACGCACCAAAATCTGTCACAGGTGAAAACTTCATTGAGTCGGTGCAAACAGGTCGAAACAGGATATCTTAATCAGCATGTTATCGTACTGACATGCACAACTCATCAAAGCTGATCAATTAATCTCATGATTTTAGTTTTTTAGTTTAATTACATTTGTAGTTTCAATCTGTTTGGAGTGTTGTGCGATGGGGAAAATATTCAATTCTATTCAAATGTCAACATGCATGAAATGATATTGACAACAATATTTAAGGTCCTTGAAAAGAACTTTCATTTGTGGAGAGAGAAATCAACTTTTTTATTTTTATGTCATCCATTTTTGCGACCAGGAAACTGAAGGTCAAACACACTTTTACAAATAACTAATATTGTATACATTTGTTAGACAAAAGGACATTAGGTATTATTTTTCAGTAAGGCAATAGAAAATTAATTCCTAGATTCTCATCCGAATTTTGGAAAATAAAAGGGGCGGGTGGGCGGGTTTTATTTTTTAGCCGACTATGAATAGCCGATTCGCACTTAATTGTTTGCGTACTCTATCAATCCGTACTTGTAATGTAAATATTGATATACGCATTTTTTTTTCAATTTAACAAAAAACGTTGGGGCGGAGTGATTTTCGAAGGGCGGGCGGGGATGAGAATCTAGGAATTAATTTTCTATTGCCTAACTCATTACTCATCAAGACATTTAAATTGATCTTAAGTGTTGTTTTGTTTTTGTGATAAATTGCAATAGGATTTTAGAGGTTTTTGGGGTCTTACTATTTTTCTTTACTGTTTTAACTTTTCTTAGTGTATGTAAATTAAACATATATAAATAACATTGATTTGTGCAAAGTTTGTTGGAACTGCATTGTGCCGTTTGAGAGATTTTTATATTTTAAAATTTCTTTTTTTGTCTATGGCAACGCAATGGCGAAAGGCGCAATACCTTAATACATGTGTGTTGTCTGATCTGGATCTGCACTGGTTGCATCTTGGTCAGATATAACCTTAATGAATTTAAAAGCGAACAGTGCAGATCCAGAACAGACTGCACAGATGTGCCAGCTGATCTGGATCTATTCTGTTCGCCTATGCCATAAAGGTGTATACATCGGTTAAAATTCTTTCTTTCTTTTATCTTTCAAAAAGTCATCTTTTCCTGTAGCGACAACACTTACCTTACATAGCACCACTTTGAAGATGAACAAGAAGAGAAGGGTAGAGACCCCACCCGACAACACCGGGGATGCGAACCATGAAGCAACTGAAAATGTAAACAAAACATGTCAATTTTCACTCAGCCCTTTTAGTAACTTAGTACATACCCATATAAGCAAGGATATTAAGCCTTTCCTCCATATACCGTATATTCCCTATTAAACGCCCCTCCCCTAATTAACGCCCTCCCAGTCGTTTTTCAAAAGTAAACGAGTGACTTACCATGACTTGACGATCTTTAATCTCTCATAATAATCATTTCGGTGTGAAAAATTTCATTTAAGGTTAAGTTTTTTTAAAATAAGTTCTAGGAAAATGACAAAATTGTTTCCTACGGTTATTTATTAAAAAATAACACAATTAATGAAAACTTCATTTTGTCTATAGTTAGTCTCTATTAAACGCCCCCCCTTTGCAAAATGTAACGCCCCCCGGGGGCGTTTAATAGGGAATATACGGTAAACACCTTTATGGCATGTGCGAACAGTGTAGATCCAGATCAGCCGACACATTCAAGCCGTCTGATCAGAATCAGCACTGTTCGCTATTTGATTTATTAAGATATTTCTGACCAAAAAGCTACCAGTGCAGATCCAGATCAGCCAAAACATCAGTGCCATCTGATCAGGATCTGCACTGTTGGAAATTTTGTCAGAAATAACCAATTAAATCTAAAAGCGAACAGTGCAGATCCTGATCAGATGGCACTGATGTGCTGGCTGATCTGGATCTACACTGTTCGGCCATGCCATTAAGGTGTGTATATGGAGAAAAGGGTTAACCTTTAGGCTTTTACAATTTTTTAAACATTTTGCATGTTGGTGTTAAAAAGTTTTCATTATCTAGCAACCAACCCCCACCCCCTCTCCCCTACAAAAAAAAATCTAGGAAAAGCAACTGCAAACAATGTTTTTATGATTGGAATTTCATTATTTTTTTCCATAATCTCCAAGATTAATTTGAATTAATATGCTGTGGTATATTTTAATTTCGCACAAGACACAAAATTTAATGACACTGTTGCGAAGGCATAAATTGGTGCCTTTGTAAGCAGTGATTTTTTTATGCCAAATTTTGGGAGAAATAGGGCCCCATTCCCCCCTCAAAATAGTATATATTTTTCCCCCACATCCGATAAAAAATTCCCCCTTTGCAGGAGTCTGTTACAGACCGTACTGAGTCAGGATATATTTAATGGATACCCCACTGATAGACAATACACTGACAAGAATAATTGATAACATTGCAGAGGGAGAAAGAGACATTTCTCTGTAGACCACTGACTTTCTTTGAACTAAAAAATCCGTGAACACTTTGTTTTGTTGTGTTTCAAAGGCAGCAAGTATATTCTAAATATTCCCCCTTTCCTTTGTTCGCTTCGCAATTTTCCTCTTCCAAAGGGTTGCGACCCCCTTCCCCCAAAAGTGAAAAAAACACTGGTAAGACTAGATATTCAATGGTTTGATTTCGGTAGAGTTTGATTTCACACTCTTTTCCTTAGTAGTGCAAGTAAATTTGAAAACTGATCTCGAAACAAATATAACTATAGTACTGTAGCTGAAACTCGTCAAGAAATAAATTGGCTCAGGTTTTTCTAAAACATTGCTTTTTTTTGGAACATTGGAAGTATGTATTTGTGTTGTAATGACAATAAATTAATTTATTCAATCACCTGCAACCTTTTTGCACTTAACAATCTTGTTTTGGCCATTTTGGAACATCAGATCCTTTTTAAACACGACACACTTAAAGTTATGTAAGGCAAGTGGGGACAAAAATAGCACTATCTTGAAAATGTGATATATTTAACATTGTAAGTTGTAACAATAGTCCAGATGTTTGATCTAATAAATCAAAATAACCCCCTTCATGCAACAATCACTAGTGAGTTTAGTGATGGGAAGGTGATATGATTAAAAACAGACAATACTATAAATAGAATAACCCTTTAGGGGGCTAAAAATATTTTTAAAATGTGCTTGTCTATGGACGAGCTACGAACATAAAAGAAAATCAGGTTGCCTAGATTTCTTTAACGTCCAAAACAAAAAGTTTAATAGACTGAATAATCTGGTTTTATAACATATTAATGAATAATCTGGTTTTATAACATATTAATAAATAATCTGGTTTTATAACATATTAATAAATAATCTGGTTTTATAACATATTAATTTTCCTTAACCCTTTGATCAACATAACTCACATTTAAATGCATGTGCAGAAAGTGTAGATCCAGATCAGCCAGCATATCCTTGCACAAATGTGCTGGCTGATCTGGATCTACAGTTTGCCCATGCAATAAAGGTGTATCTATGGAGTAAAGGGTAAAACAAATTATAACTCTGAAATTACCGTCATTGTTCGCATATAAGCCGCACCGCCCCCAAACCTGATGGAACAGATCAAAATTGCTTATAATGTATTTATAAGCAGCCAAACCTGTGTATTAGCCGCACCCCCAACTTTTTACCGCCGAATTCTGGGAAAAAAGTGCAGCTTATATTCAGACAATGACGGTACTGATTACCTTTTTGGTTAAAGAAGTAATTATTTTTGCAAAATTGCAACAGAATGATTTATACATTATTTTGGTTGGTACAATTATTTTTTTTTGTTTTTTGGGCAGGTAAACTTGTCAAAATAGGAAGCCCTTAATGGCTGGTTAATTAAAAAGTTAATTTCAAAGACTGAACCCCTATGAAAATGTCAGACAGAACATATCGTGAAATGCACAACCAATTTTGTTCAATTGTAACTAATTTTTTCTTGGTTATTTATTTTATAAACTTTTTACTTCTAAGATAATACCATTTAGAACAATAACTTTTAAAAAAAGAGTAACTGTTTAAAAATGGTTATATATTTATTATCCCTGCCATGATAATTTGAAGGATTCATTTATAAGACTTTTATCCAACGGAAGAGGAGATAAGATCCAGATCAACTTGCATTTACCTGTGCAGTCTGATCTGGATGTACATGTACACTGTTCACTTTTAGATTTATTACATTATTTCTGACCAAAAAGCAAACAGCAGGCCTCCTAGCACGCCTGGACAAAAATAAAGGTTTTTAAACAGGCTCCAATCTATGGAAATAAAGGCCTTTTAGTGTAAATACACAAAAATAAAGAGCAAATAAAGGTTATTTTTGTCAGAATTTTCCTTGAAAACTCAAAATATGTATGTATTTACTAAAAACAGTTAATAATATTTATACATTTACATGGATACCACAGTCTTAATCCAGATGTATCAGCAAAAGGCATGTTTGATATTATATCGTATTGTCTGAATTACATATTATGACTGATTCACAAGCAATACCCTAACATGGTAATAACACTTAAAATGAGGAAGAAATACAGTACTGCAACCATTACTTGCTTTATACTGCCAGGCACAGCAAGCAGTCTGAACAAAATTATAGGTTTTAAGTAAAAATTACAGGCTATTTGGCTGTTTTTAAGTTTTTTTTCAGGAGATTTAAAGGTTTTAAATTGGTTAAAAGGTTTTTAATCGGTTTAAAGGTTTGCTCTGAAATTAAAGGTTTTTAAAGGTTTTAAAGGAATCACTAGGAGGCCTGAAACAGTCAGTGTAGATCCTGATCCAATGTATGAGCTGATCTGTATTTACACTGGTCTCCCAATGAGATTTAAATTATATTTCATGGAGTAAAAGGTTAATTTAGCAATCAGAAATAGATTTGATTACCGTATACCCCCGTTTTAACGCTCCCCCCCTAATAAACGCCCCCTCCCCTTTTTCATTCTAAAATTTTTCAATCAGGGGCAGAAAGACATTTAAAATTGACAAAAAAGTACAAATAATTAAATTAGATCAACACAAATCAATTGAAAACTGTTAAACACTTTTTATTATCACAACTTTAACAATAACGGTAAACTTGTAAGGTATTATTTTTTTCGCATAAAATGTTACGCCCCCGGGGGCGCTAAAACGGGGGTATACGGTAGATTACCTTCATAACGTCCAATCCTTTGCATTCCATCAGACTAGGGAATTTTTTTTTATAATAAAACATTGAAATGCCATAAAATATAATGAAATGCATTTAAATTGCCAACATTAAATATACCCATTAAAACAAGCTTAAGTTTCAGATAATTACCTCTTTTAAATGGTTTTAAAATGGTGAGGGTTAAATTAGAAACAATTAAATAACTTTCCACTAATTGGAGGAATATTTTTTCAACAGAGAAAATAGAAATACATCAGGGCTCTCACTAGACTTGCAAATTATGGAGAAGTTTTGTCATAACTTTACTGAATTATGGAAGTTTGAAGGCAACAGCATTTTTTCCCTATATAGTCTATACAAAATGACTTCTCCCATAGCTCAAAAAAAGGGAAAAGTCTGGTCACTTTTGGGAGACCACATCTCCCTCTAGTAAAGCCCTGACACATGATACAGAATAATCCAAAAAGGAAAACATGATAGGAAAAAAATCCCTAAAGTCAAATCTGTGCTTGATCTTGTTCCTAATGTTAAAATATATTACCTTTTTTCCCCCACTTAGAGATGAAAAACTCCCAACTGAATCAATACAGTAATATGCATTTCCATTATTGCCCATGAACGGGTTTAATCAAACCAAGCCTGCATTATTTTCATATTTGTCGTGTTCGGTGGCTTTCAAAGTTCCCTTTTCATCTATGACGAAATCCCGCTTTACTGGACTATTTAATTCATAAAATATTATAGCTTGTTAATCAGGCATCATTTTTTGTTTCTTAAAATGCAAAAATTATTGATAGTATCAAATATGTGTAAAGCTTTTCATTTCCTAATGATACAAAAAAAATTCCCAATTCTGGCAAAACGATGCAAAATTTCCAAATTCCAGGGGTATGGATCATAGTCCCAAAATTGAAAACAAACCCTGCACTGTGTAATTATGCAGAGCTTTTTACTGCAGGCATCATTGTCTCGAAATAAAACGGTAACACAAACTCACCTATATAACCCAGCTGCTTCCAGTTGACCCCTTTGAGTCCGTGTGATACAAGAGAGAACCCTAGAGTGGCCCCTACAATACTGTGTGTGGCGGAGACAGGTAGCCTCAGTATAGAGCAAACCATCATCCATATACAGGAACCTGAAATACACAAACATACAGTCAAAACTTCTCATTAAGATCATCTCGATCATCAGACCACAATTCTGATGTCCCTTTTAACCCTTTCCTCCATAGATACACCTTAATTTCCAGGGTGAACAGTTTAGATCCAGATCAGCCGACACATCCATGCTGTCTGATCAGGATCTAAACTGTTCGCTTTTTGATTTATTAGGTTATCTCTGACCAAAATGCGACCAGTGCAGATCCTGAATAGACGGTACGAATGTGCCGGCTGATCTGGATCTACACTGGTCGCACATGCGTAAAAATGAGTATTTATGGAGGAAGGGGTTAAAAGTGTTGCAATGTTTTCTAGGCTGGAATTAACTCTTTCCTCCATATATATATACACCTTTCTGGCGTGTGCCAAGAGTGAAGATCCAGATCAGCTACAACATTTGTGCCATATGATTAGGATCTACTCTGTTCACATTTTGATCGATTAGGTTTTTTTCTGAACAAAATGCGAACAGTGCAGATCCTGGTCAGCCCATGTGGATGCGCTCTGGCAGATCTGGATCTACACTGGTCACACAAAAAGAGTACAGGGTTAATCCTTTTCTCGAAAATCTGAAAATGTTTCATACAGTGGTTTGATATTAAGAGGATAACTGGTTCAAATAAGGAAATTTCCTCAGTCAGAAAAACACTTTAAAGTTAATTTGTTCTCTTGGCTTCCAAATTAACTTGGTTAATTATTTCTAATTATCTGACATCAGAGGGCTATTCTGGAAGAAATTAAGGAGAAAATGGATACATAACCAGACCAAAACAACTGATTCTGCTATTATCTTTCATCCATATAATATTATACGCCCTTAGGGTGTGAGAAAACTGTGTAGATCCAGATCAGCTGGCACATCCGTGTCATATGATCAGGATCTACACTGTTCTCTTTTTGATTCATTAGGTTATTTCTGACCAAAATGCGATCTGATCAGACGACACGAATGTACGTGTCTTCAAATGCTTTTTTTTTTCATTGAAACTATGAAAATGTTTCAAACGCTGATTTGGTATTAAGATAATGATTGGTTCAAATTAGTACAAGCTATGAAGTCAGAAAAGTGCTTTAAATTTTAATTTGTCCTCTTCGCTTCCAAATAATCTGTGGTCCAATTATTTCTAATTATCTGACATCAGAGGGCTATTCTGGAAATCAACAAAAAATGGATATAGAACTGATCTTGTTCCTAATTAAAACAACTCAGATACTGCTATTATTTAATTTACCTTTTAGAAATTACCGTAAAATTCCTTTTAAACACCGCTCCCCTAACAAAAGCCCACATGTTAAATTTTACGGAAAAAAATCAGTACATAAAAATCCTTATTAATTATCCAATATTCTTCAGAGTCTATTAAAATAAAAATAATTTAACAAAAAATAAGCCCCCACCCCCACCCTTTCAGAAAATGTAATCCCCCAGGGGCGTTGAATAGGCGTTTTACAGTAGTACGAATCAGAACAGAAATGTTACCAGCATTTGATACCAGTCCCATTTATCAGCAATCAATAATGTGTGCCCTTTTGTGCCCTCGTATCAATAGGTTTACCTTTTACTCCATACACACAGGTTTTACCATTGTGTGCCAGCGTAGATCCAGATCAGCCAGCACATTTACAAAATCTGATAAGGATCTACATTGTTCACTTTAAGACTTACTAGGTTATTTTTGATCAAGAAGTGACCAGTATAGATCAAGATCAGAGGAGATGGATGTGCCATGTGATCTGGATCTATACAAGTGGCCGATACCATAAAAGAAATATCTAGATTTGCACTGTTCGCTTCTTGGTCAGAAATAACCTTATGAAACAAAAAGCATATAGTGCAGATCCTGAACAGAAACCATGTTAAACCAAGAGTAGCTTAATACAAGAGAAATTAAGTTTTTCGAAAATTATTTTGTAACAAGTCACTTCAGTGCAATAACAGTATAAGTACCATTTAACCCTTTCCTCCATAGAGACAACTTTATTGCCAACAGTTTAGATCCAGATCAGCCGGCCCATCCGTGCCATCTGATCAGGATCTAAACTGTTCGCTTTTTGATTCATTAGGTTATTTCTGACCAAAATGCTACCAGTGCAGATCCTGATCAGAGGGCAAGGATGTGCAGCTGATCTGGATCTACACTGGTCACACATGCGTAAAAATGCGTATCTATGGAGGAAAGGGTTAAATAAGAAAGAGTTACACTGTTTTTGCACTAAGTGACGAAAAATGGTATCAGCAATAAACACATATTTATGAGGAATCAATACCAAACGCCCTTCACAGGCAATTTGATGTGGCTGCAAAAAAACAAAATCAATAGCTTAATGACATAACTTTCTTGCCTTTTCTAT
This sequence comes from Corbicula japonica, assembly GCA_038501625.1. Lineage (NCBI taxonomy): Eukaryota > Metazoa > Mollusca > Bivalvia > Venerida > Cyrenidae > Corbicula > Corbicula japonica. The sequence goes on along the minus strand of JAZAYU010000044.1, from coordinate 2,321,660 downwards.
TTCTTAGAAGGATTTCTTAGAACTATCAAGCTATTAACTACAGTGCTGATTTCCACCCTCACAAGTTTCCTATTTATATACAGCAGAAAGTGTAAGTGGGGTATTTGTGGGGTAACTAGTTTAAATTTATTTATTTTAGACTGATTGTAAAACAAGTTATCCCTTTATTCAATTTATACACCTTTTATCACATCTGTGAACAGTGTAGATCCAGATCAGACAGCACATCTGTGACATCTGATCAGGATCTAAACTGTTGGTTTCATGATCAGATAATTTACTGAAGGGGTTTCATTACTCCATATACATGCATTTATGGCATCTGCTAACAGTGTAGATCCAGATCAGCCAGCACATCCGTACCACCTAATCAGGATCTACACTGTTACTTTTTTGTTATTTTAGACCAAAACGTAAAAAGTGCAGATCCTGATCAGATGGCACAGATGTGCTTGCTGATCTGGATCTACAGTGTTTGCAAATGCGATAAAATGCATATAAGTGGAGGAAAGAGTTAATGAAATCCCCGCTGTATGACAAACTAGCCATTGTGTTTTCAAGTGTTACAACCAATATAAAGTAAGCTGATTGTACTGGAAAACAATTACAGTAAAGTGGTGCCAAATGAATTCAAATTATCAATACACAACAATTAAGGTCCCACCAGTACATTAGCTGGAATTCTGTCTATGGTAGTTTTGCTATCTAATGGTTGGAGAAACAATTAAATGCGATGCCTGGGGTAAACCAGGAGAACTATGCACCAGAATTGTTGCAGTAAACAAATGTTACATGTGAAATATTGCATACCACTAATGATATTGGTGTTACACAATTACAAAATGATTGAAAAAAGCAGCATGAGTTGCCAAACATCATTTTATTACACACCTTGGAAATATCATCAAACAGTTGGGCATACAGATATATTCCAGAATGAATGGGAAATACAATAGCAGATCTATTAATTTGGATCATTGCGTTCATTTTCTGCTTGAACAGGCAGAATAACTAATAATGGATCAATTAACAGAATGCACTGGCAGTCTGACATATCTATAGGAATTTCATGTGAAATGTGAAAGTATGTTCTTTTTACAACAGAATTACTTAATCCTTTACTCCATTACATAAGTATTTTATTGCATCTGCCACAAGAGTAGACAGCATGGATATGACAACTGATCAAGTCTGGTAAGTTATCTGCACTGGTCCAATTAACCCTTTCCTGTACAGATACGCATTTTTACGCATGTGCGATCAGTGTAGATCCAGATCAGCCGGCACATCCGTGCCGTCTGATCAGGATATGCACTGGTCGCATTTTGGTCAGATATAACCTAATGAATCAAAAAGCGAACAGTTTAGATCCTGATCAGACGGCACGGATGTGCCGGCTGATCTGGATCTAAACTGTTCGCCCTAGCAAAAAAGATGTATCTATACAGGAAAGGGTTAAGTCTGGTAAGTATCTGCACTGGTCGAATTAAGTTTCTGTGATGGACAGACAGACAAAGGGATCCCTATGTATCATCGTTTTTTCGAAAGACCAACACAAAAAGTGAACAGTGCAGATCCTGATCAGACTGCATTTCCCAAAAGATCTGGATCTACATTGTTCGCCCACGCCATAAACATGTATATATAGTGGGAAGTGTTAAAAAGAATTACCTGAAAGTGCCGCCAGGTTCCCCACCATGAACTCGGCCTCCGTGCCATTAGGAAATAGTTCCACGGAGATAATTCCTTTCCGTATAGTATCCGATACCTTCGCACCTGAAAATAATAAACAAGTCTTGTAAATCTTTACTTAATGGATACAACTTTTATAGAGTGTGACCAATGTTGGTCCAGATCAGCCTGCACAACCAATCTGGATCTACAATAGTCACTTTTAGATTTTAAGCTTTTTTCATGAACAAAAAAACAAAGGGGTAGATTCACGAAGGCTCAAAATTGGCCTAAAATTATCTCAAATTTTCAAATTGCATTTACATCACTGAAAGTGTGCTTTTTATAATCTATAATGGTTGTTTTCTTGAAAAGATAAAAAGTGAAGACCAGCCCATAAACTAAAATAAAAAATTAAGTATGTCAAATGTGTCTTAAATTTGAAAATGTTTGCCAAAATGCAATTTTTTGTTCAATTAGCATCATATTTTGGTGATTTTCATATTGGGCACAGGCTTCGACCAAACTAACTTAAAGAATTTTCTTTGTATAAATGTTTGCTGAATTCATGGTCAAAATTTGATTTTGGTCGAGAAGTGTGCCCTTATCGAAATCCTCTAAAATCTGCTGCAAAAATGGACAAAATTATGAGTTTTTGCACATTTTCCTAATTTTTAGCAATTTAATGTCAAACTCCTTTAGCAGTAATCAATATAAAATTTTAAGATATGAAAAGTATAACCATTTATTTATTCAATGGCATTAACATTTAAGATATGTAACAAAATTAAAAGTTTTACATATTTTTAGGCCAATATTAGGCCTTCGTGAACCTACTCCTTTTAAATCCAGATCAGACTGCTTAGTAGGTGATCTGGATCTACACAGGCCACCCAGAGAACATTCAGCATATCACATGGAAAAAGGGTTATATTTGTTCTTTGTTGAGAAGTGTTCTAAACCATTTTAAAGAACAGGGCCCAAGATCATAAAACTAAGTTTTGAGATCAGTCTCAAATCTCAAGGATCTGATTGGCTGAAATGGCGACTGGTCGCCATTTCAGCCAATCAGATGCTTGAGATTTGAGACTGATCTCCAGATTTAGTTTTATGATCTTGGACACTGCTCAGCGGACGGACAGATGGTCGGACGGACAATCCCACGACTATATAATCCCCTAAATTTCTTCGGTGAGCATAATAAAGTATAAGATGATTAGGGGAAACCTTACAAAAAATTCATTTCCTTCTTCATTAGGGAAAATAAAATGATATTATAAGGATGTGATGTGTCAAATTCATAAATTTATATGGATTTTATTGTGTGTGTGATAATTGTAGATCCAAATCATCGAATTACATCAATTTCATCTGATCTGGATCTACAATGATCTACAAGAAATAACCTAATGCATTAATGGGAACATTCTGTTATTTCTGCCCAAAGTGTGACCAGTGCAGATCCTGATCAGATGACATGGATGTGCTGGCTGATCTGGATCTACACTGGTGGACGTTCTTGCGTAAAAATGCTTATATATGGAGGAAAGGGTTAAATTAAACCTTAACTCTACATATTTGACTTTAACCATATGGCAAATCGGTGTAGATCCTGATCAGCTGGCACAACTATGCCATCAGATCTTGGCCAGAAATACCAAAGGAATCTAAAAGCAAACTGCATAGATCCTGATCAGATGGCATTGATGTGCCAAATGATCTTAATCTGCACTGTTGGCCCTAGCTATGAGGCACGCCACGGGAAAAGGTACATTCGGGCAGTTGACGTCAATCCTTGAAACGACGTCATAAAGTTGAGCAGACGACATTAATTATTATGCAGTATGCGGTAAAAATTCCATTTTATTGTCAAAATGTGTAACAAAATCACTGTTTTGTTATAAGAAAATAATAGAAATTCGAAAGTTCTTTTTAAATATAGTAACAACAAAAATGACACAAAAAAGACCCGAAGGTACCTTTTCCGTGGCATGCCTCCTATAAAGGCGTATCTATGGTGTAAAAGGTTAAACCCCCTTCTACTTTGAAAGAAAATGACAACATTGTGATCATAATAACATGTACATGAAAAATGAAAAGAAAAAAAAGATCACTTCTACTAAATATTATAGCATTGAGTATGGTTGCAGTGTTTTTTTTCTCTTTTGGGGGAAGGGGGTCGCAGCCCTTTGGAGGGGGAAAATTGGGACGCGAACAAAGGAAAGGGGGAACATTTGGAAGATACTTGCAGCCTGTCAAACACAACATAACAAAGTATTCACTGATCTTTTAATTCAAAGAAAGTCAGTGGTGTACAGTGAAATGTCTTTTTCTGTCTGCAAATTTATCAATTATTCTTGTCACTGTATTGTCCATCAGTGGGGTATCCATTAAACATATCCAAAATTCAGATTTATCATCTTCTTTATCGGACGGTGCTTAACAGACTCCGGCAAAGGGGGAATTTTTTATGGATGTGGGGGAAAAATATATACTATTTTGAGGGGGGGAATGGGGCCCAATTTCTCCAAATATTTGACATAAAAAAACATTGGGTCGAGATAATCAGCCAATATCAGTGAGAGACTGAGCTATTGATGTAACAGACAGGATCTATTATCTGATGTAAACATCAGTGCTCAGCTGTTCCTTGGATACCTTTACATGATACCACTACAGATAACAGATAGAGCGGAGAAATGACAGATACCATTCCAGAATTTCCTCTGAGACAAGTCTGCCAGACAGCTCTTAAATTATAACACTTAACTGACTAATCTAGCACTGGACGCAGCCAGTTATAACCAGCAACTCTCAGAAGGCCAGCTACTTTAAGGCCAGAAAGTAAGATTTTTGAAAAGCTCTTAAATTATGGCATAGTATAAAGTATGAGGTGTAGTCTTGAAGGGAAACCTGATTGGCACAGAATAAAGTATGGAGCGGAGTCTTAGAGTGGAGTCAGGAAGATAAAGAGACAGAGCTGAGAAATGTCAGATACCATTCCAGAATTTTCAGAGACAAGACAGCGAGACAGGTCTTAAATTACAACACTTAACTGACTAATTTAGCACTGGAAGCTGCCAGTTATGATCAGCAACTCATAGAAGACTTTTGCTTTAGGCTTTTTCCATTAGAGTATTTCTGACCATTAACAATAATATTTATAGATGGTGACCCTATTTGGCCTCGATGTATTTTTTGGCCTTAAAGACATCAAGGCTTATTGGGTCACCATCTATAAATAGTCCCCAATTAAGTTCTTATTAAAATTATACATTCTTAGGTAATTTCAGAATTTTTTTTTTTAAAAACTGAATTATCTTTCATACAATTGTCACTTAATGTAGAATGGGAAAGAGTACTTTATCAGGAGATGGTAATGTATGCAACAAAACCAGGGGTTAAAACCCATACAATTATCCCTTTTGCATTTCGTCGCCTGACCAGCATCTGCATTGGTCGCATCTTGGTCAGAAACAACCTTACAAATCAAAAATTGAACAATTTAGATCCTGATCAAATGGCAGTGATGTGCTGGCTGATCTGGATCTAAACAGTTGTCCATGCAATAAAGGTGTATCTGTGGAGGAAAGGGTTAAATAGTAATATATATTAAGTAATTCAAAACTGGACTTGCATGTTTTTCTTAAATCTGTTTCAAGGTGCCAAGGTACATGTTTGGTATGCGGTCAGAAGTATTATTCTTCTGTCCACAAAATATAATGCACGACCACCAGATATCAGATCCAGAAACCAGATAATATTTACGATCTGTCAGAAAATGTCCCGAATAATTCAGTTAGTGTTATTAGTGTTTTCGCAGTCCTATTTTTACAGGGATGATTTTGGTAAGATCTGGAATAATCCTGTAGAAAGATAAACAAACTAATCAATTTGAGAATACTACCACATAATATCAGATTTTATAAAACAGATCAATGGTACCACTTTTAAAAAACCATTAAATATTTTAACCAGTGTAGATCCGAATTAGCCTGCGCATCTGTATAGTCTGTTCTGGGTTCACTAATTACTTGTCAGTAAACCATTTAAACCATGGATAAAACTTTTTTCCTGTTCGTGAAGATCTAGGTCTCAATCGGCTGGCACATCTGTGCCATCTTGTTTTGGATCTACATAGTTTGCTTCATAGACTCAGAAATAACCTTTAGAATGAATATTAACCTTTTCCTCGATAGATACACCTTTATTGCTGGTCGAACAGTTGAGATATAGATCAGGGTTATCAGGATCTAACTGTTCGGTTTTTGATTCATTAGATTATTTCTGACCAAAACAGGAACACTTCAGATCCTGATCAGACCGCACGGATGTTCCGGCTGATCAGGATCTACACTGGTCGCACACGCGTAAAAAGGTGTATATATGGAGGAAAGGGTTATACAATGTGAAGAGTGTATATAGTGATCAGAAGGCATGGCTGTGCTGGCTGATCTGGATCTACAATGCACACTAGCACTGGTCAAACATGCAATATTTACATTCCTATTGATTTCTTCGTTTAAAAAAATTCGGTTCATTTTGCATGAACCGCATCACCCGTAATGACGTCAGTAATGTAATGGCTGTTACTATTGAAAACTCCCACGTATTACTCCCCCTTTTCACTTAATACTAATTTTTGAAAGCGTTAGACTTAAGTTTATTTAAAGAAAAAAAATGAATAAAATGTAAATATAAGTAATGATTCTTATTTTGGTGCGGTTCATGCAGATTAGACGTGCACGCGAGAGCTGGCAAATTTACCATAAAGCGCTAGCGGGCTTTATGGATTCGCCAGCTCTTGCGTGCACGTCCAATCTGCATGAACCGCACCAAAATAAGAATCATTCCTTAAATAAAACCAGTGTATAAGGTTTAAATCATACTCATAAACTTTGCAATACATTATAACAAAATTTGCTTTTCAGTAAATTAGAGTGTTTGCAAAATATCTAATGTATTACAAGTGTATATTGATCTCGTCCCTTAAAAATGGTAGTACAAGTAAACTTTTGCAGGACAAGTTTTAAGAGTAATTGTTTTGCATAGCAGAAACCTGACAAAATGTTTTCGAGTATTGGACACTGAATTTATTCTCCATTAATGGTGAATTTTAAGTAATGGATTTGTACTAGATTCCTTTCTATTGTATCAATAAACTTTTTCAGACTAAACAAAGTTGATTTGTTCAGACAACATTTCTTCGTTTTGTCTGACCAAAGTCTAGCAGCTGTCAAAAACCATTAACATATGACTGGTCACTAATTTAGTTTTTGGTTCCAAGACGATAAAAAAAACCAACTTACCAATTAAAATGGCTCCCAAAATTTCGAATATAGTTCCCAGAATGCATGCTTGTTTTAACGTCAGGACTTTGGCGCCAACTGACGACCCGAAGGAGTTAGCGACATCGTTGGCTCCAATACCAAACGCAAGAATGAAGGCGATGATAAACGCAACAACTACAATCCAGATCCATGCATCATTCGCTATTGTCCAATCTGCTTTATCAAACATGCTGAAATGAACAAGAATAAACAGTTTGAAACCATCCTCAATGAAATGCCAAATTTGTTTTGTTTGATTTTTGGATTAAATGTCAAACTGTCAGCTAAGGTCACAAGACAAATTTGAAGCCTTTTTATGGGGTCTTGCCAATAATTATTTCTGGCTCTAGAGGCTCAGCTTCAATGGCATTCTCTCACATTAACTCTTTACTCATAGCTTCAATATTATCATATGAAAAAAAAGTTTAGATCCAGATCAGCTGGCAAATCCAAGCCCTCTGATCAAAATTGACACTGTTTGCTTTTAGATTCATTAGGTTATTTCTGATCAAGATGTGACCAGTGTAAATCCAGATCAGATGGCACAGATGTGCAAGCTGATCTGGTTCTACACTGGTCACACGTTCTTTAAATGCGTATGCAATTATAGAGCAAAGGGTTAAATCAACAGCTGACATAGTCTACAACATTTCAAATTTTTTTTAAATTATTGTTTATTTATGGGGTTTAAATTTCACACCGTCAGCCAAGGTCAATTTAAGGCCTGTAGAAGGAAGAGGGTCTCCCCTATATTTATTTCTGGCAAAAGTGTCAATGAGAGGCTCAGCAACAGCATTTTCTCATTTAACCCTTTACTTCATAGATACATTTTTATCTCATAGGCAAACAGTGTAGATCCAGATCAGCCGGTACAACCATGCTGTTTGATTTGGATCTATTCTGTTCAAATTTTGATAATTTAGATTCATCAGGTTATTTCTGACCACAAAGTGATCAATGTAGATCCAGATCAGATGTGCAACCTTTAATTAAAAATCCTTCCCATCTGATCAGGATTTCATTGTCTGCTTTTAGATTCAATTATTTCTTACCAAGAAGCATTCAGTTTAGATCCAGATTTGCCAGCTAATCTGGATCTACACTGCTCGCATTATGCGATAATACCCATATGTCTGGAGTAAAGGTTAAATAAAATACAGCATCAGCTTGTAAGAACATCATTATATAATAATAATAAGACAATATAAGTTTTTAAAACAAACCTTTAATTTTTAAGATAAAAATTTAATTACCTATTTTAATTATTTCCCCGCCATCTTTGTTATTTTTTTCTCCACAAAACCACTATTATAATAAGACAATAAAAGTCTTTACAACAAACCTTTAATTTTCAAGATAAAAAATTTAATTACCTACTTAATTATTTCCCCGACATCTTCTTTATTTTTACTCCGCAAATTCACTATAATTTAATTACAACCTTTCCAGTAGCACAAGTCAATTACATGTTTTATAATATCTAAACGTTCTTCACAACACATTAAAACACTCTGTTTCCACAACAGAAAAGATCAAGGAATGCTGTATTGATTCCAGAAGGATGCTTCCAGATATAATTTTTACCAATATTCCGATGTAATAAATATATCAAGTATAAAAAGTAAATACCTCAAATTTTTCCACGACAAATGTAATTAAAGTGAGTGGTTTATTTTGCCAGTTGTTTCCTCACTACAGTTAAACCTGTATTTAGCAGCCACCCAAGAGAATGTGAAAAAAGTGGCTACTTAACACAGGTGGCTGTTTAAGGCAGGTAAAAATTAGAACAAATTTTAAGACAGGTTCAACTGTATACGCACTTGGGTTAAGACCACATTTTATCTGTTCCACTTCCTGATGAAAAGAACATATTCACCTTTGAACAAAGACCACCTGCATTCAAAGACCATTTTGGGTTTTTCCCAGAGGGACCTTTAAAGTTTTCACAACTGTCAGTCAAACCTGTATTGAAAGATCTCAGGGGATAATCGAAAAGTGGTCTTTGAAGACAGGTGTTTTTGTTCCAACATTAATACCGTAATTGTTTGAATATAAGCCGCACTTTTTCCCCAGAATTTGGAGGTAAAAAGTTGGGGGTGCGGCTAATACACAGGTTAGGCTGCTTATACATTTTGTTAAAGCCATTTTCATCTGTTCTATCATGTTTGGGGGCGGTGCGGCTTATACATGAGTGCGGCTTATATTCTAACAATGACGGTAGGTTCTTTTAACCCTTTCCTCCAAATATACGCATTTTTACACATGTGCGACCAGTGTAGATCCAGATCAGCCGGCACATCCACGCTGTCTGATCAGGATCAGCACTGGTCCATTTTGGTCAGAAATAACCTAATGAATCTAAAAGTGAACAGTTTAGATCCTGATCAGATGGCACGGATGTGCTGGCTGATCTGGATCTAAACTGTTTGCCCTAGCAATTAAGGTGTGTCTATACAGGAAAGGGTTAATCAGTCAGTGGGACAAATAAAATGAAGTCTCTATCCACAAGTGGCTTTTGTTTATAGACTGTCTCTAGCACAGGTTTTAATGTATTTACCACAGGGCTTTTTTACTGACTGGGGAAGGCGACCCCGCCCTATAATCCTGGGAAAAATACCATGACTTTTTTCTCTGAAGGGAAATAAAAAAGCCTGATGTAGTTACTTTTTGGGTAAAACTACATGATTTTAAAGAAATTTTCCGTAAACGGCCCCTCCTAAAGAAGGAAAAAAAAGCCCTGTACCTTCTTGGCATAGCTAACATTAGTCTGTTGAATCATCAATCCAGTTTGATGTAAAAATATAAAGAAATGACAAAGTTATAGCCAACGTTAAGTTTTCGTGTAAAAATCCAAGTACAAAAAGGGGCATAACTACATTAAATGTGACCTTGACCTTGAGAATTTGGCATCATCTCGAGCGTGTTGTCATAAGCAATATAATTTGAAAGTTTGATGAAAAAATATGAAGAAATGACAAAATTATAGCCAACGTTAAGTTTTCCTGTAAAAATCCAAGTACAAAAAGGGGCATAACTCCATCAAATGTGGCCTTGACCTTGAGAATTTGGCATCATCTTGAGCGTGTTGTCATAAGCAATATAATTTGCAAGTTTGATAAAGAAATATTAAGAAATGGTAAATTATAGCCAACGTTAAGTTTTCGTGACGGACGGACGGACGGACAAAGCGATCCCTATGTATCGCCGTTTCTTCGAAAGGGCGACACAAAAAGTATCCACTTTTTATGCTTATATTCTCATTAACATATTTTCATTTAATCAGGACCTCTTTGAATGGTGTTTTGTTAGTTAATCTCAGTTGTTTTTAAGTTAAATTGTTCATGAATAAAAACTTCCACACCAAGACCTAAGGAACTGCCAATCGAATAACAACTCATCATGGATTACAAAACACTACATATTCAATTTAAAGGGAAACTAGAGCTATCACTGAAGGTGATTAATACCCCCGCAATACTGCTTTGTCAGAGTATACAGAAATGATGTTTGCATCTTTCATGGGTGAAAGTTGAACAAAAATTGAAATCCTGAAAATTTGTTGCAAAAGTTGTGTTTAAAAATAGCGACTTGGGTTTTCACCGGATGTAAACAAAACTGTAAAAGTAGTTGACGTCACAAGGTTTTTGTTGAATCGTGCTCCCCTTCTAAAAAATAATGGACTGATCCAAATGAAAAAAATATGTCATGCAAATCTAATCACGAACGTATGTTAAAAGTTTGAAAACTGGAGAAGTAGTTTGTGTCATAAGATTTTGTTAAATAATGCTCCCCTCCAACCAAAAATGGACTGATCCATAAAAAATATGTCACTAACATGCGCACTTCATGCAGAACATATGATTTCAGTTTCAAGTCGATATCTTGAAAACTGTAGAAGTTTGCATAACACAATTTTGTTAAATCATGTCCCCTGCAAAAAAGAATGGACTGATCCACACAAAAATTATGTCACGCACATCTACACTTCAGGCCGAACATATGTTTAAAGTTTCAAGTCAATATCTTAAAAACTGTAGAAGTAGTTCGTGTCACAAGATTTTGTTGAATCATACTCCCCTGCTAAAAAATAATGGACTGATCCACATGAAACAAAGTATGTCATGGAAATCTACTCACAAACTTATGTTTAAAGTTTGAAAACTGGAGAAGTAGTTTGCATCATAAGATTTTAAATAAAAGATTTTGTTAAATAATGCTCACCTTCAAAAAATAATGGACTGATCCACACAAAAGTATGTTGCTGACATGAGCACTTCATGCAGAACATACAATTTTAGTTTAAAGTCTTATATCTTGAAAACTGTAGAAGTTTGCATCACACAATTTTGTTAAATCATGTCCCCTGCAATAAATAATGGACTGATCCACACGAAAAATATGTCATGCACATCTACACTTCATGCCGAACACATGTATAAAGTTTCAAGTCAACATCTTAAAAACTGTAGAAGTAGTTCGCGTCACAAGATTTTGTTGAATCATGCTCCCTTCCGATAAATAATGGACTGATCCAAATGAGAAAAAAAAATTTGCGCAAATGTACTCACAAACATATGTTTAAAGTTTCAAGTCCATATCTTGAAAACTGTTGACATAGTAAGTGTAGAAGTTTGCATAACACGATTTTGTTAAATCATGTCCCCTGCAAAAAATAATGGACTGATCCACACGAAAAATATGTCATGCACATCTACACTTCATGCCGAACACATGTATCAAGTTTCAAGTCAATATCTTAAAAACTGTAGAAGTAGTTCGTGTTACAAGATTTTGTTGAATCATGCTCCCCTCCGAAAAATAATGGAGTGATCCACATGAGAAAAAAAAAATTGCACAAATGTTACCACGAACATATGTTTAAAGTTTCAAGTCGATATCTTGAAAACTGTTTACGTAGTAAGTGTAGAAGTTTGCACAACATGATTTTGTTAAATCATGTCCCCTGCAAAAAATAATGGACTGATCCACACGAAAAATATGTCACGCACATCTACACTTCATGCCTAACATATGTATCAAGTTTCAAGTCAATATCTTAAAAACTGTAGAAGTAGTTCGTGTTACAAGATTTTGTTAAATCATGCTCCCCTCCGAAAAATAATGGACTGATCCACATGAAACAAAAAAAAAATTTGCGCAAATGTACTCACGAACATATGTTTAAAGTTTCAAGTCGATATCTTGAAAACTGTTGACGTAGTAAGTGTAGAAGTTTGCATAACACAATTTTGTTTAATCATGTCCCTGCAAAAAATAATGGACTGATCCACAGGAAAAATATGTCACGCACATCTACACTTCATGCCGAACAAATGTATCAAGTTTCAAGTCAAATCTTAAAAACTGTAGAAGTAGTTTGTGTCATAAGGTTTTGTTGAATCATACTCCCCTGCTAAAAAATAATGGACTGATCCACATGAAATAAAGTATGTCATGGAAATCTACTCACAAACGTATGTTTAAAGTTTGAAACTGGAGAAGTAGTTTGCGTCATAAGATTAAAAATAAAAGATTTTGTTAAATAATGCTCCCCTCCAAAAAAAAAAATGGACTGATCCACAAAAAAATATGTCGCTTACATGCGCACTTCATGCAGAACATACAATTTTAGTTTCAAGTCTTATATCTTAAAAACTGTAAAATTTTGCATAACACGATTTTGTTAAATCATGTCCCCTGCAAAAAATAATGGACTGATCCACACGAAAAATATGTCACGCACATCTACACTTCATGCCGAACATAAATTTCAAGTTTCAAGTCAATACCTTAAAAACTGAAGAAGTAGTTCGCATCACAAGATTTAGAAGTTTGCATAACACGATTTTGTTTAATCATGTCCCCTGCAAAAAATAATGGACTAATCCACACGAAAAATATGTCAGGCACATCTAGACTTCATGCCGAACATGTGTATCAAGTTTCAAGTCAATATCTTAAAAACTGTAGAAGTAGTTCGCGTCACAAGATTTTGTTAAATCATGCTCCCCTCCGAAAAATAATGGACTGATCCACATGAGAAAAAAAATTTGCGCAAATGTACTCACGAACATATGTTTAAAGTATCAAGTCGATATCTTGAAAACTGTTGACGTAGTAAGTGTAGAAGTTTGCATAACATGATTTTGTTAAATCATGTCCCCTGCAAAAAATAATGGACTGATCCACACGAAAAATATGTCACGCACATCTACACTTCATGCCGAACATATATTTCAAGTTTCAAGTCAATACCTTAAAAACTGAAGAAGTAGTTCGCATCACAAGATTTAGAAGTTTGCATAACACTATTTTGTTTAATCATGTCCCCTGCAAAAAATAATGGACTAATCCACACGAAAAATATGTCAGGCACATCTAGACTTCATGCCGAACATGTGTATCAAGTTTCAAGTCAATATCTTAAAAACTGTAGAAGTAGTTCGTGTCACAAGATTTTGTTAAATCGTGCTCCCCTCCGAAAAATAATGGACTGATCCACATGAGAAAAAAAACAGTTCGCGCAAATGTACTCACGAACATATGTTGAAAATTTCAAGTCGATATCTTGAAAACTGTTGACGCTGTAAGTGCCACAGACAAACCGGGTCAACGAACCAACGAACCAACGAACCAACCGGATGATGACTCCTATACCCCCTATACTTCGTATGCGGGGGTAAAAAAAATCGTGCTCCCCTCCGAAAAATAATGGACTGATCCACATGAGAAAAAAAATAGTTCGCGCAAATGTACTCACGAACATATGTTTAAAGTTTCAAGTCGATATCTTGAAAACTGTTGACGCTGTAAGTGCCACAGACAGACAGGGTCAACGAACCAACGAACCAACCGGATGATGACTCCTATATACCCCCTATACTTCGTATGCGGGGGTAAAAAAAATTGGAAATGGTTGGAATTTCTAGCGTTGTTTATCGAGGACCAGTTGTGTTATTGATGAATATTTTGCGATTTTATTTATCCACAAGTGGTAGAGAGAGTGATTTAATTCAAATAAATGTGAATATTTCAAAGAATCGCTGACATTTTACTTAAAACCTTATTATAACAAAGCAGTGTTTTTTTTATGCAAAATATTTGGAGAAATAGGGCCCCATTCCCCCCTCAAAATAGTATATATTTTTCCCCCATGTCTTATAAAAAATTCCCCCTTTGCTGGAGTCTGTTACCGACGGTTCGATTTGTTCCACTAATGTGTAACAGCGTAATAGTGAAAATGATAGTGAAGATGATAAATCTTAATTTTTCTGATGCAAGAAAATTCAACTGGGAAGTATGAGGCAAGATTTACTTAGTTGTACTAGTGTGTTAGCAAAGCTAAAAACAAAAGATCAGTGAATACTTTGTTTTGTTGTGTTTGACAGTTGCAAGTACCGTATTTTCCAAATATTCCCCCTTTCCTTTGTCCGTGTTGCAATTTTCCCCAACCAAAGGGCTGCGACCCCCTTCCCCCCAAAAGTGAAAAAAACACTGCAAAGGGAAAGATAACTACAGTCCAGTCGCGATTTAACGAATAGGCATCGGACCAAGCCGATTATTCGTAAAATCGCATTTTTGATATCGTCATCGCTGTTAGAGGAGTTGGAGGATGGTGCTAGAGTGTCGAGGATTTCAGTGACGATGTCCACATCAGTGGCGGCGGCTGACGTCGGCAGTTCTTCTCTGTAATTAACGTATGCTACTAAGTTAGCTCCATCACCTAGTGATGCCAGGCGGCTCAGTGGAATGTCGTTAAGCTGATTGCTTACAGAGCATATCGTGTCAGAACTGCTTGGGTCGATAATTGCTCAACAATACAAAACATGGATATCGCTTGAAAAGGTGTGAAAATCACCTGTCGGACCGCAATTCGTTAAATTGCATGTTTATTACACTGTAAATAAGCTTAAGGGACTGTCATAATTATTCGTTATATCGCATTTTTCGTTAAATCGCGTTTTCGTTAGATCGCATCTTTTTTATATTGAATAAAGGAATTCGGACGGGACCGGCCGCCCAATTCGTAGTATACCGTTATTTCGTAAAATTGCGATTTGTAAAATCACGACTCGACTGTAAGTTGTGGCTGCAGATTTTGAAGAATACTGTATCCCTTTGCAATGATAACAGAAAAGCAAATTTGTACACATAAATTTTGAGTTTTCGTTTTCAAGTTTTACAAAATTAAAAATAGGAAAGTGGATACTTTTTATTTTTGTTGAGTATATATCCAGATAAGCCTGAACATTTGTGCCATCTTATCAGGATCTACACCGTTAGCTTTTAGATTCAGTATGGTATTTCTGACCAAAAAGGCTGAAGGGAACAGTGTAGATCCTGACCTGACATCACAAATGATCAACTACTGTTGTATCAAAAATTTTATGGCAATGACTTTGTTGCACAAAGGTAGCAAATTACACTATTTGCATGGAACATTTAATGAAATTAAAGACTTGATCCATAAATTTATGCAGTTTAATCGTTCTCATATGATAAGGGATTACATGGTTCAATTAGGATAGCTTTTATTTCCTGCTATTCCTAAGTGTGAAATAATCAAGAATGAAAACTATGTGAAACATAATGATACAAGAGACCAGCACTGGTAATCTAAACTCTGTGAATAGGCAAGTAATGTAATTGATGAAAATGTCCGAATAATATATTATTTACCAAGCAGCAACATACTTTACAATGCAAATTCCATGCAATTCATCTCTGTTCACTATTAACATCAGAGGCAGTAAATACTATGTTAATTTGATTCAATTTTTTCTTACAGAAACATCCCAACAATTCTTTATGGCTAGGTTTTAATGTTAGCAGAAGTGTGGTATTAAAGCTTTGCCCAAGATAATAAAACTAAGATTTGAGATCAAATCTCAAGGATCTTTTGGCTGAAATGGCGACTGGTCGCCAGGGTTAAAACAATGCTTGGTAATTTATTAAAATTTAACACTGAATCTTGACAACCAAGTGAACCAACCTTTAAGCTGTTAAGAATTTGAGCCCAATAAAATCAGAATTAATGAACGTAGCATATCAAATATCTTGCAGATTTAACAGATTATTGTCTATTTAATCAGATTATAGTCTATCTAATCAATACATGCAAAATGGTTAACTTAATCTGCATGTGTATAATAAAATGCAAGCAATTAAGGCTTATATAAGTTTGAATTTGTGAACTTATAATTCCTACACTCAAATAATAATGTTCAACATAGAAAAAAGCAAACTTTTGCTTCTTTACAGTATTGTCAACTTATAGCAAAAACTGTTTAACCCATTACTCCATATATACATGTTTTTAAGCATGTGCAACCAGTGTAGATTCTAATCAGGGGGCACATCCCTGCTATCTGATCAGGATCTACACTATTTGATTGCTTAAAAGCCAAAAGCACTGATCCTGATCAAAATTCATATGGCATGGATGTGGCAGCTGATCTGGATCTACACTGTTAGCACATGCAATAAAATGCATTTATATGGATTAAAGGAATAATTGTCAACTTAGAAAAAAATGGTGCAAGTACCATTGAATTGAGAAGCAATTTGCCTTTCCTCCAAATGTACGCATTTTTACGCATGCGCGACAAACATAGATCCAGATCGGGGTTAGGGTTGGGTTCTGCACTGATCACATTTTGGTCAGAAATAACCTAACAAATCAAAAAGCGAACAGATTAGATCCTGATCAGACGGCACAGATTTGCCAGCTGATCTGGATCTTAAATGTTTGCCCATGATATTAAGGCATATCTATGGAGGAAGGGATCAACTGTTCTTTGCACAAAGGTGGCAATATAATATGATACAATAAATACTGCCTGAATTATTTAACCTACTTCAACCATTTATCTGGCAACCTATTATTATATACTGAACAAAAATAAAAAGTATCCACTTTTATGCTTGTTTTCCCATTACCATTTTGTCATTTTATCAGGATCGCTTTGAATGGTGTTTATTTAGTTAATCTCAGTTGTTTTTGAGTTAAATTTTTCATGAATAAAAACTTCCACACCACGACCTGTGGAACTGCCAATCGAATAACAATTTATCATGACTTACAAAACACTATATATTCAATTTAAAGGGAGGTAATTGGAAATTGTTGGAATTTCTAGCGTTGTTTATCGAGGACCAGTTGTGTTATTGATGAATATTTTGTGATTTTATTTATCCACAAGAGGTACAGAAATTGATTTAATTCCAATAAATGTGAATATTTCAAAGAATCGCTGACATTTTACTGAAACCCATATTATCACAAAGGGAAAGATAACTAAGTTATGGCTGCAGATTTTCAAGAATACTTTATCCATTTGCAATGATAACAGAAAAGCAAATGTGTACACAAATAGAATTTTGAGTTTTCGTTTTCGTATTTTACAAAATTTAATATAGGAAAGTGGGTACTTTTTATTTTTGTTGAGTATAGTACAAATGTTTTCTAAACAGTCAAAGAATTAATAAATAATTATGTTTGTCGCTCATCATCAGCTAGCATAAACCCGAATTTTTATATAGAAATCTTAACAATTGAATGTAAAGTGTTATGTTGGCATTCAACAAATAGCGGTCACATCATCAAGCTAACATAGACCTCTATCATAAGAACGCATAACAATCCTAATCAGGATTTTTGTCTTTATATGCGGAGTTAGACAAATGAAAAAATATGGTATTTTTTGTCCATTTAGTTTAGAAACGTATCAGATAACCCGTAATATTGAGTTGTATATTCCTTATTTTAAGTCTTATGTGACTTTTGAACACTGTCTTATATCTGTATGTAAGAGCGGATCTAGAGGCATTCTATAAATAGGGGTCACGTCATCAAGCTAACTAGTCCCAATTCCCAGTGTACTTTGAGCGAAAGTACACAGATCAATGTGATGATCACATGACCGGTATGTACACAATGGTTATGTTGGCACTTAACCCTTCACTCCTTTTATACACATTTTAATCTTATGTGCGGCCAGTGTAGATCCAGATCAGCCGGCAGATCTGTGCCCTTGGATAAAGATCAGTACACTGTTCCCTTTTTGGTCAGAAATAACATAATTAATCAAAAGAGCAAACAGTGCAGATCCTGATCAGACACCTATGTCATAAAGGCATATAATGTATGGCGGAAAGGGTTAACCCTTTCCCGTACAGATACACCTTTATTGCTAGGGCGAACAGTTTAGATCCAGATCAGCCGGCACATCCGTGCCGTCTGATCAGATCCGTGCCGTCTGATCAGGATCTAAACTGTTCGCTTTTTGATTCGTTAGGTTATTTCTGACCAAAATGCGACCAGTGCAGATCCTGATCAGACGTCACGGACGTGCCGGCTGATCTGGATCTACACTGGTCACACACGCGTAAAAATGCGTATCTATCCAGGAATGGGTTAAACACTTGCCTTAGTCTTTGATAATTACCATTTACACTGTCAATATGACTTTTATTGCATGGGAAAATATGTAGATCCTGATTGGGGCTGCAAAACTGTTAATTTTTCAATTTCATTAGGTTATCTCTGACCAAGAAGCCAACTTAGACCTTTGGAATTGGCTAATGTTTACATTTTGCTGGGCATATCTTTGGAAAAAATTCATCAATAAAAATTTTAATTCAAAATGGTATTTGCATTGAATTAACCATTTTAACTTGTACTTACAATGTTCACATGCCTTTTGTAAATAATGTGTTTACCTTGTAAGAACTCTGACCAAGAAGCCAACTTAGACCTAGATCAGACGGCACAGATATACCTCTTGATCTAGATCTACACTGGTTTCCCATGGGAGTAGTGTTAACAGCTAGATTGTTCGCCCAGACATCCCATGAAGAAAATGTTAAATAAAAATCTTCCAACAATATTTACTCTGCCAGTAGCTTATCATTCGTTATTTGATAAATGTCATCAAACAACATCAGTTCTCTAACCCTGGTGCAAATAAATCGAAAACAGGTCATTGAGGATAAATAAAGGCGATTTGAAAGTCGATGTGGTAGTGCAAAAAAGGCAGGAATTGGCTCATGTTTACATTTTGCTGGGCAAATCTTGGGAATAATTCATCAATAAAAATTTTAATTCAAAATGGTATTTGCATTGAATTAACCATTTTAACTTGTACACATGCCTTTTGTAAATAATGTGTTTACCTTGTAAGAACTGTGAGTAATCCAGGCCAAATTTAAAATATTATTTGTTTCCCCATCCCGACTCAAGCAGATAGTGCTTGGGGAGGTAGGTCAATATTTTTTTTTTAATTTTTGACAATAATGATACACACATAGAAATTGTAGGAATAACTCCAAAGGGGAATACCAACACTCTAAAATTTAAATAGGTAACAACTGCCAAGTTTACATGTATAAAAGATTATCCGTCTCATAACTCAATCGTTATACAAGAAAGAGCATCTAACGAAAAACTTACTTGTGTGTTTAACTGTTGATTGATCAGAATCAATAAAGGCTGTGGTTTTCCACAATTATATAATCGTCTCGTAGACTCGACAAGATGTCAACGTTTTGATGTGCAGAAATGTTTTCTCCAAGTTTCTTCGTGCACTCTCTGCTCTGATAAAACTCTCTTCAAACTTGAAAAATTCTATCCCAAAGTAGAAAACTTTTAAAACTGAAATGATAAAAGGAAAAAATGAGATTAATAATGGTTTGGCTGCAAATCTTAACCTATCCTCCATAGACATACCTTTATGGCAAAGGCAAACAGTGTAGATCCAGATCAGCCGGCACAACCGTTGATAACATTACCTTGTCAAAATGTATAAGAAAATAACTTTTTGTTATAAGAAAATAACAGATAATTTCCATCCAAATATAACATAAGTGTGAGATTGGTGCACCCTGGAACCTGGATTAAACCCCCAGTGGCAATTTGATTTGCCACTGACCGTTCCAAGGCGGTAACCTCTCGGGTTCTCATTTTTGTTAATTATTTGTGGTGTCTTTTTTGAAACTGATCGTTTTATTAACCATGCTCTCTCGCTCTCTCTTCTTTTTGACTGTGTGGGGAGGCTGTTTTTTTCTGAATGTGGCGATTCCTGATACGCATATTTCTCCTTCTTATAAAACAAAAAAAGACCAAAGATACCTTTTTCTGTGATGTACACCATAATTATATAATTCACTATATTCACAGGATAAACAATAACAGCTTTATTTAAAACACAAAACAACCTCAAAATTGCAATGCCATTTATATGTTAACAAAGTCTGAAGAAATGTCCTTGAACGTTATATCAGGTTTGTCAACTTACATTACCCTGCGGTGCTTAACCCTTTCCTCCATATATTTTTACGCATGTTGGATTAGTGTAGATCCAGATCAGCAGGCACATCCGTGCCGTCTGATCAGGATCTAAACTGCTGACCCATGCAATGAAGTTTTGTGCAAAAAACAGTAAAAATTCCATGTAAAATAAAAGGACTTGTACCATTTTTTTTTCACTAGGTTTACAATACAATGGTTAAGTACAAACAAACTGCTATATCTGATTTCAGGTCGTTAATTTACAAGTCCAAATATTTCCTTAAACGTTTATATTGTACAAGGGTCATTATAAATGATGTAATACGATAATACAATTGTACCAATGTATCTAAAATAGTTAAATCTGTATTTAAAATGTTCTCTCGTTACATCTATATTTAGCTATCCAATAAATGTGACAAAGCTGCAGATTCTGACAGAGTATACCTAAATAAGGAGTGTGACTGATCTACTAAAAAAATGAAGAATTTGTAACAAAAAGATCAAGAAGGTGTTAAAAAACAAAGAAAGTGTAAAAAAAGAACAAAATGGTGTAAAAAAAAATAAGATGGTGTAAAAAAGATCAAGGTGCAGAAAAGTAAGGTGTAAAAATAATTTAATTAAAATGTTTATATTACATTCAGACATTTTTTTCACTTTGATGCTTAGAACAACAAAAATATAAGTTCATTCAAAGAAAGAATTTTGATTGTGCTTTTTCTAATTTTACACAATGACAGGTAGAAAAGCGGATACCTTTTACTTTTGCTGAGTATTTTTTGGAAAAATTGACAGTCACACTGTTTGCCTGTGCGAAAAAGTCATATTTATGGAGTAATGGGTTAAGTGTAAAAATGAACGGTTATCAATTCATCAGCAATACAATTGTAAACAATAGCTGCAGAAGGTATATCTAATTTCCCATAATTTGTAGTAACAATCTTAGCCGTCATTAATTATCATTCAATTGGTTTTTAATGTATCATTAAGTCATTTAGTAGCCATTAATTTAGTCCTGAAAACAGGGAAATGAATTAAATTGAGTAAAAACACAACAACTGCCTATTAGTCCAGACACCGGACAGGTAAAAAAAAGCGCCACCTAGCTATTGTATTCTCAGCCGAATGCCCGAAGCATATAAAAATGTTAACAATACAAATGTCAGAATGTTGTTTAGTTATTTAATGACCTGATTTGCCAAGTAAAAAACATTCCAAGAAAATAAAAACTACATAAATGCAACATTTTCTGTAATTTTTTTTAAAAATCTCTATCAACTTAATAGAAATCAATGTAGACCCTGATCAGAATGCATGCTTCTGTAGACCCTGATCAGAATGCATGCTTCTGTAGACCCTGATCAGAATGCATGCTTCTGTAGACCCTGATCAGAATGCATGCTTCTGTAGACCCTGATCAGAATGCATGCTTCTGTAGACCCTGATCAGAATGCATGCTTCTGTAGACCCTGATCAGAATGCATGCTTCTGTAGACCCTGATCAGAATGCATGCTTCTGTAGACCCTGATCAGAATGCATGCTTCTGTAGACCCTGATCAGACTTCAAGCATCTGTCAACCCTGATCAGAATGCATGCTTCTGTAGACCCTGATCAGAATGCATGCTTCTGTAGACCCTGATCAGAATGCATGCTTCTGTAGACCCTGATCAGAATGCATGCTTCTGTCAACCCTGATCAGAATGCATGCTGATCAGAATGCATGCTTCTGTAGACCCTGATCAGATCAGAATGCATGCTTCTGTAGACCCTGATCAGAATGCATGCTTCTGTAGACCCTGATCAGACTTCAAGCATCTGTCAACCCTGATCTGTAGACCCTGATCAGAATGCATGCTTCTGTAGACCCTGATCAGAATGCATGCTTCTGTAGACCCTGATCAGACTCAATGCATGTTTAGATCCTGAGTAGCCTGTTTGAATATGTGAGCCCAATGCATGCATTGACCCTGATCAGTGTGAATGCATCTATCAACCCTGATCAGACTGCATCTATGTGTAGACCCTTATCATCCATGTTTTATCCTGATCATGTGTTGATAAAGGTACCAAATCAGACTTAAGTTGCCAGTATTCTATTATTCACATGCTTGTATCATTCAAAGTCAAATATGTATAACAAACGTGTGGGGCAATCAACAGATCAATACAATACAAGTGCAGAATATAGGATGCGGATATTTCAAGAAAATTCCAGTTTAATACCATACAGCCTGTAGTGTTAGCCAAACTAATACTCCTGGGAAACCAATCATCAATAGCTTTTATTTAAATTTTTAATAACAAGATGGTGTGTAGGAGTCAAACAGCAGTTTCATTATATTTCAATGTAGAAACGGGTTTTATCAATATTGCAGTAGTAACAAAGTAGAGGGAGATTCTGGGGTTAAACAAAAGAAAAAGGCAACCGATTTACAAAAATAGCAGGGACATCTGATACTGTACTGTAGAACTGTCATTTTTCTCTAATTTATGAATGATTCAAATGCACATAATTGACTAAGGGTATATGACAGTTCTTATTAATGAAATTTTCAAATGCACAGAATTCAGCTGGCATAAAATGTTTTATAATCATTAGGGCTTGGTTACATGTATTTACATCAAATTACATTTGAAATGCTTCATGATGTGAACTTGTTTTTTGATGAATAGAATAGAAAACTTGACATTTCATGCACAAAAGCTTAATACCCATTTTTGGTGATCACAATAATTTTGCCTTAACTATTTCCTCCATAATATGCATTTGCTACCAGTGTAAATCCAGATCTGCACTGGCCGCATTTTGGTCACAAATAACCTAATGAATAAAAAATCGAACAGTTCAGATGTGCCAGCTGATCTGGATCTAAACTGTTTGTCCTCGCAATTAAGGTGTATATATGGAGGAATGGGTTAATAAAACACTCTGGCCTTTTTTCCCTAAACAATTCCCCCAACCCCAAAAGCCACAGACTTTCATGACAATTTTCTTTTTTTTTGAAAACAACAACAACATAAATACTACTCAAGTTCTAAAAGGTTTGTCAGCACCATTTAATACTGCTATGTAAGCGTGTGCTTTGTCCTCTTATATAATTATTCATGATTTATCCCAGAGATACACCTTTATCCTGTGGGTCTAACAGTGTAGATCCAGATCAGCTGCATATGGGTGCCATCTTACTTTTACTTTTAGTTTACTTTTACATTCCTTTTTATTAAATATAGAACAATGTAGATCCATTGATTTTGATGGCACAGAACCATCATCGTCACCTTACTGCAATAACGGTACAACTTGGTACCATTGAAATATGAAGGAGATATAGGTTATTGCACTAAGGTGACGAGATGTGCTAGCTGATTTGGATCTACAATTGTCATACAAGTCATATAACCCATATATATATCATTATGTAGACTTAAAGATATATCTGGCGCATCTGAACAAAAAAATTAAAATCCATCTTTTTGCCATGAAAGCTTACACATCTTAATTTAAACTAATTTGACCACATGGTATGTATCAAACTATGGTTTAAAATAAGATTTTTGCAAAACAAATATTGAAGCAGACGCTCTCGCGGTATATCCGCGAGTTAAAAAACTGCCAGTTTTTTTTAACTTAATACATATTTCATTTTTATTTATTGGACAAACGGGAAAGAATTCGTAATACATGTATTCTTAGATTATGCCTAGTTTTTCATTATTAATCGATCTCAAATGTTATTTTTATCATTTGTAAGGGTAAAATATAGACCTTGGATAACTTTAAAGTTCTATTGGCTACTGATAAACATCAAATAAAAAGTGTTGTCATGCTCAATACATTTTACCCTTTCCTGTATAGATACACCTTTATTGCTAGGGCGAACAGTTTAGATCCAGATCAGCCTACACATCCGTGCCGTCTGATCAGGATCTAAACTGTTCGCTTTTTGCATTCATTAGGTTATTTCTGACCAAAATGCAACCAGTGCAGATCCTGATCAGACAGCAAAGATGTGCTGGCTGATCTGGATCTACACTGGTAGCACATGCGTATAAAATGTGTATATATCAAGGAAAGGGTTAAAAGCCCTATTGGTAATAAAAATCTTATTCAAATGATATAAATTGTGCACCGACTATATTTATTTAGTACGAAAATAAAGAAACCTACTGCCTTATTGACACAGTAATTTACAAAAATATATCGATGATCTACAGAAATTTTAGGGATATTACAACCAGGTATGAATAAATTGGGACCTAAGTGAAGAAAACTGAAAGTTGCAAATCACAATTGATCATCAGTTGGAATCTGTTGCCACTTCCGATGTGATTTCACCGATTATTTATCGGTTTATAAATCATATCTGTGTTACATTAACAAATGGTTTCTAATAAGTAGCTTATATAATATCCCTTATTATTGTTTGCTGCTACTTTCTACATAAAAACTGGTGCTCCAATTACAAAAATAAAACTTTTTCGCATGTTTTTATTATATATGCACTGATTAGAATGAATGAACAATGCTTAACAAAGAATACACACCCAAAAATACATTGTTGATAGCACTTAATGCCCAAAGGGCCCTACCAATTAATTTCAATCAAGACTAGTACAAATATTGACTAAGATATGTTTAATTGTGCAGTAGTTTACAGCCGAGGGTATACATCGGTTTAAATCGATTATGGGATAATGACATTGATTATCGGCATCGGGAGGTTCTAACAGATGATTAATCGATGTCTTTGGATCATCGGCACATCACTAACAGAAAGTCAACATGTTTTAGTCCTTACAAGAAATTTGGATTTGGTCTACTGTTAAACTTCTGCTCTTATAATATGTCCCCCCCCCAAGCCCACGCTCCATCAGCACCCCCCCCCATATATTTACAATCCTGAGAGTAAATTGAACTCATGTTACTTCAGCTACATAAAGAATAAACAAGCGAGCAATGCATGTAGATCCTGATCAGATGACATTGATAATAGCCATATCCTCCGCAGTAGGGTTAATTTTCCAATTTTAGGGAGAAGTTTTGAACTTTTCGGCTTCCTATATGAAACATTCAGGGAAAAACTTCTCCCTTGACTCAGTAGAGGGAGAAGTTAAGGAAATTTGGGAAACCATTTCTCCCAAATCTCCCTCAAAGCCATTCTTGATATCTTGATCAGAGAAGCAATTTAAAATAAAGATCTAACTTCATTTCCAACATCCCTCCAAAGTCAAACAATATAAAAGTAAAAAAACCAACTTATAAAGTATTTATAGGAACTTCATTTCCAACATCACTAAGCAAGTCAAAGAATATAAAGGTAAGAAAAAACTTATAAAGTATTTATAGGAGGTGATTAAACTCCAGGTAAATGTCAGTCTGGCGGGGATTAAGCCAGCTAACAGCAGATTCTGATTGATTGCGAAATACTTATCGTATTAATGAATGCAAAACAAACTTCTCTGGGCCAATAATGTGCCAATAACAAAAGCTGTTGGTAAAACATTTGTAAGATTTTTGGGGCGTCTGAAGAAAAGTACCGTAAAACTCAAATTAAATGCCCCTGAAGGGGGGGGGGGGGGTATCTTATTATTTATATTATTTATATTTTATTTAATATTCTAAAATAAAATTCTAATGGATATTGGATGATAAAATAGAAAAACTGAATTTTTGGCTAAACATTTACATTGGGGTCATTTATAAGGGAAAGGGACATTAAGAAGGAATTTTACTGTAATACCGTATATCATTTGTTTCAGCAATTCTTTCTTTAACCCTTTACGCCATGGGATATATCAGGGCTCTCACTAGAGGGAGACTTGGGAGAAATAGTCTCCCAAAAGAGACCAGACTCCCAATCTGATTAAAATCGACTCCTGAAAACCGCTACGCTATCAGGATCTGACGACGAGTAACAAAAACGTGCTTTTATCACTAACCCTTTTAACCAATCCGATTGTCGCCTACAAAATCGCGAAAGTGAAAGTAAACAAAGTATTTTAAACCATGATAAGTGTTGACAGCCGGTGTAAGACATATTTTACTGAAGATATATGTGTTTATGTATTATTGCATTAATTTCTAATGTAATGACATCTTCAGATCATTTTGCGAGCGTAATAAATCATGCTTCCTGTGTTGACAATTTCTAAAAATAGTAATCGGGGAAAACCGCTTCAGCTTATGTACGGTGTCTGCGGGCCGTCATCAGATCTAACATTTTGTTAGATCTGACTTTAGTGAGATTGCCAGACTCCCTTCTGTGAGGTAAGGGAGAAGTCATTTTGTATATAGACTATACAGGGAAAGACTGCTGTTGACTGCAAACTTCTCCATAATTCTGAAAAAATTATGACAAAACTTCTCCATGATTTGCATGTCTAGTGAGAGCACTGTATATTATATGGTCATTATTCCATGGGCAAACAGTGCAGATCCAGATCAGCTGGCCTTCATAACAAAAGTAAGAAATAAAACAATCATATCAAGGAGCACATAAGTTTTTTAAAACACTAAATGCATTGACATTAACAAGCGACAGATGCAGAGACTTGTGGAAATGTGAGAAAAAGCATATTTATAAATAAATTTCATCAAGATTACAACAAATTAAACAGAACCTTTTTCAAAAGACGCTAAAATGACCTGACTAAGCTTCCAATGAAATAGCCATGAGCCCCATTTCGAAGTAATTCTATAAATATCATATATGCAGATTATATCAGGCACGTTACGGGAAAAAGTACCTTCGGTCATTTTTAGTGATATTTTAATTTTTACTAAATTTCAAACGAACTTACAACTATAAATCAGTTTCTTATAACTAAAATGTGATTTTGTTACACATTTTGACAATAAAATGGTATTTTTTACCGCGAAATGCATAATAAGTAACGTCGTCTGCTCAAATTTATGACGTCATTTCAAAGATTGACATCAACTGTCCGAAGGTACCTTTTCCCGTAACGTGCCTCAACTGTAGAAAGTCATTCACTTAGAAGTACAAGTACAACAAAGTTGTACTACATTAATTTTCTCCTGCCAAGTACCAACCTGTTATGTTTTTTGCCTCACCAATATACCTAATTCCACTGCATCAATTCTGACACAAAACATTAATATAATGACAGGTTAACATTGTTGTTATATGCATGTAAATATAAACAAATCTTTGTTGACAATTTTTATTTACTGTTGGGATTAAAGTACCAAAGTACAATACTTAGCTAATGATGACATGATGACCAGAATACATTGAACAACATGATGTATAACCTTGTTTTTATCTTGTCACTGAAATGAACAATGACCTGAACCTATTTTGATCATGACTGCCATGAGTGGAATTAATTTATCAAAACGATGACCTTGTTATGCCTGTGCATACAGTTTTTAACCCTTTATTCCACATATATGGACTAATTGCATAACAACCACTGTGATCCAGATCAGCTGGCACTTGACATCTAAGCCATCTGGTCTGGATCTACACTGGCCACTTCTTGGTCAGGAATAACCCGCAGAATCTAAAAGCCAACTGTGGAGATCCTGATCAGAAGGCATGTCATGTGCCTGCTGTTCTGGATTTACACTGTTCGCCACGGGATAACAGCCATACCCCACGAAGTAACAGCTTAATTGTTTTATAAGGACAGCTTCAGTAAAATGCCATAGCATGCCAAGTAAATCTGACATGAAGTCCTGGCTTATTTCAGAAAAACTGCTTCATCTCAACTGTCACACCCATAGGTGCATCTTCTGTTTTATGTTTTACCATAGATATACGTTTTATTCTGTTTTACCATCTACTTTCCAACTTTCTGATCAAAAATCCCAAATTATTGTAATGATAGGTAGAGTTTTGTTCTGCATTATGACTACACTTAGAAATTTCAGGATCAATACAATCATCTAAATATAAGCCGCACTCATATATAAGCCGGATATGCACTGTTCACTTTTTGATTTGTTAGGTTATTTCTGACCAAAATGCGACCAGTGCAGATCCTGATCAGACAGCAAGGACGTGCCAGCTGATCTGGATCTACACTAGTCGCACATGCATAAAAAAGCATATTTATGGAGGAAAAGGTTAAATATCTTCCTTATAAAACTTTAACCAATAATGAAATTCAAGCATAGAAACCCTGTAATACTCAGCAGTGTGTTAGTAATATTATTGGTAATAATTATTGTTATGTTCAAGATTCTATCAGGAAATGCTGAACATACAAACTATCACAAAAGCAAGAATGACAGCTGCTAGGTCTGTAAACCAGAAGGTTTGATTTTCTTAAAAAGAAAGAGATCTTTTTTAAATTAAATTTGCCCTACAATGCAAGGTATTACCAGTGTTAAACTTAATATGAGATATTTTTAAGTCATTGCGATGAAACAGTGATAATGGTAAGATGTTTTAGTTCATTCAATCGTTGCCTTGAAACTGAAACTTACTTAACTACAACGCTAAGGCATTAATTTAGAGAACAGAGAAAAAAAAACAGAAAATGGAATTCACAGAACATCATTCTGAAATAATCCTATCTAATGTGTAGCTTGCCTATTACGTACTGACTGACCAGGAAATACAGCAATTCTAAGCTTTCTCCGGGCATGTAGGCTTTTAAAATTATAAGACATAAATGATTTATATCAACCTAAGCAAATATTATAAGGCCATTGTAATACAAGCTCACATAACAGAACATGAAGGTTTACAGTGATGAACATAATACAAAACAAAAGTCATGACATTTACAACACACCTTAAGTCTTCTGTCTGTGAAATAGCGGGAAACGAAATACACAAAAGCTCTCTGAATTTACCGCTTTCTGACGTCATGGAGGACTCCGCGACCTTTCGCTTTTCATTCAGCTACATGTGCCTTAAGTATTTCAATATATGTAACTTAAACTCACCCTTTTGTCAGCTTCCTGATATCCTTCTCCTTTTAGTTTTTCCAAATAAAAGCCTGGTTTTACGTGAAACCAGAATTAATCCCCTATTTCTAGCATACATAGTCAAAATATTCCTTTCTGTCAGACCATATCCCCTTTACTCCGGATCATCCAGACGATCGACAATTGGTAAAATTCAACCTAAAGATTTCTTTTATACGGAAAGATATATCTGTGAATACCCAACATGTACGAATGCAGTAAAATTGAACTTTATGTATAAAATAAATAAATCAACAAAGAGAATATCTTGCAGGGACGTAGCCAGCTTTTTGCAAGTTGTAGGCCTATATAAGGGGTTCCAGGAGCGGTTGCACCTTGACAAGGGGTTTGGGGGCGAAGCCCCCCTCCAGAAGCCACAAACAAGTGGAGATTAAAAATGTCAAAATGCGCGTTCCACCCCTCCTGCTTTTATTTTATTTTTAGTACTTTTGAAAATGTCATTTTGTTGTCCAAATTGTAGGCCCGGGCCTACAGGGCCTTATATAGTAGCTTCGCCACTGTCTTGTATATTCATGATCTGCAAACATATATTATTTAATTTTGTAATTTAACAGTTAAAGTGTGATATTTTCATTTAAGTAGAAAACAAAACGGAAATTAAATTCTATTCGATAAACAAATATTGTTTTGTTTTATTTATACCTTCAAGTAGGTTTGATAGTGACTTTGAAACAACTGAATTTCGTTGAGACTAATATTCTCACGTTGAACACGCCGACACATTGGCTTATATTCCTCACTGGTACCCATTTATACACCTGGGTGGGAAGAAGCAATGAAGGCTTAATTTCTAGCTAACGGTCGGTGGCAAAACAACTTGCCACTGGTGGTTTAAACCAGGTTCTAGGGTGCACAACCTCACACTTGCCCACATCATGTTCTCAAACGAACAAACACGTACAAATTGTCTTGGTGAAATGATTCCATCCCACCCATTATTGTTAATGCTGAAATATTGTTAGTAGTTTAGCTGTAATACTTACTTTGTGTAGATGAAGCTAAAGTATGCCACGTTTGGAATAATTATTGATGAAACAACTTTATTTGTTACAACGATGTCTAATGTTTTGTTTTTTTATTTAGTATAAAACAGATTTACTAAAATATCAAAAGCGTTCATTGTTAACCTATTTTCATATTGAAAGTTTTTCGAAATGACCAAAATTTGTCGCTCTTAATTTATTTAAACTACTAAATCTTTGCTAAACTAGTTCTGATAAAATGGAGAGACATAACAATAAATCGCTCAGTCAAGGTACTGTGACAACACACACCGAGAAAACGCACATTTTAAAAGCAAAAACATATATAAACAGTTAAAACTTGTTTATGTAGGGATTTCAGCCGTTACATCGTTATTTGAAATAGATAAAAAGGGAAAATTAAAAGCCACCGAGAAAATAATATGAACATATTGCAGGCTCGGTTTAACTGAGTCTGTTCATGGGCAGTAATGGAAATGCAAATTGCATTACTGTTCACCCCGCCTAGCCCCGGTTGAGCGCAACTCAATATTTACCCCCAATTGACAGCATAATAACGATCCAGCCCAAACGATGAAATCATGTTTGAATTCCGTAAAAAAATATGTAAAACAACTCTGCTTACATTAAATGGGGCGCGTCACGGGAAAAGGTACCTTCGGACATTTTTAGTGATATTTTAGATTTTACTAAATTTATATAGAACTTACAACTATAAATCAAGTTCTTGTAACTAAAATGTGATTTTGTTACACATTTTGACACTAAAATGGTATTTTTACCGCGAAATGCATAATAAGTAATGTCGTCTTCTCAAATTTATGACGTCATTTAAAAAATTGACGTCAACTGTCCGAAGGTACCTTATCCCGTGACGCGCCCCAAATAATGTTATCTAGTTATTTTCGTCATGTCGATCTTTATGCCCTATCCTCGGTTCGTA
Source organism: Corbicula japonica (assembly GCA_038501625.1). Classification (NCBI taxonomy): domain Eukaryota; kingdom Metazoa; phylum Mollusca; class Bivalvia; order Venerida; family Cyrenidae; genus Corbicula; species Corbicula japonica. Next base: position 2,290,481 of record JAZAYU010000044.1, on the reverse strand, counting down.
CACAATTTCAATGTTTCAATGATTTAATGGAACACGACATTTTTTGTGGCAGTTTTTGTGTGAAATGGGAAGCCATGACTAGGACACTAGCCTCTGATATTTGTGCCGAGGCTCTTCCGTTTGGGTTACCAAGGCCGCCTGATTCAAATACCATTTCATTCCTCCCACAATATTTTGTCCCTGACCGTTTCAAGTCGGTAACCACTCAGGTTCCCTCTTTCGTTAATTATTTTTGGTGTTTTAATTTACAATAATATTTTCGTAATCCCATGCTCTCTTTTCCTCTCTGCTATTTGGCTGTGTGTCGGGTATGCGTAAACTTTCCGATTGTATTTATTCCTTTTATGCATGTTTCGCTTTTTTTTCAAAGCAGAATATGAAAATCTCTTCAAATCCGACAATTTCTAAAAATTACATTGCATACGTGAAGTTTATTCTTATCAGGACCAAACAATGTTTTTTTTTTACTTTTTTGTCAACATATGTAGATAAAAATATTCATGTCAAACCCTACAAGCAAGCTGACGTTGGCCCAACGTTGGCATTTAGTTGTACGGTTGGCGTAACGTCGGCATCGGGTGAACAACGTTGGCCCAATGTTTGCCCAACGTCGTTCTCTGAAGTAATGGTTTTGATCGGCACGTCGACATTGGTTCAACGTTGGGCCAACGTTGTAAACAAGGCCTAATATTTACAACATTGTGCCAACCGCCAAAATAAACATGTTTATTTTACACTATTAAAAAGGCCTAATTCCTCATATTCTAGGTTTATAAACAATGGAGACATATTGAGCGCATAAAAAACTTTATTAAAAACTAGATCTGTTTGCTGACTGACTGGCTGGTAAACGGACGAACTGACATAATATTGAAAATGTTTTGAACTTCAAAAATATATTTATGTTATGTATGAAATTCACATTGCGTAACTGTCTTGTTAATATATCAACTGGCACATAAATAAAATTATCTTTCCCAGTAAATACTAACACTATGTGGATGTATACATGCAATTATAAGTTGTAGGGATAAGAACCACATGTTATTAGTGGGGTCAGGCTTATTACAGCTGAATGGTCTATTATCCAGTTACCATAGCAACCTTGCAATTAGAAACAGACGAGAGATTGTGAAAAGATTACTAGCTCTTTGTGCAATGTACAAGTACACATTTTGAGCAACCTATATAGCAGTGTGCTTGTAAACGAAGGAGGAAAATTTTTCGAATTTTCGACGACAGTAAAATAATGTAAGTATCTAGATTTCCCTTGTTTTTAATTTAACAGTTTCACCCTGGCTAACCTGGTACGCTTCGCGAACGGCACTACGCCGCGATCACGGCATATGCAACGCTTTTAACCGGCATAACCGGTGTCAATGTAGGAGATTTCGTGGGGTAAGGTAAGAAAATCGCAGAGTTCGCTCCCAGCTAGAGACACTATCATTTTAAATAATGCTCAAACCAATAGGCCTATACGGCTGTCAAATCATGGCTATTTATGATTCTAGTCTTCTCTGTGTCCAGAATACAGTAGTTTGCTCAATCATTCGTGAAAATGGACCTCTCCGTGCTGCAAAAGTTGTAAATTTCCTGTTCAAATGTATTTTTCTTGAGCTAAAGTAAAGTTTAGTGAAGAATTATGACTGCATAAAAAATGTCTGTATTAGAGGACACTGCAGTGTAAAATTTGAGTGTATTTTATCTATATTTTACTTAATTCTTGCCAAAAAATGAGAGGCCACGCACCTTCACCGGCACTTGATTTTTGCTACGCTGCGTATCACGGCATTTTATTCGATGCTGGTATAAAACTATACTTTGGTTGTCAAAATCTTTTACTGTTTCTTCACATTTAATTGAGTCGTAGTTTGATGTTTTGGTGTAAATTGTAAAAAAGATTTTAATATACTTACAAATTCTTCCATCAACAAGCAGGAGCGAATCCGGAGGGTATTCTTTGGTGTTGCTCAAGCCCCCTTTTGGCGCATCAGTATTTCGTTTTAATGGTGATTATGGCCAGAAAGTTGGAATTATCACATAACTGCCCTGTGACTGACCCAAACGAACTTGTTTTGTGGAAATCTTTGATTCGACCATGAACAAAGCTAGCAGAGTATTTCACGCAATACCCTAGTCCGCTACCGATGAAAACCCCAATCAATAATATGTGAAAGATAGATTTATCTGACGTTGATTGTTTCAATAAAAGTTAAATTGAATATAAAAATCTACCCCTTGTTAAGAAGCAGTAGGGTGTGTGGGGGGGGGCAAATCAACATTAAGCATTGTTTCAAACTTTGTCTATTACATGTAAAATGTAATATATTAATGTTTAACAAACTTAATGTTTATTGACAAAAATCATTTATTGAAGTCGGATGAAAGACTAGATTTTGAAAGATCGTATTGAAAAGAAATTGATTTATGTTATAGTTTTGCGTTCAACCTGTCTTATTTTTAAAATACTAATTAAGGGAGTATCCGTGGTCCGATTTTGTCCAATTTTGGATATGTTGTTGTTTATACTAATTGTGACGGGTATTGAACATTTCATTTCTTTTGCAATTTTGCATAGGTTTGACGTATTTTTTCGTAATGTGACTTTGCTAATTATGTTTATTGCAAGTAATTGACTTGACCGTTGACATGTGGTGAAAAATGAAATGTTGTACATTATGCTGTAGTCACTTTAATCTGTGTAGCAAGAGCATGATATGCAGGATCATTTTTCACCAAAGGTGTAAGGTCAGAAACACATAAATAAGAAAAAATAATACTTTTATAACTTTAGAAGTAGTCAAGATCATTCATTTAAATGGCAATACGAAAATTATGCACGGCCTTTTATTTTCATTAATGGTCTACGGTAGGTGTCTTTTATTAAAATAGAGAAAACTTAATATTTCAATAACTCATAAAGTAAAGTGAACAAGATACAGTGATGACACTTGGTATACATATTTGATGTAAAGTGGTTACTGCATTATTTACGTTATTTCATTTTTAACACAGGCCAAAGGTCAAGTCAGTTATTTAAAATAAACTATCTTTCACAAATTATTGATCGGGGTTTCACCCCTGTTTTGCGTGCAATACTCTGATAGCCTTGTTCAGAGTTGGATGAAACAATTTCAAAAGAAATGGGTTCGATTGGGTCAGCCTTATTGTAGTTATGTGATAATTCCGACTCTATCTTTCACAAATTATTGATTGGGGTTTCACCCCTGTTTTGCGTGCAATACTCTGATAGCCTTGTTCAGAGTTGGATGAAACAATTTCAAAAGAAATGGGTTCGATTGGGTCAGCCTTATTGTAGTTACGTGATGATTCCAACTCTCTGGCTATAATCCCCATGAAAATATTAATATAATTGTTAAACATAATCACAAATCTTTCACAAATTATTGATTGGGGTTTTCATCGGTAGCGGACTCCTGTATTGCGTGAAATACCCTCAGACTGATAGCTTTGTTCAGGGTAAGATAAAAGATTTCCACAAAAGAAGTTCGTTTTGGTAAGTCTTAAGGTAGTTATGTGATAATTCCAACTTTCTAGCCATAATTACCATGAAAACTAAATATTGATGCGCAAAAAGGGGGCTTGAGCAATCCAAAAAAATACAATCCGGATCCGCTCCTGCTTGTTGAAGGAAGAATTTTTAAGTATGTCAAACATTGTTTTGTAATGTACACCAACACAACAATCTACAACTATATTAGATGTGAAGAAACAGTTTAATATTTCGACAACTAAAGTATATTTTAATACCAGCATCGCATAAAATGCCGTGATACGCAGCGTAGCAAAAATCAAGTGCCGGTGTACGGTGCGTGGCCTCTCATTTTTTGCAAGAAGCAGGAAACATATAGATAAAACACACTCAAATTTTACACTGCAGTGTCCTACAGTGCAAAAAAAAATTATGCAGTCATAATTCTTCACTAGACTTCAGTTTAGATCAAGAAAAAATACGTTTGAACAGGAAATTGGCAACTTTTGCAGCACAGAGAGGTCCATTTTCACGAATGATTGAGCAAACTACTGTATTCTGGACACAGAGAAGACTAGAATCATAAATAGCCATGATCTGACAGCCGTATAGGCCTATTGGTTTGAGTATTATTTAAATATCTAACCAAAGACTCTGCGATTTTCCAACCTTACCCCACAAAATCTCCTACATTGACACCGGTTATGCCGGTTAAAAGCGTTGCATATGCCGTGATCGCGGCGTAGTGCCGTTCGCGAAGCGTACCAGGTTAGCCAGGGTGAGTTTTATATACTAAAAGATAAACTTTATTAACATGTTTTTCACTATTCTGATAAAATAAACTAGACAGTATCAGTCTTGAAATATAAACTTTAAAACTCATATTTTGAATCAATTGTAGATAATTATGATTGAACATTTCCTTTGGTTCAATCCATTATTTGTTAAAGGAGTCATGCAGGTAATTGAATGTTTATAGACTTCATCAGTTTATAAGATTATAATATACTGACTTAATATCATCTACATTGTTATAATTTCGTTCCTGAACCCACCTCACACACCGGCATACAAACACCTCATTTTATCGGTGTTTACGGCGGGAATGGATATAGGCGTTTAGTAGCAGAGGATTAAGATGAGACCAAAGAAATTCAGTTATAGCACAGTGAGTACAAAAAAGTTGAAAAAAATGCATTTACATTTTGGGTGAATGAAAATAAAAATTGTTGTCTTAGAAATGGGGTTTTGTCAAAACAACAACAAAAAACAAAACGGTTATTAAAAAACAAATAAAAACAACAACAACATGAACGTTCCCCAGAGTTAAGAGTGATAGTGTTGGTGGTGGTAATGGAAGTGGTGATATTCCAGCGCATGTAGCAAAAATGTTTGCAGGTTACACCATAACTTTGTTGTCTTAGAAATGGGGTTTTGTCAAAACAACAACAAAAAACAAAACGGTTATTAAAAAACAAATAAAACAACAACAACATGAACGTTCCCCAGAGTTAAGAGTGATAGTGTTGGTGGTGGTAATGGAAGTGGTGATATTCCAGCGCATGTAGCAAAAGTGTTTGCAGCTTACACCATAATTTAGTTGTATAATTGTAATGTCTCCGGGTTAGGTTTATTCACTTAAGTCAGACTTTATGGTCTTGGCTCGACATTTATTTCAGAATATGTGATGAGGTAGATTTCGTACTAGCGGCCTCGGTATCTCAATTGGAAGAGCGTCGGCAGCGTAAGCCGCAGGTCCGAGTTTCGGGTCCTAGTCGAGGCTACTCTTTCCAACCCATATCTGCCACAGAGATCATGGCTGTTAAGGGAGTCTACTGCTTCAGTCTAACTTTTACAATGTGAAATAATTGACATTATTTTAAGACGGCAGGGCGATTACCCTTGGAGCTCCTTTGGGGGAAGCATGTGGCTGGGGTATTCGACAGGAACTTAGGTACATGTATAACCTTGCGGACATTTCCAAGTAAGTTGGGAATGCCTCGTATAAATGGGGAGGAATTGTAGTAGACTTCGTACGAACGGCATCGGTAGCCCAATTGGTACAGCGTCGGCACAGTAAGAGGTCCGAGGTTCGAATCCTAGCCGAGGCTACTCTTTCCAACCCAAAATTGCCACACAGATATGGCTTTTAAGGGAGTCTACTGCTTTAGTCTAACCTTTACAGTGTGAGATAATTGACATTATTTTAAGACCTTAAGGTGGTTTTCAGTCACATTAAAATAAAAATGAAAAAAAAAAACAACGCTTTTCTTTCTTGTGCTTTTCATGCGTTTCCTGTATTTATAAATGGTATCTGGCTTTTTCCACGATACAGTAGGAACTAGCATGAGCGACACAGATCAAAAGCGCCTGAATGACTGAGATTAGCAAACACGTGGTTCGGTTTCTTCACTCATGTTCAGGAAACCTTGACCGACATTTTGCTAAAAACTAAGTTGCGGTATATCGGTCACATTTCTAAAACAATAGTTTGAGGAAATGTTTATTTAAACCCCGTGGCCAATGTCAAACATACAGAATGCATTAAAGTATGTTAAATAATACCATACTTAAAAAACAATAGTTGGTTTACGACTCATTTTATTCATAATTGATATTATACAGGTGTAAAATGTTAAAATTGTCAGAATGACGGAACTTGTTAACGGTAACAAATTATGCAAAAGAAAACGGGAAAAACACTGAATATGTGTTCCAAAGTTTTAATGACGAAAAAAAAACCTTGAAAATAATGGTAGTTAGGACGAAATTGCGGTTTATTGGTCCTTGCCCTTTCTTAATGCAACTTTTAGCTTTCCAAAAAGTCAGTCGGTCGGGGTTTTAAGTTAAAAATTTTTAGGCACTGTTAAATTAAAGTTTAATTAGCTGGATGCCATACCAAAATATTCCTTAACATATAATTTTATTGGTATTTTCTCTCTTGCAGGATTTTTTTTCCACCTGATGATACAGGCCTGCCAAAACTTCTTCATTAAAAATCCGGAGATTTTGTCTAAATATGTCAATGATGATGACGACGACAATGATGATGTTGTTGTTGTCGTCTTATTGCTGCTGTTCATTATGACTGTGCCTCAACAAAAATGATGATGATGATGATAAATGAAGTTTGCCGATTTTGTTTTAAATGGTCTAATAACTTGTTTTAAAATGACTTTTGTATATTTTTATCATTCATTTTTTAACTTTCTGTTAAACCTGTTTTTGACAATATTAGAATGAATATGCAATGAAAGTAGATAAAGGCAGGTGTAACATCGAGTCCCTTGTTTAGTTTATGACAAGCGGTTATTGTATAATTGTGCCAGAGGCACTGAGGCAGCTTGTCACTGACCACGTCCTCGTTATCTTGTAATAAACAGAAAATGTGCGACTGCAGTAGAATAACTATTGTTAATTGCACAACTTTTAAATTAGGTCTAATTAATCAATATTTTTTTGCAATTTCATAGAAATCCGAAGATTTTGACTATAATTCCGGAGATCCGGAGAAGTAACTTAAAATCCTGAGATTTCGGATAAAATCCGGAGATTTGGCAGGCCTGATGATAAACATAACAATGTTACAAACAAATAATTATTTCACTTAAAATCAGATAATTTGTCAAACACTTTCAACAGTTTATATTTTATTTTTGTGACAGAAAGTGTTAGAAAATAGCAAAGGTAAATCTGTAAATATATTCCAAAGGCAATGACATATATATACTCAATAACGAAGTAATGTCACAGACTGCAGAAGAGAAAATCGTGCAGCATGATTGAGATGTATAACCAGATGCCAGTGTCTTCAAGAATTTCTTTCTGGGAGTGGGTGATGGATTTTTTCTGGGAGTGGGTGATGGATTTTATGGTTTTGATACAATGTACACTTTTGATTTCAAATGACAGTGTAAAAAGGTATAAGTATATCATGAGCACTGTAAATTATTATCACATGACCTTTTCAACTACTGTGGATGCTGATCGAGTTGCTCTTTTTTACTGGATATTATATTTATGTTTGATTTGGTACCTCTTTCTATATACAAGCAATAGAATCCCTATGGGTACTAATTGTGCACCAGTTGTTTCTGATCTGTTTTTATATGGTTATGAAAGAGACCTAGTGTTATCTCTTTCTACCGAACATCAAGAAGACATTATTACAGCCTTTAACAACATTTTGAGGTACCTTGATGACTTGTTAAATATAGATAATAACCATATTCCACTTCTGGTTAATTAAATATAATCTTATGAACTCCAGCTTAAAAAAGGAAACACTTAGAAAAGCAAGCAAGCTTTCTTGATCAATACCTTTCCATTAAAAATGGTTGCGTCATTATTAAAAAATATGATTAAAGAGATTATTTTGATTTCCATTTTTAGACGGGGATTGTACAAATTGTCTTGGTGATATAACTCCAACCCACCCATCAACTCGACAATGTTGCATGCAAAAGCGCACCAACATATAGAACATAAAAATCTAACTGCACTGTCAAGCATAAGGGGGCGGGTACTCAATGACCTTATTGAGACAAGAATCAGCAACAAGGTATTTTTAACAGCCAGTTTTTAATGAGACTTAATTTACAAACTTAAGAAAATAAAAGGCAATGTAAATTTATCTACGGTATTCATCAAAATCACCTGTTTCTCAGAGTGTTTATCTGATATTTAAATATTAAATAAAAATACCAATATCACTGAAAACAAGGAGCACACCTTTTTTTAAAGGCGGTAACCCCTCAGGCTCTATTTTTTGTGAATGGTTTGTGGCGTCTGTTTTGAAACTGATCATTTTATCAACTCTCTTTCATCTTCTTGACTGTGTGGGGAGGCTGTTTTTTTCTGAATGTGGCATTTCCTGATATGCATATTTCACCTGTTTTGGAAAAGAGTGTAAGAACAACAGCTTCATCAAAATATTCAAGACCTTTTATGAAATCCTTGTCTCCTGTTGTTTTAACCATTTCCTCCATATATATGCATTTTTACGCATGTGCCACCAGTGTAGATCCAGATCAGCGGGCACATCCGTGCTGGCTGATCTGAATCTACACTGTTTGCCTACACAATAAAGGTGTATCTATGGAGGAAAGGGTTAAATATGTATCATGCTCAATTGCCTTAAATAATAGTGACTGATAACAGCACTTAATGGATGTAAGGGGAGACTTTTTACAGCCACCACAAAAACAACGCTACTGTGATATAAATGTTGTGAAGATGTTTTATTGCACTTTTATATACAGTAACAATCAACTATGGTAAAATAAACCGCTTTTATTATTTAACAATATTATATGAAACCCATTAAAATGCATAATATTATTTGTAAAAGATGCGACAGTATTTTCAGAAACACATACATTATGCATATTTCTAAAAGATTTGACAATATTTTTAGAAACACATTAAAATGCATATTTCAAAAAGCTGCATAACAGTATGCCTGGTTTATGGTAAAACAAAGATCAAAGATGTATAAATCATCAAACAGAAATCATTTATAACACATTATTTCATGATATTAGGTTGACATGAGAAAATGATTTTTTCGGGACAATGTCAGATATCATTCATGTACTTGGATTGATGACATTGATTATGCTGCAAAACAGTATAATGTAGTCAAAATTATTACAAAATCCTCTTAGTGTTATGGGTAAATGATATTTAAAGCAATAAATGTTCAAGCATACAAATATATCCATTTTGGCAAGGTCGGACATATTCCCAAATATTTATTTTCATATTTTTCTAATTTCTGAAAAATAATTTCATAATCCTGCAAACTAATTTTTGCGCTTCATTGCCATAATATTGTGTGAATACAACAAAAATTAATTGTTGTGGTTGTGAATATTTGTTTGTTTAGAGAATACAATTAAATAAATGGAAGTCCCTAGGTAATTTGGTGTTCCACAGAACACATGTTGCCCAAAGTTGCATTCGAAAGGGGGCATAACAAAAAAAATAGTGAAACAGGATTTATCATTCTTCTTGTCAGCAATTGCTTTGTTCATGCAGGTGATTTATTCCTTGTATTAAGTGAATAGGACAAGTACTTTGGAAGTTAAAAGGCAACGTCAATATTCATATTAAAGTTGAGGGACTACCAGACGAGGCAGACGCCACCAGACGATAGGATCCCTATAAGTCTATCTGCTTTCGCAGGTGACACAAAAGTCAAGTTATGACTGGAAACAAAAGCTTTATGAATGTACTGTGGTGTTGATAAATAAGAGCAAACGTTTGCAGTGCATGACTGGCAAAATTCCAGTTATAGAACATTTTAATAAATATTTATTTCATACGAACAAATTTATTCACATATTTAATTTAATTTTGGCTGTAATTTAAATTTTGGCTTAAAACTGCTTTAAAAAATGTTGACAAATATACTAATGGATTATACAAACAGTATAAATACAGTAATTTAGTTTTGGCTGTAAATTGAATTTTGGCTACAAACTGCTTTAACAAATATTGACAAATATACTAATGGAGAAAAAAGTGGTTGAGAATTTCAAGTACTAAAATAAACATTGTTTGATGAATAAAAAATTGTGCACATCTTTTAATTAAATACTCTTACAATGAAATAAGTGGTTTGTGTTTGATTAAATATGAAGTAAGTTTTTAACTCTTTATTCCAAAGGATATGGCTATTATCTGTTAGTGAACAGAGTAGATCCAGATCAGCCAGCACATCTGCACCAACTTGTCAGGATCTAAACTGATGACTTTTTGATACATTATGTTATTTGTATCAAAAATGTATCATTATGTTATTTCTGACCAAAAAGTGAACACAGCAGATCCGGATCTGGATCTACACAGTTCACACAACAAAATCCGTTTATATGGAGTAAAGAGTTAATTAATGAAGCCTAGATAAGAGGCACGCCACGGGAAAAGGTACCTTCGGGTCATTTTTGTGTCATTTTTGTTGTTACTATATTTAGAAAGAACTTTAAAAATTTCTATTATTTTCTCATAACAAAACAGTTATTTTGTTAAACATTTTAACAATAAAATGGTATTTTTACCGCGAATTGCATAATAATTAATGTCGTCTGCTCAACTTTATGACGTTCTTTCAAGGATTGACGCCAAATTCCCGAAGGTACCTTTTCCCGTGGCGTGCCTCATAAGTGACAGCTGGCAGTATATACATGTATTATCAAGCTATCTTGCCACTCTAAGGCACTTCAAGCCATGTAAAGAAACAATCCATTCCTAAACAAATATGTTATGTCTATAAACATTTTTCAACAAATGCAACCTCTGGTCGCTGTGTACATTAGGACTTATCACAGCCCTGATCATTTTTTACATTTGTCTTCATGTGTATAACCAGCACGGACAGACAAACAAATGAATAAAAATAGCAAATATAACATTTCCACTATACAGTTTTCATAGAAAAGAAAAATATTTTTAAAGCATTGGTCCCTGATTTGTACACAATCATTATGCAAAATCTTAAAACATCCACCATTATGTATAAAAACAAGTAAAGCAGACTAATGGACACCATATTAAGATCATTCAACAGCATTGTGGGAAATCATGTGATCAAAATAATCTCTAAACAAAATACATTTATCAATGCCATCTCTAAATAAGTTCAAACACCTTACAACAGTTATTTCCCTTTATAAATACAGTTACAGTAACCATAGCTACAACAAACCTTATTTTGGAGGTTGAAATACATTTATGAAAGTAATCTCTAAACAAAAATATATCAAGAAAGTAATCTCTAAACAAAAATACATTCACTGAACAAAAAATATTTATTACTATAATAAATTATGTTCAAGGTTGTGAAAAGTGTTTTTTTATTTAGCATTGGGATTATTTTTTGGGATCATGACCCGTACATTGCACATGTCATTTAACCTCTAAGCCACTGAATATATTTATGTATTGGGTTAGCCTTTCTTTAACCCTTTCCTCCATAGACACACCTTTATTGAGAGGGTAAACAGTTTAGATCCAGGATCTAAACTGTTCGCTTTTTGATTAGTTAGGTTATTTTTTACCAAAATGCGACCAGTGCAGATCCTGATTAGACGGCATGAATGTGCCAACTGATCTGGATCTAAACTGTTCGCCCATGCAATAAAGCTGTGTCTATAGAGGCAAGGGTTAAATTTAGGTTGCCCTAACAATACTTGGCAAGAGGTGATTCTGAGTTATCATGCTAGCATTGTTAATCATGATCAGATAACATTAGTTTGTTTACAATGGTCAAATATTTTACGTTAATTTTTTTTAGTAGTTGACTTTATTTTTTAATCTCTGTTCAAAGCAAAGGGAGAGAGGTTTATTTATAAGCTGAATACTAATAAAATACCATAAAAAAGGAACAGTTTTTTTAAACGATGCCTGACAAACATTTACAACAAGTAAAACAATATAAATGGCACTACAAAAATTTGCGTACAACAATAATATACCATCGGTAAGTAAACAAGTTTAACAACATTATCTTTGAGTGAATCAACACCATATAAGAAATACATTGTATATTTTTTCTGTCTCTGAATACAGCTTGAAAGTTAAGAGGACGTAATATTGGTTGCATATGGGACAAAAGCTGTATCAGTAAAGAGTTAAGAAATCAACATAAATTACTACTTTGTCCTTTTGTGTCATAGTGTGGTATCATTTTATTTCACCACTATCAAATTTTGCGCAAAAGACAAAAATGATATTTTTGCACTGGCAATAATTCACGCACTTCCATTAATCCCATAGGACTAGATATACAATTGTTTGATATTGCTGGGTTTTCATTATGTGCACTTTAAATAGCGTGAAATATGCAAAAATTTAACCAACACCAAATATAATGATAACACACAAGTGCAAGGTATAAAATTATTTTTTGTTTTCATGAACATTAAATTTGGCATGATTTCTTAAACAGTACTCTGCAAAAGTATCTCCACTTTCAATATACATGTATTGCAAACTGGTAAAGTTTGGTAAAAAACAAAATGCCATTGAATGAAACAACATGCCATTGAATGATAAATTTTGGGGTATTTGAATTTATTAAAGCCCCTAATCACAGAATCATCCACATACCAGTATGGGGTACATCATGGGAAAAGGTGTTTTGTGCGAAAGTGTTACAAGAAATGTTGAAATGGCTGTCTCAAATTAAAGGTTTTAATTTAAGGATGGCCTTAAGAAGGGGTTTTACTGTTTTGGTTATGAGAAGTAAGAGATAAGTTTAAATTCTTTTTAAGTATAGTAACAACTAAAATATAACCCAAGACACCCATGAGGTGCCCCAAATAATTATATTTTCACTATACACTTAATTAATATCTTATGATAAAATAGGTAATGATCAGCAAACATCACAGTGCTTTGAGCTAAATATTACACACAATAAATTAAACAATGTGTATTTTGTACATGTAACAATGTTTTGCTGTAAGTGATTTTTAAAACATGTTGAAAGATGTCTATGTTTTTTTAAAGCATATCCCCACTTACAGAACTTTTCGCGAGTGAAAATGAAATATTTTATAAGGTCTCAAACGTGACAGTTTAAATTCATCTATAGCTTCTACAAAGCCTTGAATCAATGTTTGATAGAGTTCATTTGGTTATGGAAAACATTTGGGTTGTTTATAATAAACATTCCACATGTTTTTCATACACAGATGAACACAATAATTATATTGATTTAATTGTTATAATTTTACTAATATCTTGAGAAGGATTCCAAATATTATGGGATTTTTTAATGTCTGAACAGACACATTGATGACAAAGCGAATGACGGCAAGATTTTCACAGCAACTTGTGACAAAAGGTGCTTGCTCGTCAGCGTCACAAGTCACACCTGTTAGCGTCATTCATCACACCACCGGTATTTATGATTCTTTAGATGAATGAGACCACATTGAAATGTAAATTTTATATCTTGGACATATCACAGCTATGTTCATGTACCAATATTTCTCATATAAAATCATTATTTATACCTCATCTCGTAAACTGCATGCCATTGACAGATTTGCCTTTTATCACATTAGTGGCCAGTGTAGATCGAGATCGGTTGACACCTGGGCAGACACTAGTCTCCTTTCAGCAAAAATAACAATCTACAGTGTTTGTCCCTTTGATATACTGTGGTATCATTATATTTCGCTGTGGTTTAATTTTCGCGTATTTCGCGCTAGGGTTAATGCGCAAAATCAAACCCTAGCAAAATCAAACCATTGAATATCTACTCTTATTAGAATAATTACAAGTGCGCTAATTTAAGCCCTCGCGAAAATATCACTTGTGTCATTTGCGCGAAATTTGATCCCCGCGAAATTAAATGATACAACAGTAACCACATGGAGTAAAGGGAATTTCATCTTAAGTTTGACACTTCAACCCAATTGAACCCATTACTCCTTATATACGCATTTTAACGCATGTGCAACTAGTATAGGTCCAGATCAACCAGCACATCCATGTTGTCTGATCAGGATGTGCACAGTGCCTTTTAGTCAGAAGTACTCTTATATAAAATAAAAAAGTGAACAGTGCAGATCCTGATCAGATGGCACAGATCTGGATCTACTGTTGCCCACGCCATCAAGGCAAATATATGAAGGAAAGTGTTAATGTAAAATGGCATGGAATGTGCAGAAATCACAAGCTGTTTAACCCTTTCCTCCATAGACCAACAGTGTAGAACCACATCAGCTGGCACTGGTACATCCATGCCGTCTTATCCGTATCTGCACTGTTTGTTTTTTTATTTATTAAGGTCTTTCGGAAAGAAAAAGCAAACAGTGCAGATCCTGAACAGACAGCACTGATGTGCCGGCTGATCTGGATCTACACTGGTCACACATGCATAAGAATGTGTATTTATGGAGAAAAGGGTAATAACTAGAATTTCTACAACTCTCAGTTGTGATTTTTATTTACACATGTTTGAGCAGTGCAGGGTCAGAAGGAAGATTTCCAGAAAGGGGGTTCATTTGGAATAGTCTTAGGTAGTGATTTGACAATAACTTTCTGACCAAAATTCCTATGAAAAATTACAGGTAAATATTGATGTTAAAAATATCCATATATTTACTACATAAATCATAAAAGAAAACTCTGTGTGTCGGGCATAAAAAAATCTATAACCCTTTACTACATGACAGTTTTACTTGTTTTATCACATGGCAACCCGTGTTATTCCTGTGCCCAAGGTTATAAAACTGAGTATGGAAACCAGTCTCAAATCTCAGGCATCTGATTGGATGAAATGGCGACCAGTCGCCATTTCAGCCAATCAGATGCCTGAGATTTGAGACTGGTTTCCAAACTCAGTTTTATAACCTTTAGCCCTGATCTCTGGATCAACACTAGTCGGTTATTGATCAGAAATATCCTAATGCATCCGAAAGCAAAAACCAGATGGCACTGATGTGCGGGCTGATCTCAATCTACACTAATGGTAAAAGAGATAAAAGCCATAACCCATGGTGTAAAGAATGAAGAAGATCAGGCAAAAACCTAAAATACAAAGCTCATAAATTAAAAATAAAACCCCTAAATTACAACTCATCTAGATTTAAAATAAAATCCCTAAATTACAACTCATCTGGATTTAAGATAAAATCCCAAAATTACAAAACTCATCTCGATTGAAAAATAAAATCGGATTCCCTAAAATTACATCACATCTGGATTTAAAATAAAATCCCTAAATAACAACTTGTCTGAATTGAAAATGAAATCCCTAAATTACAATTCATCTGGATTTAAAATAAAATCCCAAAATTACAATTCATCTGGATTTTAGATAAAATCCCTAAATTACAACTCATCTGGATTTAAAATAAAATCCCTAGTAAATTACAAAACTCATCTCAATTGAAAAATAAAGTCCCTAAATTACATCACATCTGGATTTAAAATAAAATCCCTATATAACAACTTGTCTGGATTTAAAATAAAATCCCTTAATTACAACATTTTAAAAAAGCAGTTAACAATAATGAACTATACTGGGGAGAGGGTCCGTCTTTCATGGTCTGTTACGTCAGTAAGCAAGAAATCAACTAGATTGGGGAGAGTCCCCGTCTTTCGCTTTCTGGTATGTCAGGATGCCAGAAATCAACAATCAGTATAAGGCGTACTTCTGTCCCATCATGCCATACCTCATGCTCAAAAGAATCGTCAATGATGATGAATTTTCCTTCTTTCCAGGTTCTGTAATACAATTATTGCCACAATTAATGTACAGACCCCAAAGCCATACAAATGCAGCGCCAAGCCAACCATGCAAGAGACAGACAGAGTACATAACATCCGTATTCGCAAAAAATGGTTTAGTTCAAGTATGCCTATATACAGTCACCCACAATGATTGACATTCTGCATGGTTTGAAATTAGCATATAACCATCAAGGGAGGTAAATGACACTGATACTAGGGCCTTTCAAAATAACCTACTGAACCTTTTTCTTAAAACATAAAATATTAAAACATGCACTCCAAAAGTTGCGAAAATATACTGACCTTAACCCTTTCCTCCATAGACACACCTTTATTGCGTGGGTGAAAAGTGTAGATCCAGATCAGCCGGCACATCAGTGCCGTCTTATCAGGATCTGCATTGTTTGCTTTTTTATTCATTAGGTTATTGCTGGCCAAAATGCGACCAGTGCAGATCTTGATAAGAAGTGTGCTGGCTGATCTGGATCTACACTGGCCGCACATGCATAAAAATGCATATATATGGTGGAAAAGGTTAAACAATGATCACCTCTCAATAAAGTATTGATAAAGAGGTGATCTTTTGTAACAGTGAATAATATAAAGAACAAATCCACCTTTGAGAAGAGACAGGCCACTTACCATTAGAGACCATATTTGGCTTTTCCCCTAAGTGGTCTTTGAAGACAGGTTCAACTGTATGAAAAGGGGGATAACTCTGTCCAATTGGACAATGACAAGAAACAGATTCATCCGATAAACCATAATCATAGACTTTTAAAGTATCACTTACGTGCAAATTGCGAAAAATGGCTAAAATTTCAAAAATGAATTTTGCGAAAAATACTAAGGATGGGAACGAGTAACCAAGTCAACACCTCGCACCTGGTTTCGAAAAAACAAGATGACACTTAGGGGCACAAATATTCGATAATTGGCGCCTAATTGATTTTATTGTTTGATGTTGTAACACAGACAACTTGCAATCATGAAAATTAGCACCTGAATATTTTAACCAACAGGGTTCTCTCGTTGGTGTTTTATTTGATTTTGTTTATTGAGTAATTATATTCAAATGAGCTTAAATTGTTGATTGTAAGTTTGCAAAACTGAAATAAAATTTGATTGGAAAACATACACTTTTTTCACGGTGTGTACATTTTACGGTGATGTTCTAGTTTGTGACACAGGCTAATTAATGATTGTTAAATGTTTTCAACCTTGATAATCGAAATGCAATAATATTATTATATATCATTAAGGTATTTTTGTTTTCTTTAAATGTGGTATGTATCTTCTTTAATGATCGATAATGACGGGCAGTCTGGCATGATCATGCACGGTACGATCGGGTATGGAAGCTATAAAACATATGGAAGCTGATATTTCCTCTTATGATAGAGAAAGGTTTTGAGTACTCGAGTACTCGATCGGAACAAGATCCGTGTACCCGAGTACCGATTTTGCTACTCATTCCCATCCCTAGAAAATACTCATTGCCACCAAGATTTTAGTGAAGAAATGTATTTATCTAAGGATGTACTAATGTTAGCAAACTTAGTTAAGTCTTATTGATGTTCTAATTACCAAGCACTTACTAAAACAGAAGAAAAACCATTTGCATGAGAACTCTGAAATTCATGGACAATATACCTAAGCAACACATGCCTGAAATAAGTATATGCTGGTCTACAATCATTAGTGCCTATTGGTCAAAATAATGTTGGGGTTTTGCAATGTTAGTGACCCTTTAAAAAAATTTGAAACCATTATTTAGGAAAATATCTTCAATGTATAAAAGAAAATAATAAAGAGACAAAATCAAATATCTACACTGTAGATGGATGTTCAGTGGAAGTCTTTTGTCACCTTCATCATGCTTAGAAGATGGAGGTGAAAAGTGGAAAAATTAAAATTTACTTGCATCAAATGCAGGAATCTTATCTATTGAATTATCGCATGGGTTTTATCACATGTGCAAACAGCGAAGATCCAGATCAACTGGCATAATATGGGGCGCATCACGGGAAAAGGTACATTCGGTCATATTTTGTTATATTTTAGTTGTTACTATATTTGGAAAAAAATACAACTATCTTTCATTTTCTCATAACTAAAATGTGACTTTCTGACTCATTTTGACAATAAAATGATATTTTTTATCGCGAAATGAATAATAATAAATGTAGTCTGCTCAACTTTATGACATCATTTAAAGGATGGACGTAAACTGTCCGAAGGTACTTTTTCCCGTGACGCGCCCCATATTATGTACTGGCTGATCTGGACTACAGTTGAGTCATGGATAACAGCCATATTCCATGAATGGTTAACTTTCTATTTACTTCATCACAGGTATATTTGTTATTTAACTCTTTGCTTCATATAAATGCATTTTATCTAATGTGGGACCAGTGCAAATCCAAACTGGCACATCCAATCAAGATCAACACAGTTCGCTTCTTGGTCAGAAATAACCTGAAGGATGTGCTGGTTGCTCTTATTCTCACTTACTAGACAGAAAAATCTCTATTTTTAGCCGTGTGAGATTTCCTTATCTCACATGGCCTTATCTTACACTCCGCGTGCTCGCGTACTTTCGTATTATTGGCACCATATTAATTGAGCACTTTCATTATTGATTTAAATTTGTAAAGTGACGTAATTAAAAGAATGTTTACGTTTTCAGAGAGAGCAATCTGTTGATTTTGTTTTATCAGGATTTTATTCAAAATAATTTGGATACGATACACTCGGAGGTTGTTAAATTCTTAACGCTGAAACTTGGAAGTGTTTATCATGGTATGAGTCTGAAATTGCTATTTTTTTTAAAGTGTTTCATTCTTATACCGCTGTTACTAGCTTCGTTAAACATCAGGATCTGTGAAGAAAGTGAATGGAAAATAAAATAGGAAATATAATGCTGTTTAATCGGGATATTTCAACTGGTATGTACAATTCAATTTTTTTTAAATTTTGAATTGTGATGAAATCACGGATAACCTTAAAAATCGCAGATCCGTTATGAACCAACTGTTGTCATGCAATGAAAAAACTATTCTTTTCCTTTCTTTTATTTGAAACGATATTGTTGAAAGCCTACATGTTAGGGGTGTTAAACTTTGAGAGGACAGTGTATTCGTGGCTGATTTACCGTTCATACTGGAAGTTACGCGGAAGAAATAGTTCTCTAAAATTCTTGCTTTTTTTTAATTTTAAAGAATTTTGTTTGAATCTTTAAGAAGTGAGAAAAATAATCAATCATTGGTATTCAGTGAAGATCGCGGTATCCCAACCCTCGGGCAATGCTTTCCAGACGGAAACTCGGCGCAGCCTCGTTTCCGTCTGGAAAGCATTACCCTCGGGTTGAGATACCTTGATCTTCGCCGAATACCAATGATAGATTCTCTTTATCTACTGCATGCCAGTGAAATAATACTGTAGTTGAATTTATGGAGTAAAAGATGAATCAACAATTATCAAATGTTCTGTAAATTTACCCTGTTTCGTTTCCCACTCTAATCTTGGGGCCATCTGGTATCTTCAGTCCAAGATGAGCTCGTAAACGACAGTTTGTTGGTCCCGTATGGGGCCACACATGGACCCCAGGATGCATCACTGAGAATTTGATCTGTCCCCGTTTGCAGCTCTTGGCATCTGGGATCTGTTCTATTAAGGCACATGTCTGAGGTGCTTTCTCACAATTGTGTTTAACCTGTTGACCTTAATTAAGAAAAGAAGATGATTCAATGTGAGGAAACCAAGTTTTCTACTTAAATTTTTAGAGAAAAAGGGCCATTACTATGACAAAAAATATAGCCGAGTTATAGAACTTGTTCTGATAATTGCTACTGAAAATAGTACTGATATGTCAGACAAAATGTGAAATACAGAAAGACAAAAAATGCAATGTTGAGGCTGATTAACCCATTCCTCCATATATACACATTTTTACACATGTGCAACCAGTGTAGATCCAGATCAGCCGGCACATCCGGCACATTTTGGTCAGAAATAACCTAACAAATTAAAAAGCGAACAGTTTAGATCCTGATCAGATGACACGGATGTTCCGGCTGTTCTGGATCTAAACTGTTCACCCATGCAAAGAAAGGTGTGTCTATGAAGGAAAGGGTTAAATAAAACAATCATTCCCCCCTGTTACACTCTGTGCTTGGCTACTTTAAAACATAATTTCTTCACCTGGATTTTTACAATCTCATTAAAATCATTTCCTGAAAACTGCTATGCTATCAAGATCTGACTACCAGTAACTTAAATGTGCTTATATCACTAACCCTTTGAACCAAATAGAGTGTAGCCTACAAAATCGCAAAAGTGAAAGTAGTATTTTAAACCATGGAAAGTGTTGACAGCCATCGTAAGACATATTTTACTGGAGATATATGTGTTTATGTAGTATTGCATTCATTTCTAATGTAATGACATCTTCAGATCATTTTGCCAGTGTTATAAATCATGCTTCCTGTGTTGACAATTTCTAAAAATAGTATTTGGGGAAAACCGCTATACTTATGTACGATGTCTGCGGTCCATCATCAGATCTAACATTTTGTTAGATCTGACTTTAGTGAGATTGGGATTTTTATGTACCACTTTTGCTTTTTATTTGGCTTCCTAATAACCTTTTTCTCCTTATATTAGCAGGGCTTTTTCCGGGTTTTTTGATAAATACATAAGTTCACATGACGTAGTTTTCACAGATCACTGATCACAAGTAGCACAACTATTTGTGCACGAAAAGGACTTTTTTATATATGCGATGTAAAGGACAGACAACGTAAAAAGTCCATATGATAATGGATCTGTGCTTGCAGTCGAATTATTGAGACTATGATCACAAGTAAACAAACAATTTTTGGAATTTGATAAGTCTCTTGATTATATGGTTTCTTGTTTACTTGTTTCTATTTTATAGGCGAAAGGTATTTTTGTTAAAAAGGTAATTTTTTTTCTTGAAATTGGGAATTTTTTCTTGAAATTGGGAAAAATGGTCCCTATCAGGTATTGGGAACAGGGCCAAATATCGACTGAGAGACTAGCTAAAAAAAGCCCTGATAAAGACTTTATCACATGTGCAATAATATACAATTATTTACTTATTAGCTGGGAAATATGCTGTGATATTGACCTAAAAAATCGTTATTGACCGAGGCGATAGCCGAGGACAATAACGATTTTTGCGGTCAATATCAACAGCATAAGTAAATAAATGTTTTATTACATGAACTATAAATAATATAAAAGATGGAAACTTTCGGATTCCATTTATAGACAGGTCAATATCAGCGAAAGCGGGTCAATATCTAGATTTATTGACCAATCGTGTTGCGTCTATTTATAGTTCATGTAATAAGTATAGATATAGAGGATATTTGTTTTTACCAGTGTAAGATAGTAATTTATTTCACCGAGTGAGCTCCGGAATTTGTATTTTCACTCGTGGCTTCGCCACTCGTGAAACTACATGATTACGGAGTTCACAAGTGAAATATATTATATCTTCCACTGGTAAAAACTAATTTTCTTTTTATTTTATGCTTTTAATGCACAATTTGTGTGAATTTGACAGAAAAATTGCAAGAAATGGCGCCAAAACTGCTTGTTTATGATGTGACGTCATGACGTCAAATATCCAAATTTGAGCCCGTTTTATAAACGTTCTCATTTGGTATTTTATGTGCATTTGGGTACCAACGTGAAAAAAGCAGTGAAAATAAAAATGATATTCCACTGTTTGAAAACAGTGAATACCACTTTTATTTCACCGGGAAAATTCTATAATTCACTGAAAAGCATAAAATAATTTGATCTGCTGGTTCATCCTTGCCATCTGATCTACACTATCTGCATTTTTGTCAGAAAGAAGAAAGTAAACTAAGCATATCAGAAATGGCCATATTCAGAAAATTCAATTTCCCCGAACAGCAGAAGTGTAAGGTAAAAAAAGGGGATACATTTGTATTTTGATCCATTTTCAAAGAAAATAGAACAAGAGGGTCCATAGGACCCTGGGTCCCTCACCTGACAACAACTGCTCAATGGTTTCAAGAGTTGTGTGCATGTTTGGTAAAATCAAGTCAAAAATTAAAAAAAAAATTAAGCTGCTATTGTGGAGAAAATGTAACTAGATTATGCTCTATACAAAATATCTAAGCTCTAGGCCTTACGGTTTCAGAGAAGATTTTTAAAGATTTACTATATAACACTATGTAATAAAACTAGTGACCCCCGGGGCAGAGCCATTTTCGACCCCAGGAGAATAATTTGAACAATTTTTGTAGAGGACCACTACATGATGACACATACCAAATACCAAGGTTCTAGGCCTTGTGGTATTAGAGAAGAAGATTTTTTTAAGTTTTCCCTATATAAGTCTATGTAAAACAAGTGACCCCTGGGGCAGGGCCATTTTTGACCCCAGGGGGATAGTTTGAACAATTTTGGTAGAGGACCACTAGATGATGCTGTATATCAAATATTAAGGCTCTAGGCCTTGTGGTTTTAAAGAAGAAGATTTTCACGTTTTTCCTACATAACTATATGTAAACCAAGAAGACCCTAGGGCGTGGCTGATTTTGGCCCAGGGGACATAATTTGAACAAATTTAGTAGACATCCATTAGGAAATGCTACTTACCAAATATCTAAGCTGTACACATTGTGGTTTGTGAGAAGAAGATTTTTAAAGATTTCCTATATAAGTCTATGTAAAATGAAGAGACCCCTGGGCCGGGGCCAATTTTGACCCCAGGGAAATAATTTAAAAAAATCTTTGTAGAGTTCCACTAGAGGGTGCTAAATGCCAAATATCTAAGCTCTAGGCCTTGTGGTTTCAGACAAGAAGATTTTTAAAGTTTTTCTATATAAGTCTATGTAAAATGAAGTGACCCCTGGGGCAGGGCCAATTTTGACCCCAGGGAAATAATTTGAACAATCTTTGTAGAGTTCCACTAGATGGTGCTAAATGCCAAATATCTAAGCTACAGGTCTTGTGGTTTCAGACAAGAAGATTTTTAAAGTTTTTCCTATATAAGTCTTTGTAAAATGAAGTGACCCCTGGGGCGGGGCCAATTTTGACCCCAGGGAATAATTTGAACAATCTTTGTAGAGTTCCACTAGAGGGTGCTTAATGCCAAATATCTAAGCTCTAGGCCTTGTGGTTTCAGAGAAGAAGATTTTTAAAGTTTTTCCTTTAGGTTGCCATGGCAACCAGAGTTCTGCATGGAATTGATTTCTTTGAACAAATTTGGAAGAACTTCATGCAAGGAACATCCGTGGCAAGTTTCATCAACTTTGGCCCAGGGGTTTAAGAGGAGATGTCGTTTACAGTAAAAGTTTACGGACGGACGACGGACGGACGGACGCCGGACAAATTGTGATCACAAAAGCTCACCTTGTCACTACGTGACAGGTGAGCTAAAAAAAGATTTTTATGTAATAAACTGTGTAATACCTCTCTGATAGAGAGTGAATTGTTTCCAGTCCCCCTTTTCCCTAAGGTTTTCCTCCTCTGGCTTGAAGGCCCCTGTTTTCGGATCAAGTTGGGCAAGCCCTTCATCCCTAATAATCTCCCAGTTGTTTTCTAATAGCTGAAAAAAAGATAATATGTAATCTCTGAGTTGTTTTCTAACATCTGAAAAACAGATTATACGTAATCTCCCAGTTTTTTTTGTAACAGCTGAAAAAATAGAATTATATATGTAATAAATCTTAATATTTACATTCCTATTGATTTCTTCGTTTAAAAAAATTCGGTTCATTTTGCATGAACCGCATGACCCGTAATGACGTCAGTAACGTAACGGCTGTTACTATTGAAAACTCCCACGTATTACTCCCCCTTTTCACTTAATACTAATTTTTGAAAGCGTTCGACTTAAGTTTATTTAAAGAAAAAAAATTAATAAAATGTAAATATAAGTAATGATTCTTATTTTGGTGCGGTTCATGCAGATTGGACGTGCACGCGAGAGCTGGCAAATTTACCATAAAGCGCTAGCGCACTTTATGGATTTGCCAGCTCTCGCGTGCACGTCCAATTTGCATGAACCGCACCAAAATAAGAATCATTCCTTAAATCACTTAAGTCCAAAGATAGGACCATTATCCCTAAGCAATATTTCTTTGAGCTTTTGGCTTTTTCAACGTTTATCCCGTTACTCAATATGTATGCATTTTACACATGTGCTACCAGTGAAGATCCAGATCAGCTGGCACATCCATGCCATCTGATCTGGATCTACCCTGGTCCCATTTAAATCAGAAATAACCTAATGAATTTGAAAATGAACAGTCTAGATCCTGATCAGACACCATAGATGTGCACGCTGATCTGAATATTGCCCATGCAATAAATGTGTACCTATAGAGTAAAGATTTAATTCTTCCATTAAATAGATAATGCTTATCAATCTCCTTTGAAGAGTTGTCGTTCCTTACACTCACTTTACATCTTTGCGAAAGGCTCAATGTCAATTTTTTACCAAACTTACAGCCTTATTTTATACAGTCATAATTATGAATTTGAAAGCTTGAGGTATAACAAATGACAGAAATCTTCACTATCTTTCATTAAAACCGAAGAAACCCGAGCTATTGTAAATGTAATTGGTGAACTATTTCTTTCAGTTAAAGTAAAAGTAGTTGAAAGTAGTCCCAGCCTACAACAGAGGTGAATGTAATGAGCCGATAGTGTAAGAGAGTGAATGCTTATATCACTGGTTGCAAATGTCAATGGTGCTTTTAGCAGTTCCAAATGTAATCTAATCTAAGCTAAGTGCCGAACAGGTAACGTTCTCCATACACAATTAAACATGTGTGAACAGTGTAGATCCAGATCAGTCGGCACATCCTGTCTGATCAGGATCTGCCCTTAATGCTTTTTGAAATAACCTAATAAATCAAAAAGCAGTGCAGATCATAACAGATATCACAGATATGCTGGCCTATCCGGATCTACAATGTATGCCCATACAATAAAGGAATATATATGAAGGAAAGGGAGGAAAGGGATAATGCACAAACCGTGAGATAATTCTTGTATGGAGTCTGTTCGGGAGTCCACCACGGCCGACTTGTCAGTTTTGTTGCTGCATTGTACAGGGATCTTTGGTCACGTGACAGAAACAACCCCAAATCTGCTCCCTGCTGGTATATTTCCTTTGCCTGTAAGTAAGTATAAGATATAGGCTAGTCCATTTTGATAGGCTGTGTTTTAAAGAGTTTGGGCGACAAAAGTTGTTTACACGAATAATCCATCAATTTGAGTATTGATCAACAAAAGTAAGTTTATCTTGGCAATCTCTGGTAAGTTAGGGATATTTACCACTTAACAATATCACCAACAAAATTGGTGAATTCAAAGATCTGTCAGTCGAAGAACCCTAAAAAATGATGCAAGCAAATCTTACTATATCCACTTTGACCCCATGGGTATTGGATTTATAAAGGTTTGTTTTAGGTAGACTTCTAGTAGTTATTTCCAACTTTCTTCAGAAAAATCGCCATGAAAATTAAATATTGATGCTCAAAGGGGGTTCTTAAGGTACATGTAGTTAAAATTCCCAACTTTCTGGCCAAAATCACCCCTCAAAAGATTAAATATTGCTGCCCAAAAAGGGGCGTTCGTTCAAGCAACTCTACTGAACACCCTCTAGATCTACCCGTGATACATGACTAGATCGACTTGTAATACATGACTTACCTTATCAGTCTGATTGACTCTCTGGTAGGCATCACCAAGGTGATAGAAGAATCGACCATCACTGGTTCCGGGCGCCTTGCTGTCTATACCCCGCTGCATCATGGGTATTGCTTCGTTATAGTTTAGATCACTGGTCTTCAAGATAAAGCCCAGGTGCACCAAAGAAAAACCATCGTTTGGATCTCTTTCAAGAATCTGATAAAAGCATGTACAAACATTTAATAACCAATCAAAATCAAAGGACTTAGAATCGTTACAAAGAGATGGAAGATATGAAATGAATAACCCTTTACCCTATTTATAGATGGTTAAATTACTGT
The DNA here is from genome assembly GCA_038501625.1 of Corbicula japonica. NCBI lineage: Eukaryota > Metazoa > Mollusca > Bivalvia > Venerida > Cyrenidae > Corbicula > Corbicula japonica. Next base: position 2,264,693 of record JAZAYU010000044.1, on the reverse strand, counting down.
GTGACAAGCGTTGATCCAGTTCAGCCATAACATCTATGCCATCTGATCTGGATCTGCACTGGTCTCATCTTGGTCAGAAAGAGCCTAATGCATAAAATCCAACAGTGTGGATCCTGATCAGATGGCTGGATGATCTGGATCTACACTGTTCATTCATACAATAAAAGCTTATCTATGGAGTAAAGCAATCACTCCACTTGGAACCATTGCTAAGATTTCTTCAAAGAAGTAATATGATTTATTTTGTGCTTTTCAGTAAATCATAGAATTTTCTTGGTGAAATAAACAGATCCAAACAGACATAATATTCCGAATGATAACATTTAGAAAATAGGTTCAAGTGTGGGTATTTGACGTCATGACGTAATGTCATAAACAAATGTTTTTGACGGCATTTTGCAATTTTTCTGTCAATATCACTCAAATTGTGCACTTAAAGCTTAAAACAATAGAAAATTTGTTTTTAGAAGTAAAAGATAGAAATATATTTCAATTGTGAACCCTAAAAATATGAATTTCAGACCTCACTTGGAGTTCTATATATCACAATGGTAAAACATAATTATATCCTCTATATCTTTGCTTCCACATAACGTGTTCACTACTTAAAGTTCTTGCAATTTAACCCTTTCCTCCATATATAAGCCTTTATGGTTAGGATGAAAGTGTAAATCCACATCAGCCCACACATCCGTGCCATTTGCTTAGGCATAAAAATAATGTTCACTGTTCGCTTTTTTATTTAATAATCCTTTCCTGTACAGATACACCTTTATTGCTAGGGCAAACAGTTTAGATCCAGATCAGCCGGCACATCCGTGCCGTCTGATCAGGATCTAAACTGTTCGCTTTTTGATTCATCAGGTTATTTCTGACCAAAATGCGACCAGTGCAGATCCTGATCAGACAGCACGGATGTGCCGGCTGATCTGGATCTACACTGGTCGCACATGCGTAAAAATGCGTATATATCCAGGAAAGGGTTAATTTATTTCTGACCAAGATGCAACAAGTGCAGATCCAGATCAGACAGCACAGATGTGCCAGCTGATTTGGATCTACACTGGTCGCACATGCTTAATATGGTGTAAATGGTTAAAAAGCCTACGTGATCTTGAAAAAAATAAGGTAACAATCTATCTACCTTTTCAAATATAGTTTTAGCATCTTGAACTTTGTTCATCATAAGAAAACTAACGCCCAATTTCCTTTGGAACTCCAGGTTGTCAGGATATTTTGCTATCAGATATCTCCATGTTTCGGCCTCTTTGTGCGCCCAGCCTGATTTAATTAAAAGAGAAAGCAAAGTCTGTAACAAAAAAGATACTATTCACGGGCAAAAGCATGCAGTAAATGAAACTGACTGAAATTTCATGGTGGAAATATTTAATATGCTTGTTAAGTTTTAGATTAACCCTTAAATATTAATGTAATATTAAACAGTATGCAGTCTGTTGGTTTGTATAATTTCAGTTGTGTGTGTAAACTATATCAAGCTGTGACTGAGACTGCGAAAATGAGGTCTTAATAGTGGGGTTGTCTTTATTTTGGGGTAGAAAATAGTGAAAAACTGTAAAATGAGACATTGGGTTAGTGTTCATATTATCAAAGTGGTCTTCTTTTAGAGGTGGCACAGATGTGCCGGCTGATCTTGATCTAAACTGTTCGCCCTAACAATAAAGGTTTATCTATACAGAAAAGGGTTAAGTGTTTACGTGTATTGTAGATCCTAATCAGACTGCATTAATGCCCATGTTGTTAAAGCCCTATCCAGAAAAGTCCCTTTGCTCCATACTGTCATTGATCGAATATAAGCCGCACCCCCCCCCCCCCCCCCCTCCAAAGAAAAAAAACCCTGATGGAACAGATGAAAATGGGCTTAATACAAAGTCAATGTATAAGCAGCCACACTTGTGTAATAGCTGCACCCCTAACCTTTTACCACCAAATTCTTAAAAAAAAGTGTGGCTTATATTTAAACAATGACAATACAATGTATATATAATTTTATGGCAAGGGCGAACAGTGTAGCAGGCAAATCTGTGCCATCTGATCAGGATCTGCACCGTTAGCTTTTTTAATCATTAGATTATTTCTTATCAAGAAGCAAACAGTGTTTATCCTAATCAGATGGCAATGATGTGCTGGCTGATCTGGATCTACACTGTTGGCCCATGAGATAAAGGCAAATATAAATGCAGGAAAGTGTTTACTGACTTCTTACCTCTAAAAGTCTGCCTGTATGCAAGTTTAACGGCAATCTTCAACAGCAATGGTTCAGGGGTAGTTTGTAATCTTAGTGCTTTATCCATTAATGAGATAGCCTCTTCCAGTAGTTTATTACTATGCTGCTTTTCTGCCAATGTATCCACAGCCATTCCCTTCCCCCACAGGGCACGGGGGCTCTCTGGGTGGGCTTGTAATATGCTATCATATTTTTTTATTGCACCTTCAGCATCTCCCTGGTTAGCAAAAAGATGAAAATGAACTTTAACCCTTTATTCCATATATACGCCTTTTTATGCGTGTGCAACCAGTGTTGATCCAGATCCACTGGAACATTCATGCCATCTGCTGGCTGATCTGGATCTACACTGTTCACCCATGCCATAAAGGCATGTATATGGAGGAAAGGGTTAAAAGCTACCGAACAAGATAAAATAGCAAAATATTACAGGCTCTTTTTGATTGAACCTGTTAATGAGCAGTAATAGTGCATAATTATTACTGTTCACACCGCCTAGCTCCGGGATGAGGGCAACTCAATAATTTTCAAATATAAATATGGTGATCAACACCTTCAAAGGGCATAACTGATAAAATTACTGACTGATTGTACAAGTAAAAGTTATAAACAATGTACAACACTCATTGTATCATTATGACCAGATGAACAGGTTTGGGGTTTTTATCTAATATAATGGGCAAATAATTAAAATGTAATCTAATTTAGGTTACCGGTACATGCTTAAAACCATGTCAGAATAGCATGTTCTTGCTATTACAAGCATTTTTTAAACCACTTTCTTGTATGTCTGGTTTCAAATAATGACAATTTTAAAACTTTTATCCTAAACACTTTGAATTGAGATTATTTTTTTTACCCAAACTTAGGGAAAAAGGTTTGTTTCCGAAATTGGGGAAAAAGCTTATCACTGACAGTAATGATTTTCCAACCTTTTCCAGAAGTTCTTCCGCCGCATCCAATTTCTTCCTGATCTTAAAGTCCTCTTTATTGGTAATCTCATGTTTTTCATAATCCGTCCTCTTCACTTTTGTTTTCTTTACAGTGTTATCCTCACCCATTTCTTTGTCGGTTTTTGTCAATTGTTCCGCTTTTTTTACAACCTCGCTTTCTTTAAGGTTTCCTTCCTTTTCGCTTTCTTGTTTTTCACTTGGAGCATCAGATCTTTCAGTGAGTTTTTCAGAATCAACATCTTCCTTTCTTACATCCGAAAGTTTACTTTGTTTATCAATCACAGTATCTTGTTTCGGCTTTACATTTTCCTGACTAGAAGGTTGGTTTGTCTGAGTTTGCGTATTTCTTTTTTGAGTGGTGGGCGTATTTTTCGTATCTTCCCTCTTCTCCTCTGCTTTCATTATCGTACCCAGTGGGTTGGACCCCAGTGAGGTAAGCTTGACTAAAATATGTACAGATGCCTTTTAACCCGTTACTCTGAGAGATATGACTGTTATCGCATTTCAAACTGTGTAGATCCAGATCAGCTGGAACTTATGTACTATCTAATCAGGATTTACACAGTGCTTTTCAGTTCTTGGCTACACACAGTGTAGATCCAGAATACATAGCACATATGTGACAGCTGATCTGGGTCTATACTGGTTGCACAGGCAAAAATCTAGGAAAAACCTAAATTTATAGCATAAATGATGAACTTTTAAAGAGACTAACTTCCAAAACCCATAGGTTATAAATGAGGCACATAAAAAAAGTGTAATCTGTAATGATTTTTAAGATGTTAGTTTGTAACTACTTAAAATTATCAGATTCTATTATTTTCTCATAATTCATAAGTGACTTTGTTACATCATCATGTTACTTTTAATAGTTACAAAATGCATGCTTAATAAGCAATATCATCTGCTTAAGGTTTGACGTCAGTGGTTTCTTCACCAAATAGTATAAGATCCAGATAACATGTTTTTTCAAAACTTCAAGCCATAATACCAGTGTTATTGGACTGATCTGGCTGGTTATGATCTGTACACATTAACTTGAAAATTCACACTTGAATGTGACAGTTAATAAATTACAAACATTCTGACCTTACAGTGAATGTTCATAATAGAAACTGTGCTGGTTGATGAAATTCAC
>JAZAYU010000044.1:1954852-2259857 GCA_038501625.1 Corbicula japonica | reverse complement strand
GAGTAACATAAAACTTTATTGCGGCATTTCCTTATTCAGTTGTGTATACGAGTTTGTTTTATTTGGCACAAAAAGCACCCATAAAGCTAACAGTACCGCATTTTCAACGTATAGGCTTGAATGTGGAATAAGATATTTCTTTAAATAAGGATCTCCAGCTTGAAGTATTCCCCTTAGTTAAATTTTGATTCCACTTTCAGCATGCTTAAGCTTATACGAAGCTATGCTGTCAGAAATGAACAACAATTGTGCATGTATTTAATACATTTATAAGTGTTCGGTGTGCTATTGATTTCAGATCGAGAATATATCAAATTAAATGTTTTTACTTCATCCGTCACTATGTTTCTTATTCTCTGTGGTGGCGATCCTTACTGAATTGCGCTTCGTTTCTCCAAGGCTAGAAATGCAATTTACTATTATTTAAGCAAACATAAAAGAAACTCAAGAGTAAACAATTCTAGAAACTGACTGTATTTCACGTTCAGAATTTGTAGAACGTAGTCCTGGTATATTTTTCATAGACGCATATACAATCTCACTAACGACAGATCTAACAAAATATTAGATCTGATGACGGCCCGCAGTCACTGTACATAAGTAATAGCGGTTTTCCCCCGATTACTATTTTTGGAAATTGCCAACACAGGAAGCGTATTTATAACGCTCGCAAAATGATCTGAAGATGTCATTACATTAGAAATGCATGCAATACTACATAAACACACATATATATCTCCAGTAAAATATGTCTTACGCAAGCTGTCAACACTTTCCATGAGTTAAAATACTATTTTTCCTTTCACTTTTGCGATTTTACAGGCGACAATCTGATTGGTTCAACGGGTTATTGATAAAAGCATGTTTTAGTTTCTCGTAGTCAGATCCTGATAGCGTAACGGGTGTCAGGAAATGATTTTAATCAGATTGACGCATACAGAGTGTAAAATAAGTTACTTTTCTTGCCTTCGATGTATGTTATTAACTTGGTCTTAGTGATACAAACGATCTATTACATTATAATAGAGTTTATACATTTGGCAAAAATTCTATAAAACACATGTCAGGCACACAGCTTTCTTCAAATCGATAAGTAAAATATTTTTCTATTTTACGTATTTTACGATTAGACTACTAGAAAAATTCTTTCACATTCTGCACTATACAAGCACATTCATATCTACAAGTAATCTACAAATCAAATGATAAGTTATAACGAAATGTCCGAAATAAGTTTTATTTTCGCTTGCATGTTGTTGTGTAAAATTTATGTTTAAAACATATGCCTGATCGGAAAATATTAACATAACTATAATATAATTGAATGCGTCATTTTGTTTGAAATACAGTATTCATTCAGTTAAAGTGTTTTATTTATTTATTTATTGATACTAAATAATCAACAAGATTGGTTTCAAATGTTTCGCATAACTGGTTATAACGAAAAACAAAAACAATCATAAAACAAAAATCACTATTCAAGCGATATTAGACCTGAAGTTGTGGAAATTATTAAACAGGTATTTCAAACGACATTAAGATTGTATAGACACAGATGATTGAAAGTTGTTTTAAGTGTTTAGTCACATATTCGAGTGTACGAGTAGTTAGAAAAATGCACGTGTTTTAATAGGACATAATACCGGCTGTGTTTCGCGTGATTGACCACGCGATTCGGGCAAAAAGTAAAGAAATGCCAACTACACAGAAATGTGGTCGTCGGTAAATTCATATATTTTGATTGTATCTTAAATTTATGTTAATCCAAGTTAATAATATATCGTTAAAGTGTGTTTGATAACGACGGGGAATAAGAATCAACCACCTTTAACATACTCATAATTGAAAATTATTTTCAAAGCAGTTGATTTTTCTATTAATCCGAATCCCATAACTGACTGTGTACAGACGATGTGTTTTGTTTAACATGATTAATACAATGGTTATATGTAAATTTTAATATTGGTTGTTAAAGATCCTCTCTTGTTAACTTATTTCGATAAAAACGAAGAAATTTACACGTTTGAGATTAAAGAAAAATTATGACGTTATCGGGATTCGAACCAACGACCTGCAGAACCAGGAGTCATAGCTATAATGTTGAGAAACGGTCTAGATCACTCGGCTAATGCGAATTTGTACGAATGGAATATCATTCCAAATATATACTTGTTCTGGGATGTAACGTAGTGGTTAATTCTTACACAGGTCTTAGGGTGTAATAAGACGAACACTTGGTCAAGTTCCAAAATTACTTTATATGTAGATCAGTTTTTAACAGTTTATCTATTACTTGTAAAACATAAACAGTTCTTTCTCATAAGTATAAATATTCCTAGTAAATTTCTAAGTGTCATTTCCTAAACGCCTTACGTGGCCCATTCCGGCCGTCCGGCCGTTCACTTCTTCTCCACAAAATACAGAACAATATCTCTGGCTTTTATGCAATACCATAGACTGTTCATGCAGACTAATTACTGTTCGAGATGACTGTTTGACATGAAGAATATATAAAACTACAATGACAGTTATATAACGTCTTGCTTAAACATGACAAGATCGAGTCCAATGTAATTGAAAGATGCAGGTGAAGACATGAAATGACCTGTGGCTAAAATACTTTTGACCGAGCAAGTAATTAGTAAACAAACTAATTGATGTTATCTAGGAAAGGATATTAGTAACTAAACAAGGCCCGTAATATATTTTAAAATATAAATGTTTAACACCTAATATGTTGGTAAATTATTAGCATAATTTCCTTATTATATTACAGGGATTAAGGGGCGGATCCAGAGGTCTCTTCGCAGGGGGTTCGGTGCCCCCCTCCCCCTTCACAAAAATGAAAGGGAGTAGCGCGTTTGGCGTTACCGCACTTCTTTACTCAACCATTCCACCTATATAGCTATAGCTGTTTAATTTGACTGAAAACATTACACTATTAAAGACGGGAATCTTTTTTAAAAGAGAGAAAGTCGTGTTTCTGTTTTCTTTTTTCCTCGGTGAAGAGGCGACCGCCACCTCCGAGCTCTACGTTTTACATTCTAAAAGCTGAAAGCGGTATTTGTGTATTTCATTTTAATAATGCATAGATTTTGATTACTAAAATAGATTAGAATTGTTCAAGTTATGTCACAACTATCTCATCTACAACAAATTTCCCACAATGCGGATAATTAAATTCTTAAGTTGTCATCTATTATATATTACAATTACGATATAACAATTCACTGCAGTATTTGCGCTAGTCTGGTTCCCATCGTTCTGTTAACTGTGCCGGGCCCGGTCGAGAAGACACTTCCGTGCCGATAACGTAACAAGAATATATGTGCTCAAACTAAGCTTAACATTAGACGGGTCTCAGTTTTTATCGCATGTATTAGTACAGTGGTTTTATCACTTGTACCCGTCCTCTGCTGGATGCGAAATAGACGAGTTTATTTTTGAAAATAGGATGTCAATTCTTAAAATGGACCCGTCCATTTCCTGCTGCCAATTGCCGCAGGCTAACGATTTGTCACCTGCTGGTGTTGTACATAAATATACACGATATGGTGTAATGGTCGAAGCAGATTAAGCTGCAGTCATTTTATTAGATGCTTATATTGTCATATTTTCAATATATGTTGCTAATAAAAATGAAATGTCGAGGTTAAAAGCTTAAAATATTTCAGAGCGAACTAAAGAGTATAAGCGATATCAGATATTATTGTGAGAATCACCGAATTAAAGCTTATAATGAAACATACCACCAAACTTGTGCCCCTATAATCGGTGTCCATGCCGGAGCCGGCTGGGGAGGGGGCACGTGCCCCCGGTGCCCCCACCCCCTCTGGATCCGCCCCTGGCCGGATATTATTTTGTCAAAAATCATCATTATAGTCAGGGATGATATTTTGTCCAGAATATATTCCGGCCACAGAACGTATATGTCACAGAACGCACATGCAACGGAACGTATATGTCGCACGTGTGAAATATTCGGTCAATACGGCATACTCTTCAGCCGAAATATGGACATTAAATGTGCCATATTCGATTGGATTTAGCTTTTATATGGCCACCAAAACATATTGGTCACCTACCATAAATGCGTATGAAAATGAAAATAGCAACGTAGATGCTATTAAATGCCGGAATTGTAAATACCAAAAACAGCCATCATCATCAGTAGCAGCAGCAGCTGCATCATCATCATCATCATCATCATCATCATCATCATCATTATCATCACCATAATCATCATCATCATCACAGTCTGCAGTAGCAGCATCTGCAGAACCTACAATAAACAGTTTATTTAAATTACAAAGATCCCGTGGTCTCCTATGAATTATATTGCAAATCTGCAAGCCAAAAAAAATAAAAATAAAAATAACATGTGATGACGAAGTTTGATGACTTTCTTTTTTAAATTCTGAACTTTTATGTAGCGCGCTTTATGGATTTGCCAGCTCTCGCGTGCACGTCCAATCTGCATGAACAGCACCAAAATAAGAATCATTCCTTTATTGTAAATAAAGTGCTAAAATCTAGTACCATTTAATTGGATCACTTGGAATTTTTGGGTCTGGTAAATAGATGTCAAACTAATACTTAGTAAAAACATTATTATTATTATTATTACTATTATTATTATTATTATTATTATTATTATTATGTTTTTGTCAGTATCATATCATATTATTTGGACTTTTAAATTGAACAGTGCGATGACGATTTCATACGCCCTTATTGAATATTATAATAAAATGAATGTATAATGATGAATGTCAGGTAAGACTGAATGATCGAAAGAAGTCTGCATTGTTTCATAACTTATTAAGTGGAATTTCCGAATGGAATGAGTCCTATCGGAAAATAATCAACAAATTCCATTCGGAATGATTCCGATCGGAATTTAGTGTATATAGAAAAATTCCGATCGGAAAATGTTTTGTCGGAATGTTTCCTATCGGAATTTGCCGACAGGACTGATTCCGATCGGAACCGTGAAATTCCGACGGGAAAAACATGTTTTCCTATCGGAAGAATTTTCGTTCCGGTCGGAATCGCATGTTTTTTAACCATGTTTTTTTGCAATACAGTCGAGTCGCGATTTTACGAATCGCGATACTACGAAATAACGGTGTACTACGAATTGGGCGGCCGGTCCCGTCCGAATTCCTTCTTTATTCAATATAAAAAAGATGCGATACAACGAAGACGCGATTTAACGAAAAATGCGATATAACGAATAATTATGACAGTCCCTTCAGCTGATTTACAGTGTAACAAGGATGCAATTTAACGAATTTCGGTCTGACGGGTGATTTTCACACCTTTTCAAGCGATATCCGTGATTTGTATTGTTGAGCAATTATCGACCCAAGCTGTTGTGACACGATATGCTCTGTAAGCAATCAGCGGGCGTGTTTGCTTGTAACAAACAGTTTGAGTGATTAAATGTCAAAGGTTTAAACTTGTATATAATCTAAAACAATTGTGTTGATTGTCATTCTACTTCTGCAATTTAATTCTGCATGATCTTATTCCTATGGCGAATCTTAGTTAATATTTCAGTAAATTGATATCGGCATTCTGAGCAATTCAGTGAAGGGCTCGGTTTTTAACTGGGAGGATAGCTGAATCAGAATTTTATCAATTTACGATTTCCTAGTAATCCAGTGAAGGGACCGGGTCAACCGGGAGGATAGCTGGATAGGAAATGTCCGCGACGGGAAAAACGGGAGTAAAGCGACGAAAGGTGCGTACTATTGAGTTCAAGTACCAGGCTATTATAGAAGTTGAAAAGGGGCGTCAACAAACAGCTATCGCTAAAGAACTAGGCATTAGTCCAAGCACGTTGGCTACTTGGGTAGACAATGCAGACAAAATCAAATCTGGCTATCTTGAGTTTGGTCCGAAACGAAAGTCACTGAAGACGGGTAAATGGGAAGAGTTGGAAACAGCTCTTCTCAAATGGTTCAGCAGTGCACGTGACCAAGGTGCGATTATATCAGGGGCTATAATGCTAGAAAAGGCAAACCAGTTTGCTAAAAGCCTAGGCATTGAAGACTTTGATGCTAAAAAAGGCTGGCTGACGCGATTCAAGGATCGCAATGACATTGCATTCAAATCTGTGTGCGGTGAATCGAAAGATGTCGCCACAAACACAGAGGCAGTGAAGCAATGGGAGACTAAATTGAGAACGTTACTTCTGTAATTTAAAAATGTGCTATTTATTTAAATGTATTGATTGATCCATGATTTCACAATAAAATACATCGAAATGTTCTATTTGCCTTTTTATTTATTGACCTTGACATATAACAGCAATAACACATTACGTCATATAACGACATTGACGATTTGCGACGGTATCAACAACCAAATGTCAAAAATGCGATACTACGAAAAATGCGATACTACGAATAATCGGCTTGGTCCGATGCCTATTCGTAGTATCGCGACTGGACTGTATTTCTGTAAATTTTCAAAGTTCCACCATGAAAATTTCCAAATTGAGAGTTGAAGTTATACGCTTTCGAATGATGTATAATAAAGCTGCCTTGCTTTTAAAATGAAAAAAAAGTTTTCGGAAAATATAATATTCCGAAAATTCACAGGATCGTGTTATAATCTTTTATAGATTACGCCGATTTTAATCATGTGTAAATACGTATTTTTTTTTCGTTCACGATCCAATTGTTTAGACATTGTTAACATGTAAGATACAACCATGGGTGTATCAGAATCTATAAAACATTGAGTATTTGTCTTAATAAAGGACATGTGTTTGGAATTAAAGAGTATACATTTTACATTCTGTTATCACTGACTTCCTTTTGGAAGATTTTATGCATTTTGTTAATTAGCTTCATTAACTCAAATTATTTTCAAGCTTGCTCAATTTTTTTTCATTTTCTTACAATTAGACGTGTTATAAATATCATTATAGCTTTAACACATAGATCTTTGGTTAGACAATGAGAAACACAAACTGGAATAAATTTTTATTTCTGGATGAACACACATTTTAAATTAAACCAATTGCATTTCCCAGTAAAAAGGGAAGCTGTAAAGTTTTTTCGGCTCATTTAAAACCGAACATGTCTTTAACATTCGTTTATACAATTTTTACCTGAGCTTGCTGAAATGTGACGATTCTGTCGTCGAAATAATAACATGATCCAAGATGGGACAGCCATCCGTGCGGGCAACCTGTTACGGAAATATTATGAAACATAAAGCATAACTAATTATTAAATAAGAAATGCTTAATATCTGTGTCGGATATTTTAATGTACTGAATTGTAAATATATTAATTTAAAGGCAGATAATCTCCTTTCTGCATGTCTCTGTTGGTGTCAAATTTGCATTTACACAAAACTTGATGACGCAACGGTGCTTAATTTTCTACGTTGAAGCCATGTCGAGTTGTATGATATACGTTTCTGGCATGACTGCTCAGCAACTAAACAAACGACGTCAAGTTTCACACCTATGACGTCAAGGATCATTGTTACGAATATTTAGCTTGTTTTTGACGTTTTTGAAAAAAAAATATTGTGAAAACTTAAAAGACATTTCTTTGTTGTATCAAGTGCCCCGTAAAATAGAGTGTTCGTTACCATGACAACAGTTAAGTTCTCGACCGGTCTTTATACAGCGGTAAATATAAGTACTTTAATGTACGGAGAAAACCTTCAACAATATATAGAACTTATTATACTAATTGAAATATTGGTAAAAAAAACAGAAACTGTTCACGAACTTTACGACCACATCTCTTAAAACAAAGGTAAAAATGTTGATAGAGAATAATGACAAATTGCAATTTTAACATATGAATAAATGTAAACAATGCATTTAATTCGAAGTTGACATCCATCGTCTATTACTGCCAGGCAAATTATGACTCATACCGTTAAGGTGTTTTTGCGGACATTACCTGGGCAAGACCCACTAAGGATCAACCCTGTTAGTGACAATATCTCTACTACGTACTAAACGCCACACGTAATTCCACATGTCCCACAGGAACACTAAAAGGGAGAGATCAGGCGATTTCGCAGTGCAGTGTGACAGTACACATTTTCGAGCTCGAAAGACGTACGAAATTCTCTTACTACTACTGACCGTGGAAATCGAGATTATAGCCCCTATGCAGTTCTAACTAGATTTACAAGCTACATGGCAACCATGAAGCAAATAACTAATGAGAAATGGTATAACTTAACCGACAGTTTTACGAAATGCATAGACAACCTCAAAGCCGTACACATATATTGCTATCGTATAGCCAACCTTGCAAGTAGTGCTATATTAAATGAATAGATAAGCGTAAAAGCTCTACCTGACCGCGACTTGTTCATAACGCCATCTGCCTAATAATCGACATTACACACCAAAACCAAATTGACCGTTCATGCACTTCAAAACGACAAATTACGCCAGACAAACTCACAGCAGCTTTCAACAATCCTATGTTATCAGACGATAAACTTGGAAAGCATTCTGTCCTTGAAATGGATGTGTTATGTCCAAAAATGTTTGGTGTTATCATTTAAATCATCATTTGCAACAACTTTTATCAAGCTGACCGTTTTTTGTGCATTTGAACTACAGTCCACACTCGTTGTGTCAAACTAGCTGAAATCGAAACATCGGTCTCCTCAAATTAATTTAAAGGTCCCCTCAAAATGTGTTCTTTGAACAGTTAAAAGTACGCCGCTCAACTCGAATCCAAATTAAACACTGTTTTTATAAGTCGAGGTAAATTTGGAACCCGCTGGCTAAAATATGCTTTGTAAAGTTATCGGATGGTCGAACAATGCGCGCGGCTTCTTCAGAGGGAAAACTTGTCAACAAGCAAGATATCATTTATATTTAAAAATAATTAACGATGATCGCGTCTGAGGTAAAATATTTGCTAATTTAATGCATTCAGATGTGCATGTAATTAATTTTAGTTAAAAAACAACATTCAATTACAATAATGATGTGACTACCAGGCCAATAAAATGTGAGGATAACAAATGCAAAGACATGATCCGATCGTAGTCAGTTCTCCCCCAACAAGACTGAGGTACAAAAAGAAAGCTCCAAATTAAGGATTATGAGGTGAATATTCATTTTAATTTTAATTAGTTTACCTAAAAATAACTAACACAAGACGATTTTTCACATACAGATCGAAGACGACGGCTATGTTACTCAAAAATTAAGACTTAAAAATTATGTTTTTTTACATTTAAAAATATAATCGAGTTAATATATTTTTTTCTGTTCTCTTTTGATATACGAATTTGTCCATTGAAGTGTTCATATACGTTTTCTTTGGCATAAACGACTACCAGCACTCACAATCATGTCAGCATTAGAAGCATAGAAGTATATTATTCGTGCATTGGCGCAATTTCGGATCTGTCGACCTTCGGATATCTCGAAATAAAATTTACGTTCCAGACCACTTCGGCACAACAAGTGTAGACTGTATGTGATATTCGAATAACTGACAGCGCATCTTTATTGATAAAATGTAATCATAATTTGACAGATGATCATGTGATAAAAAGGCAAATCACGTATTGCTTATTAAAGTTTACTGTACTTTTTAAATAGAAGATTGCAAATTTGGCATAAACCGAAAATACTGATATGACTTGTTTCTAAAACATGTGCGTATACATTTCCAAGGGTATCTGGTTCATTGATTCTCTTAGACAGTCATATATGGCGTTTGTAGGATCGTGCAGCGGGTAGAAGAGTAAGTGAAGTAAGGGATTTGAATTATGAAAACGTTTTTGCCAATATTTTACAATGGAGACGACGTTATTTAAAATTGTCTTTGTGTCGTCAGTCTTTACGTACCATTCGTGTTAATGTTTCTTGGACTGATGATAGGTTAAATTCACAAGTCTGGAAGTTTCTCCATTGCCTATATGATGCCATGTGTATACTTAATAGCAAAATGAAAGGATCCATCATGTTTTGCAATGGCATTGTACATGTTTTAGTATGAACAGTTGAGCTTTTCACAAAATTAATATTAAATAGTATGATTCTTTCGGTTTCATAAAATACCGGTCTTTGGGTCTCTGGGAAAACAAATAATATCTGATATATTGTGAATGCATTTATATAATTTTGTGGACATTACATTTCGTTGGTTTTGGCTCAAACGCATTTTTCACAGTGTTCTTATAATTTCGGTGACTTCAATTTTCTAAAATCCGGTTTCTGATAAATTCTCGAGAATAAGTCCCCCATGAACAATTCACGAAAATAGGTTTCCCATATACAAGTCACAAAAATAAGTACCCCATGAACAATGAATGAAAATAATTCCCCCATGAACAATGAATGAAAATAGGTTTCCCATATACAAGTCACAAAAATAAGTACCCCATGAACAATGAATGAAAATAAGTCCCCCATTAACAATTCACGAAAATAGGTTTCCCATATACAAGTCACAAATATAAGTACCCCATGAACAATGAATGAAAATAGGTATCCCATGAACAATGAACGAAAATAAGTATCCCATATACAAGTCACAAACATAAGTACCCCAAGAACAATGAACGAAAATAAGTATCCCATATACAAGTCACAAACATAAGTACCCCAAGAACAATGAACGAAAGTAAGTATCCCATATACAAGTCCCAAACATAAGTACCCCATGAACAATGAACGAAAATAAGTATCCCATATACAAGTCCCAAACATAAGTACCCCGTGAACAATGAACGAAAATAAGTATTCCATATACAAGTCCCAAACATAAGTAACCCATGAACAATGAACGAAAATAAGTATCCCATGAACAATTCACGAAAATAAATTCTACAAAAACATTGATGAATCCACTGGATACTGGAATAAAATCGTACGTACTAGTCTTATAACAAATAAAAATCAGAAGAGCGTCTCGTGACAGAACCAAGATAAAAGATCATTAACTGCAGAACAAAACTAATGGCATTTTAATGACGCACAATGACAATTAAAATGACAATTAAAATGTTAATTTTCAAACAATGGATAACAGAAAACAGAACAATGTCACAAATAATCTTTGGAATTAGATATCGCTAAGAGCCCCATTCTTCGTTTAACATGTAATAAGATACTTCGATAAGCCTTTTTGTTTATTTAAATCTAAACACGTAATTTAATTAAATAAAACGTCTCTTAGCCTGTAATGTTCAGCAAGATATTAGACTATCTAGTATAATTATAACTTAAGCCTTTTTCAAACCGTGCTTTATTACTTTTTGTTCTTGTGATAATTATAATTAGACTCCTATCTTCTGTATGATATTCTGACAATATTCTTATCGGTTTGATGGATCTTTTAGTAACAACTTTGAAGTTGTCTTATATGTCAGACTGTTATAATGTTGTATCGGTAACATGTTTCTCAGCTTCGGAAGAAAGCGTCCAATCAATCAACTTTGCTGCATCTGAACTTAGAACAATAATTTACAAGATTAAAAGGAGAATATACATCTCCCTAGAACTTGTTTGTGTTATCCCTGTTCTGAACAAATTCCCTTCAATTTTGGTTGGTGTAAAACAGTCATCATAATATCGCGAAATTGGTAACAAGGTTCAATTTGAAAAGTTGATAAATCTGGAGTTCAACGTTTGACACTCTATTGTTTTCCAGGCTTGGACCTGACAACAGTTGATAGGAACAACGTGCTATATTAAAAAAAACTTGTTCGTTACCTGAAAGACATTCTTGTCAATAAACATATTCTCATTTGACGTTACTTTTAAAAACTCGTTATTATACAGATATTCAAAATCTTATTTTCTTTTCCTCTTTCTATGATGTTTTTTCCGCGTCAAGCAAAAAACCAAGTGCATGAATCTGTGAACTTGATTCCGTTAAAGAACAATCTTTGGTGGTCTGTGTTTATAGAACAACGTCGATTTGTTTGATTAAGTAAGCCGATGGAGTTTTCCATTAAACAAAGTGTACTGATGTTAAGTACTGTACCGAATATTGAGTTCTCCGCCTGTCGTTTCACAAAAGTTATATTACAGCTGGTTCACAGAAAGACAAACCCTTGCACACAAAACAAAGCAACAACGGGAGTTAGGAGATGGAAATGGAAGGAAGTCAATCTGACTCCCTGGTATTTTGATTCTCCATAACGTAACACATCCGATATCAATTAGATAACAGTGTAAGCTGGCTTAGAAAAAAAAAATTGTTTTGCTCTACTGTCAAGATTTTGACCATTTACATACATACATAAACGAATAATTTGCAGCATATAATTACAAGTATATCATTTGATTTTTTTATGAATTGTGTACATGTAAGTCTACTGGAAAGATACTTCAAGTTACGTCTTTCTCGTTTCTCTTTGTCATTGTCAAATTACCTACACAATGACGTTCAAAACATTGCACAAATTTAACATTGCATTGTGTTCCGAGTGATTCAAACTTGTCGAGCTTTCTACTTGTTAACAGATCGGAAGATAAACGCGTGTATTTAAATTTGAGACACAAGTTTAAAGTTTATCGTGACCGATATATAATACATATCTGCAATGCATTCAAGATCAACCTTATATCATAAATAAAAAAATAAAATACTAAATAAGAAATAATGATGGATACGAAAGGCATTTAAAAAGTATTACACATGTTATCAGTTTGTCGCTGTAGTTAAAGGCGGGATAATTCTGTCGTAATGGTAATTCCAAACCTTCAAAGTTTTCCCCCTTTGATCGGATGCATTTTGAGTCGCCGTATGCATTGTGTAAGGATTATATAGGTATAGTGATAACACACTTGAAAAGCGCGCTAACGACGTCGTGACGAGATTCTAAGCGGTCACCTCTTATGTAGTTCTTAATGTATGGGATTAGCCAAAAATCACACGGAGCAAGATCAGGTCTAGAGGATTGGAAGTACTGGGAGACATTTTACAGCCGCCACACACCACAAATAACGCTTCAGAATAGATGTAAAGGGTACTTTGAAAGCCACCGAACACGACAAATATGAAAAATATTGCAAGCTCAATTTTATTGATCCTGTTCGTGGAAGTGAAAGAAAGGCATATTACTGCCCACGCCGCCTAGCTCGGTGTAGAGCGCAACTCAACATTTACACCAATAAACAGTACAATTTTGGGCCATCCCAAACGATGGAATGCGTATGACGGTGAACATGGAACCTTCAATGCGATATTTTCAGATTAATACCATTTCATGTTCAGCGGCGTATGGTCTCCAGATAAAGGAGAAAATAAGGAAGTCAATTTTATCTCTTTCCACCGAAAATCGATGACATAATTGGAACCTTTAACAACGCTTCGAGGTTCCTTGATGATTTACTAATAATTTCCGTTTTCTATCTCTGGTTTATAAAATTTATCCTAATGAACTACTACTTAATCATTTTAATAAAGCGAACACTCCAGAAAAGCAAGCAAACTGATTATTGTGTAACCATGCTCTCTCCACATCTACTTTCTGGCTGTGTGGGAAGGCTGTGTCTGCTGAATGTGGCCATTTGCATGTTTCACTTTTTTATTGATCTAATTTTGTCAGTTGAAAATGGTGACGTCACTACTGAAATATATGATAAAGAAATGGTTTTTAGTTTAATTAAGGGAATGTTCAGTCTTTAGACGACGATGCACCTCGTGCAACATCATACGGTAGTTTTCTCGTTCCGGGCCCCTGTTATGGGTAACCCCATTTGTAAATCGACATAGATCGTATAGAAGTCATGATTTATTTAATATTTCGCAACCAAATAATAGATATTTAATGACTATAAAGACAATATTTAAAAAAAAACATATTTTTTTTATATCTGAATGTTTCTAAACATCTGGCCAGAAACTTTTTTGTTATATCAGAAATAAAGAACGAAAGTGAATACCATGGGCACCAAATGCGCAAAACAGATCTGTTACATATTTCCTTTAAGGCTGTAAATGTATTTGGTTTTATTTCAATGATGCTTTTGGTGTTTTTGAAATTGAATCATTTGAATTTGTTTATGAAACATTGTTTCTTTTCTCCATTAAAAAGACTCGGATTTGCCTAAGGGTAGCAAGTATTTAATGTCCTTAAAGTTATGCTATAACTTATCGAATCCCGCAAATTGTTCTACACGTAGTTTAAAATTTGATTATGCAATGTATTTTGTGTAATCTATGCAAATCTGAGTGAGGTTGGGCAGTTTCGAAATTTTATTATTTTTCTCGAAAATTCTGCAGGTTCGCGGTCAAGAATTCTGACCGGGAGGCGATATATTTTTAAGCTTGTGTCAACCCAATTACGAAAGGTATCATATGACCTAGTTTGGAGCTCATTGATTTCCCTAATTGATATCCCACCATGCTAAGTGGATGGGTTAGGGGTGTTGGGATGACCAGATTGCACAGTTTTTCGGTGTAAGTAGGTACTTTTGGATATTCAACAGTACATATGCAGCGTTTCTATGATTTTGGTCACTTGCGATATTTCATTATTTTTCATGAGAAATCCACAAGTGGGAGGTCATGATAAAAAAACATTTTGAGCGAAATTTGAGCATCAAGATTTGTCCTCATAGCGACCATTTTGGTGTCACACCGGTCGCAAAAAGTAGTACCGACTAAAAATAGTGATTTCAATAACAACAATACAGTCTTTAACATTTAATAACTATATTAAGCTTCATTTTTAACTATCGTGAAATAGTGATTTCAATAACAACAATACAGTCTTTAACATTTAATAACGATAGTAAACTTCATTTCTAACTATTGTGATATAGTGATTTCAATAACAACAATACAGTCTTTAACATTTAATTACTATAGTAAACTTCATTTTTAACTATCGTGACATAGTGATTTCAATAACAACAATACAGTCTTTAACATTTAATAACTATAGTAAACTTTATTTCAATAATAACAAGGCAGTATTCAAACATTTGATAACACTAGTTAAATTTTCAATCTTTGCTAGCGTAGCTTTACTTGCAATAAAAGTGTTTAAACGTTTCAATTGTGGTTACTTCTGGTAATTTTGGTGTACATGGTTCAATTCCGATAGTCCAAAATCCCTCTACCCTACCGTAAGAGTCTATCTTAAGTGCAGCTGCGGCGGTTAGACACTTCGGTTACATTTCCTGTTGTGTGGTGTGACCGATGGCGGGGTCGTGGGCAGTTCTGTTTTGAACCATTAGAGATAACAGATTGAATAAAGTCAAACCCCTCTCTAAGACACCCCCTCAATTAAGACCACCTCACTTATAAGACCACGAGTTCTATATTACTGTACTTGTAATTGAACGATTACCATTCAAAATGTACTCATTTGAGACAAACATTATTAGGAAACAAAGATCTGGAGCAGCAAAAAGAGACAAGAACATTTGTATTTAATTGGCAAAATCAGAACCCTTTAGCAGTCGGACTTCAGCATAATGAACAGAAGGTTAAGGTCTGGATCAGAATAGCTGAAAATGAAACTATGAAATCCACCGAGCACGACAAATATGAAAATATTGCAAGCTCGGTTTGATTAAGCCTGTTCAATGGCAATAATGGAAATGCATATTACCCCCCCCCCCCCTCACGCTGCTTAGCTCCGAGCTGGAGCGCAACTCAATATTTTTATACTAGTAAACAGTACAATTTTGATCCATCCCAAACGATGGTATACATGGCGATGGAACCGTTAATGCGGTATTTTCAGATTAACACCATTTCATGACCAGCGGTTATTGGTATCCATATACAAGAATGGGTATGACCTGAACGTGAAATCAATGAGCGGAACTGAATAGAATATAATTTGGACAGGGGATCTGAGAAATATAAACGCCAAAGGCAAAAAGTAAAAAGTAGGTAGTTTATCATAGGGTTGATTTAACAGTATCGAAATCTATAAAGGCTGAGATATTGAAACAACACATCTTACATTTTGCGGAAATATTAAAACAATAATATTCTTAGATGTACTATAAATATACATAAGCATTGTGCTAAACGACACTCTAATGACGTAACTGATAACAACGCTGATTGAGTGTACGGGGAGATAACAGTAGATTTTTAAACGCTGTTGAAGATTTTGTCGGTAGCCTTTTTTATTATTAAACACATTATGTTAACGAATAAAGTTGAGTCATCAATATTCTGTTTTCTTTCTTTTATTTGCAAATCCAATCTCCTTAAATCTGTTTGAAAAAAGAAATAACTTTAGCAGTGGTGATTTTAAAATGGACAACGAGGATAGAACTGCTAGTCAATTGCTTTTATTTTAGTTTGTGCATAAATTTAATCAAGTTTTTTTTTTCTTCTGACATAGGTGTTCTGCGAAAGTTTTGATGATCACCAGGTTCGCAGGTTTGACACGTATTCACGATCGACATCTACGAACAGAAAGAAATGTATTTTTATTGTGGAAAAAGATACTTTCCGATGGTAACAGGTCTTGGAATAAAGAGGTTGTGGTATCACTAATTTCATTAAACATTTGTTTAAAAATAATTTCTATTGTTAGTACGATCTTGACCTTCATTTCCGTGATTCAAAATCCAATATTTTGCATATTTTCTCAGCACAGGCTAATCACACAGCAGGTTTGGTGGCGATAAGATATATTTATCATTCTCGAAAAAGAGGACATATGCATATCATTAATTGCCACATCCAGAACACACAGAAAATGTCAAGATATTGCTCTACTATGAAATTTCTATTTGGTAAGACTGCCCACGACCTACTTACATGTATCCCTAATTCAGTGCATTTCAAAATTTCAAAACAGGATTAATATGCATCAAAATTCGCGAAAGAAAGTTTTGGTGATATTGACTTAAAATAAAATTCCATGCAACCAAAATACCAAGTTTGGTGTGAATAGTTGAACATTTTTTAGTTATTGTTATTTACGGACTGCAGCATATGCCTTCAAAATACTAAAAAATGACTTGTAAAAAATTATCAAGAACAATATTGAAAAAAAAGTAAAACGAAATCAATCAAAAATGATATGAATTGCATTAATTTGTAACATTAACTCTCCACACACCCTCCTCACTAACTCATTTACTATCATTTAAGCATGCTCTCTCCCTCTCTATTCTTCTTGACTGTGTGGGAAGGTTGTTTTTCTGAATTTAGCAATTCCTGATATTCATATTTCACCTTTTTATAATCATAGTAGTTGTGTATGTGCTGTGTGGCGGCCGTAAAACCTCTCCCCGTACTTACATTCAATACTGCTATCTTTGCATCTATCAGGGACTGTATTTGACATTTACTTTCCACACACCCTCCCTACACACTCATTTACGATCATTAATCCTTGCTCTCTTTCCTCTCTTCTTCTTGACTGTGTGGGGAGGCTGTTTTTTCTGAATGTGGCAATTTCTGCATATTTCCCCTTTTTTATGTTAAATGACATTTGTTTTATCAAATCTTGCAATTAAACTGGAACGTTCTTTTATTAACTTAAATTAAGATATTCGTTTCTTAAAATAAATCTGTGTGACAAAATGATTTCTTAACAAAACAGCAAAAACAAATTGCTTTTGCGAGTACATGTGACATCCATAATATGACAGAAATTTAAAAACAGTTTAAAAACTATGTACATAAAACACCATATTTAAAAGCAACGTTGGCAAACTTGAATATTTAAGGTTTATATTGAAAATCAATATATGAAACAAATTAGCATATTACCAAGAAAACAATTTAACAAAAATGATGATGCTATCTTGACACTACATAACTAATCATTTAGCAATTAAATCATTCGTGAAGGTTCACACCATATTAGAAAGCAAATGATGCGTGTTGAATAATATTTTCTTCAAAATCACTTCAGATGGACAGAGTTTAATTGGTAATATGGCTGAATTAATTAGTTGTTTTCTTGTAAAAGTAGAGTTGTACATTTAATGACTAAACGCTGTATAAAATAATAATGGGGAGCGAACCCGTACGGCGACAGTGCCTAGCCATGCAATTTCAATTACGCTACCTATTGAGCTAACCGCCCCACCAAAAGAAATAAAATCGGATAACCCTGATAAACGCAATAATCACTACATGACACCGGAAACCGATGATTTCTTGATACACGTAACAGTAATTGCTGCGAATTTCTAATGATATTGCACCTGCTAGTGAGCAAACCCTTTCGGCGAATGCTCTTAGCCATTTAATACTAATTACGAGCACTCTACATAAAGATTCATATTAAAAAGGAACTGTCTCATTTGTTGATGCTCTGAAGCTCTAACATTCTAAAATCGAAATATTAAATCGTAGAAGTAGTAGTCACAAGATTTAGGGATATTTACATTGTGTTGCGACTAATATAAAAACGATGAAAAATGAATCACAAAACTAGAAAATTTAAACTTAAGTCAAGTTCACATATTATGCAATTGACATATACTTTAATAAAAAAAAATGAATAATTGATTGATTGATTGATTGATTGATCGGTTAGTTAGTTGGTTGATTGATTGATCAGTTGGTTGATTGATTGGTTTATTGGTCGGTCGATCTATCGCTTGTGTGGTTAGTTGTTTTGTTGATTGATTTATTTATTTATTGATTGATTGATTGATTGGCTGACTTGTTGGTAAGTAAAGATTGTCTGCTCGATAAGTCATTGGTTGGTTGTCGGTCGAATGAATGAATGAATGAATGAATGAATGAATGAATGATAATTCTGGGTCTTATGTAGTGCCATTGAATAATTAAATGGAATGTTGTTGTTTACTGATGTTAAAAGTATAGAAGTATTTTTAAATATTTTGACAAACCTAACCTCTCACTGCACCGCTCTTACTGCTACGTTTCGAGTAAGGACTGATGCTTTAGTGATTTTTTCATACATGTCATGTAATACTACATGTGAGTTAATTAATTTGTTATATTAATAAATTGGACAACCCGTGAAGGGGACTGAACTAAAACAAATGCATAATGTTCTTAAATAAAACAAAATTGGAACAACGAAGTAAAACTGTCTATGATGATACGCGTGGAAATATTCACTTCCATGAACCGCAAGATTGAAGTCCACCAGCGTAGATGTTCATAGCATAACCATTATGCAAGATACCTATAATTTTATGATATTTGAAGCAAATATTAATTCATCTTGCAAAGAAATTAGCTCGCCTACTTATCCCAAACGAAACAGAACACATTCTCACCATCACCGCAACCGACACAAATCTGCCTTCCATTCTTATTGTAGCATATGGATTGTGTACAAGGAACATCATTTTTCAGGACTTTGCACTGTTTCAAGTTTGCGGAAATACGGTGGATAGAGCCTGATTTCGTGCTGCAGACGAGAACTGAGCCATCCTCTAATACTGATAAACCGTGCGATTCTTTCAGGTCTTTGTTGATATTTACAACCTGCGGTTCATCACCAAGTCTAAGGCAAACTACACAATTTTCGCCACTAACGTAGAGAAACCGCTGAGCATTGTCAACTGCGATGTATTTAGGGTAACTGATTAATGTTGGTTGTAAGGATATGTCTTTTTCAACAGTACCGTCAAGGTCTAACAACAAAACACTCAATGGATTCCAGCAAACAGTGTAGACGGTATCCTTGTTGTATGTTATGCCATAACATTCTCTGCCAAGTTCGATTGTGCCTCTTTCTGACAATCGACCAGATGTTCTTAATCTTAGGACTTTTTTCTCCCGTGGATTCGTAACAAACGCCTGTTGATTGGGCAAAACAGCAACGTCGTGCAAAGTTACCTCATTGTCCAAATTCAGCTCGTCAACGACTTCTCGTTCGCGTATATCAAGAATTTTAACTTTCTTGTTTTTGTTATCCACTAACAGAACACGGTCTTCAGAAAGGATATCACAGCCGGTGATAGAACACTTGAATTTATCAGAACTTGTTTTGACGTTTATATCGCCATCGTAAGTCACCGGCTCTAAACTCCTAACTGCTTTTGAAGCGGTTTTCTTTTTCGACATGTCAGCATCATTTCGCTGTGATAGTTTGCCTAAACCATCTGGCATAGATAAAATATGTTTCAAGTCTTTGTTAGCCTCGAACGCAAACTTCGTTCTTTGCATCGCTATTTCTCTTTCGGCGGCACTGATGTCATAGTCTTTTATCATAGCTTGAGCTAGCTTCATTAAAGTATAGGTTTGGGCGGTTTGTTTCTTCTCTTGTGAAAATCGTAATTTTGACTTAATCTTTTGAAGGGAATTGTAAAACGAGATAGAATTTTCCGCTACTTTGTCCGCAACTTTACTGTTTTGTTCTTGAAGTTCTTTAGCCTCATTTACCATGTTTCTTTTTAACTCATCTATGCGTCGATTTATTTCAATTTGAAAATCATCTAACTTGGCAATTGCTTTGTTAAGACTACTTTGGTTTTCTGATTTGGTCTGCTTAACGTTTTCTTCAAAACTATCAAGTTTTGCCAAATTCTCTTCGATTTCATATACGGCTTTCTTCAGCTCCTTGCTATTGACTACTTCAGAACAAATCATTGAGATATTGGCCACAGAGCACGATTTGTGTTTTATAGCCATACACGTCTTACATCCTACATCAGAATGTTCTCTGCAACAATACTCAATAACTTCATTACGGTGGCTAGGGCAAACCTCTGTACATTTGTTATATTGGCTTACTTCAGCAGATTTCTTCACAGAAAATGACTGAGCTTTATCTAGCTGTAGATGCTGAAGTGTGTTATGTACCTTAACGCAATCAACGCAATGATTTTCTTGACAATCAAAGCAAAATGAACTTGCTTGAACACTTTTCTTGTTCGTTTTACATCGGTCACAAAACACAAAATCTTCAGTTGATCCCAAATACAACGATTCAGAGAAAATTGCTTTCTTCTCAGGTCGAGAAAGGCCTTTCCTATCTTCTGAAAAATACAAATTGCAACAAAGTTTAATGCGTTTCGGTCGGAAAAAAAGTTTAAAACTTAACATTTTTTTATTATAAATATGTCATCGTTTTAAACATTATCATTTTCATTTCATTATTATTTCTTTTTTTTCACATCTGATGAAAGAAAGAAAGCAGTGATTACCAAATAAAAATCGGGATGCCCTGGATTAATATGCCGGTAGAAAAAACAAGAGCCGTGCAGACGGTGACACAATGCCAGAGTGCGGTTAACTGATTTTAAATTAGTTTATGGACCTCATGTACTCAATTTTTTAAATAATGCATAATTAAAGAAAAGAGCAATACATTCAAATCTATTGATGGTTTAATCATGCATGTGATTACAAGTTAGAACGGGGCTTCAGACGAAATAAAATAAATTGAGATAATGATGTATGTTTTTAATTAAATACGCCTTTGTATATTGGAATATTTTGTAGCTATGATACTCTTTTTCGTTCTAAGTTAACTTGATATTGAGTTTTGAAGAGTTGGGAAAAATATGTAAGCGTTTGGTTTTAAAATATTATAGCTACTGGGCGCGTACAAGTTTATAAATAAGTATAATCCGATTTGCTGTGAACCAACGAAAGCCTGTGTAAAGTTCATAAACGGCTGCTATGCACGAGTGGTTATGTACATGTAACAACTCCCAAAACTATAAAATACCTGCATCTTCTATTGCCCTCATGACTTGCTCTGGGTTAAGCCCTGCTGTAACTGAAATGTCTGTGTTAAGATAGGCTGACAAGGCATCCGATAATTTTTTCAAGCCCTTTGCAGCTCCTCCTTCCTCAAAGAACTTCAAGAGTTTAGCCATATCACCGACTGTCTCACATTGTATTGGCAGTCGAATAGAGCGTTTGTGTGTCTGTTCAGGATGATAATCTGTAAGATATAAAACACAGCAATAAACTTTGAACTCATGTTAAGAATACTTTGATCACATAAAGTTTATTTTATATACGATGTATTCTTCAAGGCAACAGAAACCATTCTAAATGGAATTAAAGTAAGCTGCAGTAACTATATTTTACCATTAGCGTGTTTTGTTAAATAAACTATTTCACTTGTTACTGCGGACGTTTCATCAACGTGCACAAAGAAATGGAATAGACGAGACGAGAGGTTTAAATAATCTTCGTTTATTTTACTATATCAGTAACATCCCTTGGTGCACCCTAGAACCTGGTTTAAACCCCCCGGTGGCAAATTGTTTTACCACTGATCGTTTCAAAGGTTCTCATTTTCGTTATTTTTGGTGTCTATTTTCGAATTCAATTTGGTTCTCTTGGAGCAGTGCTTTTCAAGTTATATATCACAGTATCGTTGATTGTGCCGTGTTGCGGCTATTAAAAGTCTCCCCTTACATTCAACCAGTAATGTTATCAGTTACGTCCTTTGAAGATCGTTTAGCACGATTCTTATGAGCTATGTCAATAGTACTTCTAAAATTGCTTTTGTTTAAATATTTCGGCCAGTTTATAGATGAAAGATCTCACTATCCGAGCCAATATAGATTTGAATATTGTTCACCCCAATGATATACTTCTTGCTTTTTAAATTTTGCCATTGGCGTTGTCTGTGATATGCAGGATTTATATTCTCAGATCCACTCTCAAAATTCTATTTTGTTTAGTTCCGCCCATTGCTTTCTCGTTTAGGCCAAAACCAATTTTTTTATCTGGGGACCATACGCCGCTGAACATGGAATTGTATAAATCTGAAAATACCGCATTGAAGGTTTCATGGTCACCGCCATATGCATACCATCGTTTGGGATGGAACAAAATTGTACTGTTTATTAGTGTAAATATTGAGTTGCGCTCAACCCGGGTCTAGGCGGCGTGGGAAGTAATATGCATTTGCATTACTGCCCATGAATAGGCTAAATCATACCGAGCCTGAAATATTTTAATATTTGTCGTGTTAGGTGGTTTTCAAAGTTCCCTTTTCATCTATTATAAAATTTATCATTTGATTACACGTGCTTTCTTCTTCTCCTTGCTGAATGACTTTGTGAGGAGGCTGTGTCTGCTGGAAGTGGGGAATCCTGATATGCATAGGTCACTTTTTTTCTAAAATAACACAATTGCTTAATAATACGTTTTTGATTACCTACCATTACAACAGAATAGTTACTATAAATCTTAGACATAAAGGTTACAACCTATCAATATTTTATCAATTTTACAAGCCAGAAACTCACCCAGTTCCTCTAGAAGTTTTCTCATGCTAATTTCTGATATTCTGTATGTGAGACTAAGAGGATATTTAAGGTCCAGATGTTGTGTCAACGCTTTAGCTAGCTTGTCTAACAGACCCTGAAAATGTGGTTTCGCCAACAAGTCTAGCAAACTTAGAATTTGGCTAAGTGATGTACAGTTCAACTTGATAAGGACACATTTGTGTTCTGCTTGAACGACCTTTGCACCAGTTCTCTCTATCTCTAATAATATCTCGTCTACAGCTTCTCGGATCTGGTTCGCCCCGCTTTCGCTACCAACTCTTCGACGGGCTTCCTCAACCACTTTTGTGAGGATTTTTTCTGCAAGACTTACGTTGTGACCTTCATTTTTCTTCCCACTTACTTCAAGTTCGGAGTCAATCACTGCAAAGAAAATTAAAACAGAGAGATATCATTTTACAAAAAAGTGTTTAAACGTTGTTGTTACCACCAATTTCACTGAAGCGTGATAGAAAAAAAATAGCGTAGCGGTCTGCAGGAGATTATTTAAATCAGTATAAAACACATGTTCAATTTCACTAAAAACTTAAAATAATCGTATGTCGTGATGGTAAAAAAAGTGAAACATGTATATCAGGAAAAGCAACTTTCAAAAAACACAGCCTCCTCACAGAACCAAAGAGAGGAAACGGAAGCATGGGTTTATAAATGATAAATGTTAAATATTATTAAAACAAAACAAAAAATAAACAAAAAAACGAGAACACGAAGGGTTGCCACCTTGGAACGGCTGGTGACAAATTCTCACTGTGAGTTAAAAGTGTTCTAGGGTGCACCGACGTTTCTCTTGGCCCAACAGGTTCTCAAGAAATTGGACAAAAACTGTGCAAATTGTTGATATTGGGCCGAATATTCGAAAGTTCGGATTAACGACGAATATTCGAATACGGTTTTGTATTCGAATTTTCGAGAGTTTGTTTAAAGTATATACACGTGGTGTCAATCCAAAAGACTGTTGCATTAAAATTACTGAACTCATCCGTAACACAATGTGCCTGAAGACCACTTATAGGTAGGTAAATACAGCTCCTTAAAAATACTCGAACTTATTGATTTAATAGATTGTACTCATAATTGAACGAAGAATTAGCGTATATCTGTCCGTTCGCCGCATTTTCGCATCAACCTCAATATAAATGTTCGGACACAATGCGTTTGTTGACATACTAATATAATTACCTTGGATTTAAGTCAAATAATATACAAATATTCGAATATATTCGAAAATGCCAAACGAATTTTCGAATATAGAAATTGGCATTCGATTCCTTCATAAGCAAATTAACCCATCAACTTTAAAATGTTTAGTAAATAAAAAAGTCTTAATTACGAAAAAACTATTTTTGAAATATTACCTGCGCTGGTTTTAAATTTTGAAACTAAATAAAACTGTAAGCATAATAACTAGATTTTCTGTTGCGCATAGGTGTATAATACTAATTTTGCATCAAGTCAGAAGTAAAAGTATTACAAGTTATGAAGTAATTTAAAATAAATATTTTAAACCGTTTCAACACTCAACACAACACTCAACTTGTATATTTGCCACTGCACAAGATTTACAAGCGTCATTGCCAATGTTATGTTGACTTCTGCCTCATTTTTAAAATTAATGAGTGTAAGGCTCATTTTAATTTTTGTCAGACTATGTCTGGATTGCAGAGAGAATCCCCTTATCATGTTGATTTCAAATTACCACACAACACTAGAAAATGCTTAAAACTCGTACCTTTTATTTTAAGGACGTGATCACGTCGTTCCTCAATGAGTCCTCTTACCACTGCTGTTAGATCTGTTACATCTACAATGAAATCATAATGATATGGACATTAAAGAAGTTTGCGGTAATAGTATTTTAATTTTACAGTTATGAAATTTAAGTGCGCCTCTCTGACCTATTTTCTGATAGACCTGTTACAGTACTGTGAACGTTTAAAGTTACAAAATTTGCGTGTCGTGTATCGTGCGTCCGTCTTAAGTCTACCTTGCGTCCGTTTATCGTGTATCGTGCGTCCGTCTATTGTCTATCGTGCATCGTGCGTTTAATCGTCTAACGTGCATCGTGTAACGTGCATCCGTTTCTCCCATATGCAAATTTAATCATTCTCGAATATTTTGATAGCATTTTCATTTCTTAGAAATCTCTTACACGAAATATATCTATATATAGTATCGGTATATCTTACTTCCACGAACATGAATCCTTTCGGGGATCCCTTAATTCGAAAGTTAGCTGTTTGAATTGAATTATCTCCCCTTAACTTAATATATATCTTCAATTCAGTGTATCGAAAGATCCAGATGACTTTCATTGTGTGTGTCTCTCTCTGTCTATAGCACTAGTGTGCATAAAAACTCCAAAAATAAAAAAGGAGGAAGCACGATGCTAATAGATGTGTATATGTAATTGTCCTACATGTTTGTATATGTATAAAAATAAGTGTATGTAAATGTCTAGGCAGTCAGAGGGTCATTTGTGGATAGATATGGTTTATATGCGTTGCCGGAAAATTTCTCTATTGAGAACTTGGACGGCACGTCTATAACCATGTACAGCACTCTTGGCTAGGCGATGTCGCCGTGTCTAGTGCTTAGATCTGTTCCTTTATGTCTGAAGATTTGTTCGTTGGTTACTTATCTCACCCATATGTATCTAACTTCCACGAACATGAATCCTTTCGGGGATCCCTTAATTCGAAAGTTAGCTGTTTGAATTGAATTATCTTCCCTTAACTTAATATATATCTTCAATTCAGTGTATCGAAAGATCCAGATGACTTTCATTGTGTGCATCTCTCTCTGTCTATAGCACTAGTGTGCATAAAAACTCCAAAAATAAAAAAGGAGGAAGCACGATGCTAATAGATGTGTATATGTAATTGTCCTACATGTTTGTATAAGTATAAAAATAAGTGTATGTAAATGTCTAGGCAGTCAGAGGGTCATTTGTGGATAGTTATGGTTTATATGCGTTGCCGGAAAATTTCTCTATTCAGAACTTGGTTGGCACGTCTATAACCATGTACAGCACTCATTGCTAGGTGATGTCGCCGTGTCTGGTGCTTAGATCTGTTCCTTTATGTCTGAAGATTTGTTCGTTGGTTACTTATCTCACCCATATGTATCTTACTTCCACGAACATGAATCCTTTCGGGGATCCCTTAATTCGAAAGTTAGCTGTTTGAATTGAATTATCTCCCCTTAACTTAATATATATCTTCAATTCAGTGTATCGAAAGATCCAGATGACTTTCATTGTGTGTGTCTCTGTCTATAGCACTAGTGTGCATAAAAACTCCAAAAATAAAAAAAGGAGGAAGCACGATGCTAATAGATGTGTATATGTAATTGTCCTACATGTTTGTATATGTATAAAAATAAGTGTATGTAAATGCCTAGGCAGTCAGAGGGTCATTTGTGGATAGTTATGGTTTATATGCGTTGCCGGAAAATTTCTCTATTGAGAACTTGGATGGCACGTCTATAACCATGTACAGCACTCTTGGCTAGGCGATGTCGCCGTGTCTGGTGCTTAGATCTGTTCCTTTATGTCTGAAGGTTTGTTCGTTGGTCACTTATCTCACCCATATATATATATATATATAAGCAGGATACACAGTGTGTAACAGTCTACGTTAAATATATTCTGGAAATTTTTTAATTTAGCATCGTTGTTAAGAATGTCTTCCTCTTTCAACAATGACGCTGTTGTCTTAAATCTTAAGCTGAAATCGAACTGGACTAGCGGGTGAACAGAAACGATTTGACAGATAGGAAAATGCCCTGGCACAGTGTTTATGAATTATTTGGTGCCTTGTATATAAAATCAAGGCATCTTATAAAGCTATGCAGTGAAGCCAGTGATAATATTCTGGATCAACAAACAAACTGAAGTGTCAAGAGCTGTGTGCCATTAAGAACCATAATAACCCTCCACACCGGTTGAAAATGTGTCTTGACAATTTAAAAAAAAGAATGTTAAATAAATGAAGCAATTTGATTTTTCAATGACTCCGTCCTATATAGTTCTTGTCCCTGGATCATCATATCAAACAGATAATTCCATTAATTTGATAAACTGGGGGAAAATATGTCAAACAGTCTTGTTGTAACAAATTATTTATTATATAAAATGGTAACAGGATTTCTACTAAATACATTATTGGGCACATGCATTCCAAGATATTCACGAAGAATTATCCAAGTACGTTTATATGTAAACATTGTATAATACAGGCCAGTAACTGTTTTCTCCTCTCCTCATGTTTTATATTATATTACGGGTTTTAAGGAATAAAAACAGGCTGATTACATTTACTGGGGCCAGAATCTTACAAAAATGACAAAAATCTTAACTGGGATATTTAATTAAAACAACAAAATGGAAATTTCAAACATCTCTTGTCGCTACAAGTTATTTATCTTAAAAATAATAAAATTGATTTTGACAAATATTTTTCAGGCAAAATGTATTCCAATTCATTTGCAAAGAATGAGAAATACATATTAAGATACAAAAACCTTAATAAAAAACATTTGAAAATTATCAAATCATTATATTATACATGCCAGTAACTGTTTTCTCCTCTCCTCATGTTTTTCATATTATTGTCATGTTTTAAAAAATAAAAAGAGGCTGATTACATTTACTGGGGCCAGAATCTTACAAAAATGACAAAAATCTTAACTAGAATCTTTAAAACAACTAAATGGGAAATAATTTCAAACGACTCTTGTCGCGACAAGTTATTTATCATAAAAATAATAAAATTGATTTTGACAAATATTTTTCAGGCAAAATGTATTCCCATTCATTTGCAAAGAATGAGAAAAACATATTAAGATACAAAATCCTTAATAAAAAAACATTTGAAAATTATCAAATCACTATATTATACATTCCAGTAACTGTTTTCTCCTCATGTTTTTATATTATTTTACAGGTTTAAAGGAATAAAAACAGGCTGATTACATTTATTGGGGCCAGAATCTTACAAAAATGACAAAAATCTTAACTGGGATATTTAAAACAACTAAATGGGAAAAGCATTTCAAACGGCTTGTCGCGACAAGTTATTTATCATCAAAAAAATAAATTTGATTTTGACAAATATTTTTCAGGCAAAATGTATTCCAAATCATTTGCAAAGAATGAGAAAAACATATTAAGATACAAAATCCTTAATAAAAAACATTTGAAAATTATCAAATCATTATATTATACATGCCAGTAACTGTTTTCTCCTCTTCTCATGCTTTTATATTATTTTACAGGTTTTAAGGAATAAAAACAGGCTGATTACAGTGACTGGTGCCAGAATCTAACAAAAATGACAAAAAACCTTTACTGGGATATTTAAAACAAGTAAATGGGAAAAAAATTCAATTGACTCTTGTCGCGACAAGTTATTTATCATAAAAATGATAAAATTGGTTTTGACAAATATTGTTCAGCTATCATTTTGTTTGGCCTGAAATTCGTTTCAAAATGATACAATATTCCCCCCAAGTACATATGTATATGAATATTTTATATTATACATAATCTGTTTTCTCTTTATTGGGGTTCAATCTGTATTATTTTACATGTGTTAGGAATTAAACATGGAGAATAAACTAACATTGTACTAGTAATCACATGGTTAACAATCAAGCTTCGTTTACATCAATTTGTTTTTAGGTTAGAGACTACTTAATAATATTGTCTATAGACTTAATTTGAAAGGTGAACCCCATTTGTGGAATGTTTTCAATGTCCACTTAATTTTTTTATCCGAATCGATGGCTCATCCAAAACTATGCCTTTTCCATGCTCAGTCATTCCATGATATTTTTATTTAATCATTAGTTTAAAATATTTGAGAATTATCCATTACAGTCATGAAAATGAGTCATCCGTGCATCCGTGCATCCAGTTACAGTTTGTTTGTGTAAATCCGAGTCTTTAAAAGTGTTTAAATTAAAAACGTTGTTGTTGTTTCAATTGACGGCAGTCAATAAATTGAAAAGAAGATTAATATATCAGCGAAACACACGTTCGTGGTACTAATTATACTTTGATTTGCATTGCGAAAAGATCATTTTCAAATTTAGATCGACGCACCGCCATTTGTATGTCAAAAACGTGTATCGCATATCGTGCAACGTCAATCGTGCGTCTATCGTGTATGGTGATAATAATAATAATAATAATTTATTTCGGCATAGATAACATATAATGGTTCATGAGATAAAAGACATATACACAGATGAACTGATAAATTTCAAAGAGTTAAGATATTATAGATTACTTAAATTTTAAAAATAAATAGAGAACCATGACATGCTTCCTAACACCAAGGATAACGCAATAAAGAGCAAGCCCTTGTTTCCATTGCGGTCCTTGTTGTGGGTGGCATGACCTAGAGAGGCAATTACAGTTTATGTCAAATTTAAGTAACCTATACCAAAACATATCACAGTACAGAACATAATTTGACAAACACAATGTTATCTTTTATCACAGATTGCTTGCTGAAAGACGAAATGTCACATTAGTATCACAATATTAAATGAAAGACATTCTTGACCATGTTTGAGTTAACATAATTAATGTACATTTACCAATCTCCTACTATGGTATATTTACTAAAGACAGAGTTTGGAAGATGCCATAATCGTAATTCATTAAGAAACCTGTGCCTAAATAAGAATAAGCAAATAATTAAGACAGACACAAAAATTAATAATAAAATGTTTAAAAAGCTATACTGATCAGAAAATGGCCTTTGATGGCAACCTTGAAAGACTGATACTTAGTGATGTCAGTAAGGTTGGAGGGCAAATCGTTCCACAACTTAGCACCTATAAAACTAAAAGACTTAGATCCAGCCCCTTTGACCTTGGGAAGACCAAAACCACCCTTCTGGCTGAGTCTTGTGCTGTATGAGTGTACAGAGTCTTGTGAAGTAAAAAAGTAGTCCATAAAATCAGGGGCGAGGTTATGCTTAACCTTAAAAACATGACACAACATAATCTGTTCAACTCTTTTGTTAACAGGTAACCAATTAAGGGTTTCAAAATGCTGTTGACCAACATGAGCTCTTGGTTCAAGGTTCAGTATGAATCTGACCAACTTGTTCTGAGTCACCTGCAATTTGTGTTTTAAAGACTGGGTAAGACCACTGTACCAAACAGAACATGCGTAGTCATAGTGACATTGGACTAGAGACATTACAAGTAACTTCTTAGTATGCTTGGTAAGGTACTCTTTCTTGCGGTGCAGAAACTTTAACCTTGCAATGGCTTTCTTAATAACTGACTCAGCCATACAATTAAAAGATAGAAATTGGTCAATGGTGACACCAAGGTACTTGACAGCGGACGTAGATGTAATTAGAGTACCATTGCAGGTTATGTTAAGACTGGAATGTGACCTTAGTTTATGTTTTGACCCAAACACTATGGACTCAGTCTTTCCTAAATGAAGGGAGAGCTTATTATCAATAAGCCAGTGACTAACCGTTTGAAGATCATCTGACAAGGCCTTCTCGACAGTGGCAATATCTTTTCCAGAGACTAAAATGGCTGAATCATCAGCATATAGAAGTAATTTATTTTGTACAACACCTGACATGTCATTTACATATGCTAAAAAAAGCAAAGGGCCAAGGATGGACCCCTGGGGTACTCCGCAGGTCACATATGCTGTTGATGAAAATGTGCCTGAGACATCAACCAGTTGTTGTCTATCAGACAAGTAAGACCTGAACCATCTTATGATATCCTGGCTCAGACCGGTCGAATGAAGTTTCATTAAAAGGATTGCATGGTCGACGGTATCAAACGCCTTCTGTAAGTCTAACAGTACCATGCCAACCACATTACCCCTATCATTCTCCCTTCTGATGTAATCTGTCAAATGTATCAAGCATGTATCTGTAGAAAAACCTTTCCTGAAACCAGACTGAAAATCATATATCAAGTTACTGTCTTTGAAGTAGGACTCGACCTGGTCATACACAACCCGCTCAAGAATTTTAGATACTATATTCAGAATGGAGACAGGCCTATAATTACCAACAGCTAACTTATCATTCTTCTTAAAAAGGGGAACAACTCTTGCTGACTTAAGGTCATCTGGTACAATACCTTGTACAAGAGAAAGATTAATGATGTGGGTAAGGGGACCAACAATAACCAGAGACCCATCCTTGACAAACCTAGAAGGTATACCATCTAAGCCAGTTGCCTTATTAATGCCTAATGAATTTATATATTTAAGTACTTTACTCTCAGACACTAGTGAAAATGACTAACTATCAGGAAAAATATGTTTGATTCTGTAAAAAGATTCAACAAAATTCCTTCCATATTTGTTAAGACCTACAGGTAACTTTTCAACAAGTTTACTTGCAACAGTTGTATAAAAATTATTAAAAGTTTCAGCAATAATATTCTTTTCAAAACAAACTTCACCATCAACATTTAAACACACATTTCCACTGGACATAGAAGAACCTTTCTTAGAAGGTAAACCAAGATTTTTCAAAGTTTTCCACAGAGACTTAGAATCATTTTTGTTCTGTTCAACTGTATTTGAAAAATATTCTTTCTAAGCACATTCAACAAGGTGCGTCCGTCTATCGTTTAATGTGCGTCCGTCTATCGTGTATCGTGCGTTTCTTTTGTAACCTAAAACGTTCACAGTACTGCAACAGATTAGAAATGTAACGAAATCGAAAACATTGACATTAACGTTACTTTCAAAGAAGAGAGAATTGATTTTTATTTGTACTGTACATGTCTTTCGGAGTTCTGATGCAAACCTTATAATTATCCATTTGTTTATGTTGGTTATTAAATTAGTATGATCCTCAAATCATATTGATAATGTTTATACGCATAAATCACATAAATACATTTCTATTATCTGGCCGGCAATGAGTATTTTCATAAAAACAAATCTTGAATTTATTGTGCCCTTTGCAACGTTTGCGTGCCATTATTTTTTTTATTTATCTGTTATTGTTTACATTCGTGTATTATCAAACATGTTTATCAGAAACGGGTTGTTAAATGAACTTTATACATGCCAGTTGAATTAGGTTAGCGTGTTCGTTGTAAATTAAATATGATAAATGACAAGTTTATAATGTTTGAAATCTCCTGCACTTCATTCCCCAAGAGTCTGGTATATATAGCGATGGCCGTTAGCCAAATATCACATATTGTAAAATATTGTGAAAAGCATGTCTTAAACAGTTTCTTCACAACTATTGGAGAAATTAGTGTTTGTTTTCAAACAGCCCATGAACGAGAAACAGATCAAATGCAGTGAAAGGTATAGGCGGTAGATAATATAGACAATTATCAAGCATATCCACCAAGAAAACAATTGCAGTGTGTAGGGGTGGCCAGCTTTCCTCCCAGTTGTGTTAATGTATACTTAAACATGGCATTTGACTACACCAACAGTAAACATTGCCACAACATTCTAGTGTGCTGTTATCCGAGATATAAAGCCCATAAATAGTTTTGGCAAATCTTAATAAAATAATGTCATTTTATTTGGAAACATACCGGAATTTTGTTTCACTTGTCAGAGCCTAAAATAAATACGAGTAAATGTTTTCTAAAAATCACCACTTAAAACCACTGCAGTTACTCACAGAACAAAAAAAACGACTGTCACGCTATACCTTTATATTAGCGTTTATAATGAGTTTAAAGCTTATAATGTCGTCTGCTGTCAAATTGTAAAGTCTTAACAGCTTAACAGTACCAACCAACTTCTTGACGGTTTATAAAAAATGTACGTTTAACATGTGTAAATATTGAGTTGCACTCAACCCCTATTGGGCAGTAATAGGAATTTCCATTACTGTATTTTGCAGTAGGATCTTGTAGGATCTAACCGGGTCTGAAGTTATTTGTACATTGTGTGGGTTTTACAGTTTTCTTTTCACTTGTTTGAATTTATATGTTTACTTTATCGCAGGGCCATTCATGTCTAAGAGGTAGGACATAACTTATCGATCTAATCATTTTACAAAATAAATCTTAAATGAGCGCAATACCTGGTACACAATAACAAGTGTCAAGCAAGATAATGGTTTAAAAATGATTGGACCAAATATTTTTATTAAACGAAGCCTATAAAATGTTTGAACCAAAATTAAATGTTGAAATACAAGTAGTCATTTTTTTCGCTTTATATATCTAAATTGGCTAAACACATATACCTGTTCTCAATCCTCTCACTTCTGTTTCGGTGCTCTCTATTTTTCTCAAGATTTCTTTGAACAGGGAGTCATACTCGGGAACATTTTTGACTTCTTCCTTTTGTGATTCAAGAGGTCCATGTAAGCATTCCTCTACAAGTTCCTTACACCTATCGTTCACTGTCTGGTCAGATTTACCCGAGAGAACGGTTATTGCATGTTGTAAATCTTGACAAACAACTAAATATTCCGCCTGTGTAAGAGAAGCACTTGATGTGTGAGCGTGTACACTATTCCGCTTGTAAGAGATGGTTTTGACAGCTTCAATTTCGTCAGCGTCTAGCCTTTGTCGGAAACACTTCAGCAACACGCCAGTTATCATTGGGATGTCCCATGTTTCCCACTTTGTCTTCCCGTCCGCTGGAAACAATTTCTCCTGTTGTTGTACAGCAGAAAACTTATTTCTCAATGGATTTTCCTTATCGCGTAAAACTCTATCAAGATCTTTCCCCGTCGTTTGAATCTCATTCTGTTCAACACGATGTAGAACTTGAAGTCCTATATAACGACAACCTTTTAACAGCAGTAGTGATTGTCTTAAATATCGTTCTTCGCCTTCGTTCACCATGTTTTCAGGTGGTTTACCAAATTATAATGACAGACATTCCCGTCGTTATGAATCACTTAAGCATGAAAAAGCTTTTGAAATATCCTTAAACTTTAAACATGTGTGAACTACCTAAGATCGATTTTTGCAAAATGGCGACCGCTTGTTATGCGCATGATGAATTACTTCCTTGTTGTTGATTTATCATATCGTTGAAACAGGTTTGTTAAACCGTCAATCCGTCATCAAATAATTAAAATAAATCAACTCGCGACTTGTGTAGATTAAATATGCGGTTTTTCGTCTAAACTTCATAAAACTCGCCAAATTGGATATGAACTGTTAATTCATTCACTGACTCGTCAATAGTATCAAATCATTGAATTACGCATTGCATTATGTCAAATCACATTCCATATCGGTATATATTTACTGAACCAAAAAAGAAACATTCGCCAAGTTTGATTGTAGATATGTTAGTACAGTTTCAATCCTTTTGGCTGAAAGCTTACATTTTTGTAAAATAATGTATTGTGGTTCTTTAAAAATCGTCATTTTGGAGGAAAGGATCAAATTGATTGTTGAATTTTAAATTAAAATAAGGTAGGGGTCGTTTATAAAGTTAACAATCAGTAGCGTGTGTGACCGCCGTGTGCGATGCTGACTGCCTGACAGCGACGTCGCATTGAGAGCACAAGTTTGTTAATGTCAGCCTGTGGAATATTATTCCATTCTTCAAGCAATGCTGCTCGAAGGTCGTTGACGTTGTTTGGAGGGTTCGGACGTCGACGTACGCGTCTATCCAGATTATCCCAAAGATGTTCAGGCAGTCAGCATTGCACACGGCGTCACACACGCTACTGATTGTTAACTTCAGAAACGAACCCTACCTTATTTTAATTTCAAATTCAACAATCAATCTGATCCTTTCCTCCAGAATGACGATTTTAAAAGAACCACAAAGAATGGGTTTGCCCTAAACGAGAAAATAATGGACGGAACTAAACAAAATAGAATTTTATTAGGGTATCTGAGAATATAAATCCTGCATATCACAGACAACGTCAAAGTCAAAATTTAAAAAAGAAGGAAGTATATCCTTGGGGCGATTGAACAATATTCAAATCTATATTGGCTAGGATATTGAAACCACCCATCTATGAAATGGCCGAAATATTTTAACAAAAGCAATTTTCGAAGTACTTTTTACATTGTATATAAATATCGTGCTCATCGACCTTCAAAGTACGGCTGATAACAGCACTGATTGAATGTGGGGAGACAACGTCGCGCGAAGATCGCTATTTAGTGACGTCAACACGACGTAATCTCTTCACACCTGCTCAAAAGCTCGTTCAACGTCATAGACAATCAACGGGTGTCAAGAATATACGTTTGTAACGCTTGAAACCGACTGAGAGCTACTCGGCTGCGTGCACAACGTCCTTACAACGGTATTCTTCTAACACCACGTCATCGCGTCGCACATTTGAATTTGGCACGCCTGGACAGTCGCTGGATTTGATAGGGATGTCGAGAGGATCTTTTCACCGCTTAGTCCAAATTTAATCTCAAAGAAGCTGATGGAATGGATTGTGTTTGGCGACGACGAGGAGAAAAGTTTTAATACCGCTAACGTCTTCGAATATGGCCGTTACAGTGTTGGGAGCGCTATGATCTGGGTTGTTATTTCCTATAATGGCAAGACAAATTTTAAAATAATACGGAATATCTTAAATGCCACCCACTATTGTGCAGAAACCATTATCCCTATCAATGTTCCTTACATAGTGAACTCCAGTGTTTTCGTTCTACAGCAGGATAATGCACGCTGCCACACGCACGTCATACACGGAGCGTTCTTCTTTTAAACATTGTTTTATGTTGTCAACATAAACATACTCTAATGACAGATCTGAAACGGTTATTGCACAAGGAATTGGCCCCAAACCCTATACACATCATTCGAAAACTCGTAAACAGCATACGAAAGGCGATTTCTGGCTTTTATTCAAGCTAGGAATGGTCATACACAATATTGAGTGTAATGTAAATTTTCATTTTGACCCATGTCTTAAATCTTAATCAAATTGATTGACTTTTTATAAGTGTGTTCAGTTAATATTGTTGAAATTCAATCCGTTTTAAATGATTTTCGTGGTGAATGATGCTTTTGTCTTCAATTTTGATGTTTAACAATTTTATCGTATCAAGTATTCCTACTGACTAAACTTATTCCACTGAGGATATTTTGCATACAGCTTGTTTAACAAGTCATCATCATGATCATCATCATCATCATCATCATCATCATCATCATGATCATCAGCATCATCAGCATCATCAGCATCATCATCATCATCATCATCATCATCTTCATCATCATAATCATCATCATCATCATCATCATCACTATCGTCATCTCTATATCCGGTTAAGCAATTAACTTTAATATCTACTGTCATGACTGTTTAGGTATAATTGTAGAAAATAACTAAGTTTTGTTTCATTTTTATGAATTTGTTAATAGTGAACAAATATCCGAAATGATTGACATGAAACAACAAATGTTCATTATTTTTACAAATTAATGCGGTTTCTTAACCATGCTCTATTTTCCTCTCTACCTTTTGGCTGTGTGGAGAGGCAGTGTCTGCTGGATGTTGCCGTTCTTGATATGCATACTTTTCACTTTTTTTCTATCAAAACAACATTTTACCCAGCTTTTGTTGCGAGTAGAATTGATAACGATTTGCTTCTTTAAAGTTAAACTCGCAGCGGTTACTTCCCCTTACAGTTACAGTACTCACTGCCACCATTGACATTTTTAACAGAAATATGTAATTTTTCTATTTTTAATCTAACAAATTTTTGTAATCATGACGCGTCACGTGCTTCAGTATTCATGTAAAATAATAAAATATAGCAGGAGAATACAAAAAATATTCTTAGGAAATGTTAAAAATATAATGTTTTTGAAATTATCATATGATATTTATAATCGTCATGGGGTTTGTAAGTTGTAATGCCAGGATTGTGTGCCAATCAAATCGCTGCGTGGAGGTAGCCTTCCAATTAGCAAAAACAACAACAGTAAGAATAATATCTGTATTATAGTGTCAGAAATGCCAGCTTGCAAATATTCATGTCTGTGTCTTTGTTTTATTATTGAAATATCTCGTCAGGACTTAGAATTATTTAAAAATACATGTATTTACATGATAAAAGCAGATTTTTGGAATTTTTGATTACGCACATTCTCGTTTTAGTACTAGAGTACGACCTATGCAAGAAAAATAACATTGAACAACATTTAAATACAATGGTCAACTAAAATATAGAAACAACCGCAATTTTACGTATTGTACGGAGTCATCAAAACAACAGTTGCCTTATGCACAACTACTGTATGTCCTTTCAAAGATAATTCCAGCTAAGGTACAACGCCATCAATTATTTTAAACTTGTTTTACTCGAAAACTCTAGAAACGCTAAACGGCTGCTCGCAAGTTGAGTCAACAGAAAAAAACAACAACAACAAATATAAACAATAAAATATATGAAAACAAATGTGAATAGATGAAAAGGGAACTTTGAAAACCGACAAACACGACATGAAAATATTGCAGGCTAGATTTGATGGAGCCTGTGTATGGGCAGTAATGGAAATGCATATTACTGCCCACGCCGCCTAGCCCCGGGTTGAGCACAACTCAATAATTACACCAATAAACAGTTCAATTTAGATCCATCCCAAACGATGGAATGCATATGGCGGTGAACATGAAACCTTCAATGCGGTATTTTCAGATTAATACCATTCCATGTTCAGCGGCGTATGGTGATCAGATAAAAGAATGACGTTGCCCTTAACGAGAAAACAATGGGCGGAACTAAACAGAATAGAATTTTGACAGGGGATCTGAGAATATAAATCCTGCTTATCACAGACATCACCAAAGGCAACATTTAAAAAGCAGGAAGTATATCCTTGGGGTGATTGCACAATATCCGAATCTGTATAGGTTGGGATAATGAAACCACCCATCTATAAACAGCCGAAATATTTAAACAAAGGCAATTTTAGAAGTTCTATTGACTAAGTTCATAGGTATCGTGCTCAACGACCTTCAAAGGACGTAACTGATAACAGCGCTGATTGAATTGATTCAAGTTAACTATAAGTAAAATTAAAATTAAAAAAAATACATGATATTTACAAGAAGATAAGTCAAACATATGAAAGTGTATCAAAATAACAACACATTAAGCAAGATATCGGCAAAAAGTTAAGTCACAATTTATATTTCCACATTCAAACGTTCAGCCATAAAGATTGTTTGTCAAAGGATCACACCAAAAGTGTAAATCAGATTTCTTAGTGAGTATCCATAGCGTCCACAAGTGGGGAATCGTCTCCACAGTACGAACCCGTAGTAAATACCTTTCCCGACTCTTGCACACGCGCATGAGCTATTCTGATGTTTGGAAGGAATTTAGAAGTCTCCTTTTTATAATTAAGGATGCTTGCACCAACTTGTATAAACATCTGCAAAGAAAACACACATATAATTAATGAAACGTTACTAAAACTTTAAAAAACAACAACAATGAAATCATATTTAGAAATGCTAAAACCACTTTTTACTGCGGAAGAGAACAATGATAATAAAACAATCGTTACCAGCATTCCCAAGGCAGCGGTTAAAGTTGTTGAAACAACCCCGCTGATCGACCAGGCTTGTTCGTATGCCAGAACCTGGATGAGCTGATACACAACCAGTACCGAGACAAGAAGGTTCCAGAAGCACTAACAAGAAAAAAAAATACGGTAAAACTTAACAGCCCTAAAGAAGAATACTCAACACCATATTAATGACTAAATATTCCAAAAATAAAATACATTATCACCGTTACGGCAGCATTACACATGTCCTCATATGTACACTGTTAAATGAATTGAGTGTATGAATACAGTTGTAAACTTGTGTATACTTGTTGTTTGTGCCGTGTGTCGTTGATGTTATCAATTATAAAGCCCTTTGAAGGCCGGTGATATTTACATTGTTTACATATTGAGTTGCGCACATTCCGGGGCTAGGCGGCTTGGGCAGTAATTTGAATTTCCATTACTGCATACATAACGTACAGAATCAAACCGAGGCCGCATTTTTTTTTTGTTTAAGGTGGTTCTCATATATCCAAATACCAAATAAATAACAATAAAGAACAGATATAATGTTAAATGTGTGTTACGGTAAAGATAAAGTGATAGATACAACACTTGCTTCCAATTGATGCCTTTAACGTTTGCAGTGAAAATACCGCATTGAAGGTTCAATGTTCACCTCAGTATGCATACCATCGTTTGGGTTGGATCAAAATTATACTGTTTATTAGTGTAAATATTGAGTTGCGCACAAACCGGGGCTAGGCGGCGTTGGCAATAATATTCATTTCCATCACTGCCCATGAACAGGCTTAATCAAACCGAATCTGCAATATTTTCACATTTATCGTGTTCGGTGGCTTTCAGAGTTCCCTATTCATCTATTTCAGGATTCATTTTCTGATAAGCGGGTTAATTTTCTTTTCATTTCTTATCAATATTTCGAATGTGGTTATTCCTGATGTTCATATTTTACTATTTTTTTATGGCGACCAAGCATTATAGAATGGTTTTTATCTGAGCATAATATTGCATTGAAGGTTTCATATACACCTTCATATGCACACTGTCAATCGTTTCGGATGTGCCACATTTAATATATATATACTCAACAAAAAAAGAAACCTGACACTGTAACTTTGAATAAGTATGAGGTGCATATTCAAAATCTACATATTTTTGCACCATCCAAAAGAAAATAACCACTGAATCACTTGTTTCATGCACCAAAAATATCAAAATGCATAATTAAGTTCAAAACATGCACAATTTTTATTACATACCGCAATTCAATTAGCTTTAAATCTGATTCCAGGAAAATACACCAAATATAAAGTGTCAGGTTTCTATTTTTGTTGAGTATAGATATTGTTCCATTATTGCGCTCAACCCGCGGTTAGGTTATGTATGCATTCCAATATTTATCGTTTTTTTTCGGTGACTTTCAAAAACAAA
This sequence comes from Corbicula japonica, assembly GCA_038501625.1. NCBI lineage: Eukaryota > Metazoa > Mollusca > Bivalvia > Venerida > Cyrenidae > Corbicula > Corbicula japonica. The sequence continues at coordinate 2,219,739 of JAZAYU010000044.1, read as the reverse complement.
GGTGAAACATGCATAACAGGAATTGTCAAGTTCAGAAGACACAGCCTCCCAATACTGCCCAAAAGTGACGATAAAGTTATGTATTTATGCTTTTTTATGCAAAATAAAAACACATTTACTTACCCAAAACATATCTGTACAATGTTTAACTTGGTATAGGCGAAGAAACCAAAACTGTATACCCTGACAATAACGGGTAAATGTAAGGTTTCGAAAAAGAAAATATAAAGACGTTTTCCCCTCACTACACAGTGTTGGATTTTAAATTATGCAGACAATTATCGCTTACAATAAATGTTGTCGATGTATGTTTGGTTCCAACAAAGGAAATTTAAATTTGCTTACCCAGAGGATAATTGGTTTATTTTTGGTCTCCTTGCATGTAGTACATGTAATAAATGTTATAATCGCTGAACCAATTGTTACAATTGCAAGGAAGGTCAGTAAAATGGAAACTTGGAACAGTCGCACGCCCTCTACATCATGCATTCCATAATACCAGCATAAGTCTTTGATTGCAGAGGCAAGCTGTAGTATACCCTGAACCTGTAAACAGGATTTTGGGTTAATTCTTTACTTTTTCGAGTTTAAATAATATAACTCTTCAAACTATGGTAAATTCATCGTCGATCTGAAGCAATTAGCATCGACAGCTAGGAAAAAATGTTGACGAAACTTCAGCAATCGTTAAAACAAAATGCGGTGCACCGGTTTAAATTGCATTTTGGTGTATAGATAAATACACAAAAAGAGAAAACAAACAAGTAACATATATTCGCTTCGATAACATTTTTGCGACTTTGTGAATTTACATGTTTCACACGTGCATTAGTTACTGAGCTTGTTACTATGTTAAAATATATACACGCTAAAAATTCTTTCGTATTATTTATGCAGTAATTTGATGGCATTTGTTGGTTTTAAGTAATCACATTGCCGACAATAACATTAATATTCGAACATCTCAACCCAGAATGAACTTTTTATTAATTTATTACGATATATATTTCTTTTTAATTTGACGACTGTTGTTTGAAGACTGTTTTAATAATGTGCATCCGATGGCTAAATTGCGAATGATTGGGACGTTTTCCGAGGAGACCCATCTTCATAAAACAGCGTGTTTGTAACGTTGCCAGTGCCATCTTTATAATCTAAGTCATACGACATTGAAATTTTGACGACGAACAAAGTAAGTTTTTTATACTGCTCATTAATTTTTTTAAGATTTCAAAAATAATGTGTTTTCTTATTAATTTATCTAAATCAACACTGTTTATCTCTTTCTAAAAATCACATTCCAGTTCAAGTATGAACTGATATCCCGTGGCGTTTAAATCATAAATATTTAATACACTTACTAAGAAGACAATTTTCGGGAAGGTAATTGTTAAGCTGAAAACCATTTCTGAAATTATAGAAAAAAGTCACATGTACATGTAGCTGATAAATTTGCATGTCTTTAGCTGTATATAAATAAGAGAGAAGACAGTGTACATCCGGCAATCAATGCCAACCACGCCTGGTGCATCAAGAGATTCGAGAAATCCTAAAGTTCAGTAAACCTTTACCAATGCATTACAAAACTATCTTGAAAGACATATATTTACTCTTTTACAACTCCAAAATATTATATCTACCACATTTTACACTTCGCAAAACTTTAACACAAATTATTTAATGATCCTTTTTCATCTAAAATTTTTAAAATCTTTGATCGTTCACTTAATAAACATTGTAACTAAAAAATTTAGATAACACTGCAATAAACACAGTCTAACATTTCATTGACATTAACCATTTATTTGTATAAGTCTTTTCCGTTGCGGACAGTTCACCTTGTTCAGTCATAATGTTTATTTATAACAAGGTGGACTCGTCTGAAATGTAATATTCGATATTAAAATGAAAGTGTATCTAGAAAATGTCGGCCTTACATTTTCGCTTTCGGTTAAGGTCGGCCTTAGTTCATAGTCTTAATAAAACATTGTTAAAATCCATAATGTAGGAAATTATTATGTAAAATTTTATACGGAAGTAACTGTTTTCCATGTATTTTGTTAATGCATTTGATATGTATAAATGTGTATGTATATAAGCTGTGGGAATGATTTGCCAGCGTCCCATTTTTCGTCTTTTAATGTATTATATTATTCTGTATTGCTATGTATTAGTGTTAAATACAATGTATATATTATAATTGTATTGCACTTACCCCGAGGACATAGACCCGTCTGCCTCCTACTCGAGTTCAACCCAGTAAAAGCAAACACAGTTTAAGTTCTTTTCTCTTCTTTTCGTCGATTATAATTAACAGTAATACTTACTGTATTTACGCATTTAAATCAATAATACTTGTACTTAATTCCATTTCTCGCCACTCCAAATTGTTCACCGTACTGATTATACATTTTCATTAACTGACACGTGTAATCAGCATTTTATACTCATATCGTATATTGAAACACACAGAGGTGACCATTGACAGTTGTGTAGAAAGCGTGCGCTTTCCGCTCGACTGACGCGGGTCATCAACGAAATAAAATACGCTCTATCTTGGGTTGTCCTCTTGTGAAATAAACTTACTAGACATTCCGTGATCGGAATAAGAATATTGTTTTATGTATATATGTTCTCATGTTTATATTTGTACATACTGAGAAAAAGTGTAATAAACTTTGAAACTTATAAACTTGGAAGTTATTAAGAACATTTGTTTAATCAAATATTAAACGTTTTATCAATTTACACTACTCTATAGCCCTCAATATTGGCGGTGTTAAATTTTGGCGTATTTTAAAGTGTTTTATATTGGCGGGGTCATATATTGACGCTAACAAGCCAGACCGCCAAAATAAAACCATTGATGAAAAATGGCGGAAAAAAGACAATGGAAGAGAAAGGTAAACGTCGCAGCTATTCTATATATGTGAAATTATAAGTGTGAAAACATTATCGCAGCTACAAATGTACCTAATACAGTTCTCGATTGACTTGTTTGATATTCCAATTTTATTCCTTTTGTTGACGCATAATAACTTTACCTACTTGTTCGAATTAATATTATTAAATTATTTCAAAGCGGGTTTCTATGAGATATTGAAAAAACTCGATTTAATTTACTACATGTACAAAAGCTATAACTCTATAATGCTTCTTTGTCACGTTCAAAACAAGTGCTGCTGAAAGGAATGGACAACACGTGCGAAATAACCTCCTTCTGGCTATTTCTAAAGAAAATAAATAACACATTCATGTACTCTTGCTTCGTGTTGTTTAAGTTTTTTTTCGGGTTTCAAAGAATATACATAATTTAGAAACATGCAACCATCTTTCTTCATAAAGGGAGGAAACTGCGACAAAATATGGGCTAGTGTATCATAGCTATCTACCTTCCAGATAATAAATTGGCGGTGTTTGAAATTGACGGGGATTTTAATTGGCGGTGTTTTATATTGGCGCAACTGACCCTGAAAGCCAATATAGCCAAAATTAAACCCCCGCCAATATTAGTTATTATACAGTATTATATTCTCAGGTCGAAAGTCACTAATCAATACACGTAATAATCATGCTGATTTGAGAAAATATTTGATAGTCATTTAAACATATTTTTTGAATAACAATAATAGGTTGATGGGGTATGTGAAGACTATAATGTTGCATATTATATTCAAACTTATCATTTTTATCAAGCCGATAACAATTGCTTCAATATATTAACATATTGCCTTACAGCCAAAAAAAAAGAACATGTATACTAATCAGGTATTGTGAAACGGTTTTTGAAACCACTAGCAAAATATGTTTTAGACTATACAAACTCAGGTGACGTTTTATAGCAGCTTTAATCAAATAACACTTTTTACACTTTTAATATGAGACAAGCTCATCGGTCTCATTGAATAAAAACAAACGTTTGTAAAAGAAAATAAAACCTTTGTCGCTTGTTATGAACATAGAGCTGATTATATATATGGTTCTGATGATATTTATACTTTACGGACATAATAGAGTCGCAAACTTTCCAAAAAGTTACTGGATAAAATTTACGCTTAATTTGTTACCCCTATTTACATATAAAAAAAGTAAAAGGCATCCCCATGGGTACTAAGTGTGCATCCCTTAATGCTGATCTTGTAAACTCACTATTGCAAAAAGGTATAACACAGCCAGATTAAAATATGCATATCAGGATTGGCCAAATCCAGCAGACACAGCCTCCCTACACACCCAAAAAGTAGAGAGGAAAAGAGAGCATGGTATTACAAAACCTAAGAAACCTATTTAACCTAAGAAAATAAAAGGCAATGTTCGTGTCTCCATGTCATTCGTAAAAAAAAACATTGTAAATTCTAAAGGAAATGTCATCAACATGATATTCTACAGCGTTCTTCATGCCTGGTGATGAACTAATGAACAGTTGATCGTTATGCTTACCTCTTTGGTTGCACGACGGCGGCAGGGGTTTAAGAGTTAATTAAAGTTTGTCTAATGTAAAAGAACCTAGAAGCTCGATTTGTTTCTTTTATCCCTGTCATCGTGTTCGTGCTGATTTGATTCCAGGTGCTCTGGTCTCGGTAAGGTAAATGAGTACCCGTCCAGTTGCATTACAATTCTATTAGCTTCAGTCTTATGCTTTCTATGTTTGTGCTATTGTGCATGAAACATTGTCGAGTTGATGGGGTTGGAATTTTTTTATCCAAGACAACTGGTACATGTTTTGTTTATATGAGAGCCTGTTGGGGACAAAAGTGTGGTTGGTGAACCATAGAACCAGGCTTAATTACAAAGTGGCAAATTGGTTTTGCCACCGACCGTTCTAAGGCGATGACTCCAAAGGTTCTTTTTTCGTTTTGTGGTGTTTCATGGTAGCGCTATTTGTGCAGTGTGGCGGCCGTAAAAAGTCTCCTCGTACATATAGTCAGCACTGTTATCAGTATAATAATCCGTTACCGATGTTGTGCAAATATGATAACGTATATCAGGCCTATTCGATCAACGGTTTTAGGATTGTCACGCTTAGGTAAATTGGTTGCGTTTTCGGAATTGTAGGGCTAGGCGCTGTCGCCGTGACGATGCGGGTTCGCTCCCAGGTTGAGGCAATAACATCTGAAATTCACAATAGCGCTATTTGTGCAGTGTGGCGGCCGTAAAAAGTCTCACCGTACATATAGTCAGTACTGTAATCAGTAAAAACCCCGTTATCGATGTCGTGCAATAATGATAACGTATATCGGGGCTATCCGATCATCCTTTTATAGGGTTGTCCGGTTAGCTCAATTGGTTGCGTCGTCGGAATAGCAGCGCTAGGCGCTGTCGCCGTGACTGTGCGGGTTCGCTCCCAGGTAGAGGCAATATCATTTTTATTTCAAATTGATATTCCTATAAACCTATGCTCTCTTTTTCTCTTTTTGTTTTGCTGCATGGGGAGGTTGTATTTTTGTGGTGTGACGATTCCTAATATGCATATTCTTTTTTTCAATTAAATTCAAATCATCTATCACAGTTTTCTTTTCCAGGTATATCGGATGTTTGAAGTATGATAACAGAACCATCATACAATTGCTTGCAATTTTCAGAGAATTATAAATTCCATGTTTTTTTAAACTTTAAGTTTAAAAAACCTATAATAAGTTGATAATGCTCTTAAGGAAACTGATAAAATAAGGATGATGCTAAGCTGAAAACATTTAAAGTAATTGATAATTATAATTAAACTTTTTACGATTACTTTGATTGAATACCATTTCAGTTTTATGTTCCTTTATTTTATTTTAAATTTCGTAAAAAAAACTTGCAGCAAAAATAAATGTTACACTGAAATAGATGAAAATAGGCGCTGTCGCCGTGACGGTGCGGGTTCGCTCCCAGCTAGAGGCACTATCATTTGAAAGCCATCAAACGACAAATATGAAAATATTGCAGGCTCGGTTTGATTGAGTCTGTTCAAGGACAGTAATGGAAAGCATATTACTACCTACGCCGCCTAGCCCCGGGTTGAGCGCAACTCAATATTTACAGCAATAAACAGTGCAATTTTGACCATCCCAAACGATGGTATGCATATGGCGTCGACATGGAACCTTCAATGCGATATTTTCAGATTAATACCATTCCATGTTCATCGGCGTATGGTCCCCAGATAAAAGAATGGGTTTGCCCTAAATGAGAAAACAATGGGCGGAACTAAACAGAATATAATTTTGACAGGGGATCTTAGAATATAAATCCCGCATATCACAGACAACGCCAAAGGCAAAATTTAAAAAGCAGGAAGTATATCCTTGGGGGGTGATTGAACAATATCCGAATCAATATTGGCTGGGAAATTGAAACCACCCATCTCAAAAGTGGCCGAAACAAAAGGTAATTTTAGAAGTACTTTTAACAAAGTACATTATTATCGTGCTAAACGACCTTCAAAGAACGTAATTAATAACAAAACTGATTGAATGTACGGAATCATTTGTCGGAGGTTTTGTAAATTGTGTTTAGTGTATAGTCTGGTAATACACGTACCAACATGGTCAATTAGAAATACTATTTAAAACAAATTTCTGTAAAGGTAGATTCTGAAATCTGAAACTTCAGAAATCCGAAAATCCATGCTCATCAAAATTGTGCTGTTTGATAGTGTTTTTATTAATATACTCGGTAAAGCAGTAATATGCATTTCAATTACTGCCAATGAACATCATTAAATTTTATCTAGTAGACAAAACAATAATGTTTATATTGGTCGTGTTCAGTTGCTTTTATTTTCCTTTACACTAATTGAACTTACTACCGTCACAAGTGATTACGTGGTAATTTTAATTTTAATGTGACACTCCGGAATTCTTTAACATTTCCTTTGAATATAATGTAGATTCCCTATTAATGCAATACTTCATTTAGCTTTATAAACTCGAAGCCCAAAAAATTGTATGTATTGACTTGTTATACGTATACTGGCACGATCTCCTTTATTTCACCAACAATCTATGCATTGCATTGACTGTAAAAACGCTATCTGATGTCAAGCAAAAGATACATCGCTGCTATACTCTTTTCGTATATCCCATCATACACCTTAGAGACATAGAATAATGTTCTACGCTGTTGATTGCTAAATCTGGTCAGAATTGAAATTAAAGATATTTTATAATTATATTTAAAAATAACTTCAGAGGAACCTTTATTTTTACAGCTATGAACAATGGTATAGTTAGTATTTAAATCATCGTAGAGTCATTCGTTCAATGAATAATGTGTTTTCTATAAGAATACAAGCATACACAGAATTAAAATAATCATTTCTGGCCTTTTAAAAAATATCTGAATTAACAGTTGTCTTTTAATAAACATTTAAAATGAAAAAAAGTATTTTATAAAACATCTCTTATTTGAATTGACATACTTATAACAGTATGCTCTCTTTTCCTCTTGTTTTTTTCGCTACGTGAGGAGGCTGTTATTTGCAAAAGTATCGATTCCTGATATGCATATTTAACTTTTTTAGATTCAAATGTATAATAAAAAGTTGTGTATGTCTTCAAATATTCTTTTAATGAAAATTAAAAAAACAACAACATTTAATGGTGAACGACAATCAATCCAGATGACAGTGTAATGTTTTAGGTGGCGCTAAATAGATGAGAATAGCATGAATTGATCTTTAATGCATTAGCAATTTATTAAGAATATTAAAGTTCTTTCCTGTCTGTAAATTCTCTTAATTTAAAGCTTTGGGCTGGATGGTTACAGCCTATAATTAGTCTTAGTGCTACATGTAGCTGTGCAACGTCACAGTCAAATGAGCAATATTTGTAGTTTTATTGCTAATTTGATAATATATAACACAGTCACATTGAGGTCAAGACATATTGAACATTTCACAGAACATTTAAAAATTATTGTTTAACAGTAGTTTTATTCAATATCACCAGCTCCGATACATGCTACTTAATAAAATTAATGTACCAAAAATAATTATAATTATATTAAATATATTTAATGCGAGATGCATGCATACATTAACAGCAGGTGACATATAAACTCAGTACATCTAAAACACAATGCCATACATATAGGGTATCGTACACGGATCAGATAAAAGGCACCTGCTTTTGTTGCAGACCTTATCATGAAATCTGTCGTCAATTAGACTGATTTAATTATGGTATTATATACATGTAATCTTGGCTAGTTAAAACAATTGAAAACATATTTAATGTTCGTATGTCAAAGGAATCCGCACTAAGTATGTAAACAATTATACAATAATATATAATATTCGTAAAAAGAATTGATCTGATTGCTGAAAGGTTATTGAGTTATGCTTAAGTTGTTTAACCTACAGAAATAATTTTATTCGGTCATCAGTATATTATCGTACTGATTTCACAAGGGCTCGAGTATATTATGCAGCTCAAGTATAATAATAAGTTCGAGCATAAAAGTCAGCTTGAGTTTATTTCGCAACTTAAACAGTGAAATATGCATATCAGGAAATGCCACGTTCAGAAGACACAACCTACCTACACTGCCGAAAAGAGAGAAAGAGAGCGCAAGGCTTATACAAATTCATGGCAAATTTCAAAACTGACACCACAAACAATTAACAAAACATGAGTACCCTAGGGGTACCGCCTTGGAACGGTCAGCAGCAAAACAATTGGTCAATAGGGGTTTAAACCAGGTTCGTTGGTGCACCATTCTCACACTTGCTCCTAACAGATGTACAAGTTGTCGTGGTGAATTAGCTCTAACCCACCTGAGAACTTGGCAATGTTGCATGCAAAAGCACACAAACATATATGACATAAGAAGCTTTTGGAAAAAGAAGTAAAAATGGTGTGAATACAGTTACTGTACTGAGTTTAGAAAACGGTTGTTTAGTAGCTATACCATGCTCTTTTCCTCTCTTCTTCTTGGCTGTGTTTGTGTGTGGGGGCTGTGTCTTCTGAATGTGGGAATATCTGACATGCATATTTTTCACTTTTGTACATGACATGGACTCGGCAAAAAACAAAAAAAAAATTCGTTGGTTCAAGTCGCCTTTAAGTTTGATTCTTTACAATGCATCTGCATAACATACTTAGAGTACAACCGCTTTAAAAGTCACCCTGAAATAAAAACCACCACTGCATTAAAACTACCTTTTCATTGACCCTTTTTACAGATTGTCATTATATTCCACCTTGTACATATCGTAATAAACAATTTAAGACCATGTTTTTTTCATTCCCAATGATGGTCTTACTAGCTTTGATTTACTGTAATATTTTATTCTTATCTTACATGTACTTCTATTCCGATTTAAAAATGTTTGCAATTTATTTAGTACATTTTGCAAACTAAAACTATAGGCAAGAAAATAAGAAAAACTTTGAAACCATCAATAAGCAATCCGGTCGATGATACTTTGATTTGCGTTTTTTTTAAATCGTTACTCGGTTTACAGTGAGCAGGAAAACATTCCCATCACTAGTTTACAAAGCAGCAAAAAATTAGCAATATTAATATACCTGTTTTAAGTATTTTGAAACTAAAATTAATAAAACGATCTTACCTCTGATTTAGGAACAAGCTGTTTGCAAACACTGGTTACATTTAAACGGGGAATCCCTATGATGTAGTCTAGGTAAGCAGAACTCTGGAATTCCAAAACAAAATTATTCCACGTTTAGAGGTTGAGCTGAACATATATTTATTGAACAAATTGGACGTATCATTTATAAGATTTTCTAAATGTGAAATAGTGTATCTCTGGAAACCAATAAAACTAGCGCTGGTGCTGACACAGACCCCACATAGTGGTAACATGAACTTAATTTTAGATTAATTCGGAATTCCAGATTCTTAATAATACCGACTAGACTAAGTAATAATAGTAATAATACATACTTAAGATGTATCTTTGGGAATTCGGTGTTACAATTCATCATGGGAGAATTAACGTCACTATTATTATTGCAGCACTGCTGTTTTGTACCAACAATCTAAAAATAAGTTTTCTTTTTGAAAAACAGTTCTGAACTACCTTAAAAAGTATTATGTATAATATTTCAGTATTAATCATGTTAATTCTGTATACACTTAAACTGTTTATTGTAAGACAGATTTCAAGGACAATGAAAAATAATTTGAAATAAAACTTTAATTATTTACCCAGTCGTTGTGTTTTCTTTTTTTTGCAAAACCTCGATCATTACATTTGAATTTTTTAAGTTATGGATACAGCTCTATAAACTTTATTATTCTATTGTCAATTTGGGGTAGCATGGTCAGAAATATTCATTATACTAACTGACAATGATCAGGCCCAGACAAACAGTGCAATATTGTCTTATTTATTATGTTTGTTGACTTTTGAAGCTCAATTTCAGTTACCTTACGAGCCACGGAGTTCAATTTTGTCAAGCAAACAGAAGAATCGAAAGAAATAATCAATGTTTCCATTCCTTTTAAGTTGATATAGACATGAACAGCGACTGTTTGAACAATTGAAGAATTTGATAATCATATTGAAAATATCAAACTCAAATAATCATAGCAATTTACATAATGCGATTTTAGCTCAAAACACATGCATAAAATAATATATACAAAAGTAGACATTTTTCAGATTTTGACGTTACTGATGTCAATAATGGCCGACACCGATCGTCTTTGAAATGATTCCAAAACTTTATTTGTCATGATCATAATTCAGTGAAATTTCAATAACTTAATATCATTTATGTTTTTTTTTTTTTTTTTAAATATACTTCTTAGGCCAAACTTGCGCAATAATGTACCCACCCCTTTTAAATATATCATCTTGTATAATTATAAATATCAATAGTTGTATCAGGATAAACATTACGTTTAGAATAGTATCAATATAATATTATAATATCAGTTATATTTATCAAACAGAACATATCTCGATTGTTGTAACGGTTATATGGTTGATGTTTATGATACATTTGTTTTTGGATGCAAATGCATTTGGAAACTGCCCGGCTAAAGTTTTGGCACTTTAAACGATGGTATTGTGATCGAATAGCCAATAACACCTCGCTTAAACTTATTGTTCCTTTAATCTTAAACGAAAGTAAAATTAACAATGAAAACTGAAACAAATAATTTAAGTCTGCCACGATCCGTGAGCCTTTTATTAACATTTCCATGCTTATACTATTTACTAGTTATTTAGTCTAAACGATTGATACAACATTCTTATTCCCCTTTATTACTGTAACATTTAAATTATGCAAACAAAACAATACCTTTGACAAAGTACGGTGCACCGATCAGACAGTATTAATCTCATTGTAAGTGTAATCTATTTTTAAGATCATTGAATTTATGTTTTTTGTAATAATGGTATTACAAAACCTTGACCAATTTCAGACAATTGAAAATCATACTGTTTTTGAACTGAAGTATGTCATAATATACTGTTTCAAATTACGTAAACAATGTAACAAAATACAGTGTGCATATCATATAACGAAACACATCTGACCTATTTGCAGAGACATTCATGAGTCATGCTTGGATATCTGATAATTTAATGACAAAATTCATTCATATTCCAAATTATTCGTAAAAAAAATCTCTAAATTCAAAAAGAAAGATCACCAGCATGATATTCAGCGTTCTATATGCCTACTGATGATTCAATCAACAGTTGATCTTTATGGTTACCTCTATGGTCGCACGACGGTGACATCAGTTTGAGAACTTATATCATGCAGTCATGGTCACGTTTGTCAAGATAATCCTATCAATAATTTATATGGGTTGTCGTGTCATGGCTAGCTTATCGGTAGCGTAGTTGGAATAGCATGACTAGGCGTTTTCGTCGAACGGCACAGGTTCGCTACCCGGTAGAGGCAATATCGTTTGAAATTCACATTTAGCGGTATTTGTGCAGTAAAGAGGCCGTTAAAAGTCTCCCCATAAATAAAGTCAGAATTGTTATCAGTAAATATTTGGATGTCATGCAGTGATGATTATGTTTTATCAGGGTTATTCGAAGTTTTATTGGGGTTGTGTAGGCTAGGTCAATCGGTAGCGTAGTCGGAATTGCATGGCTAGAGGTTATCGGCCTCTCATTAGAGGCAATTTCTTATGAAGGATTATGTGGAAATCTTGTAAAAATACATAGAAGCTCGATCTATTACTTTTGTTCCTTTTATCGTGTTGATTTGACTATAGGGGCTTTGGTCTCGGTAAGATCATTGGGTACCCAACCTTTTGGTTAACAATACTATAAGCTTCTTATGTTTTTTGATTGTTAGTTTTTGCATGCAACATTGTCGAGTTGATGGCTTGGTTGAGTTATTTCACCAAGACAACTTGTTTGCTGTACCTGTACCTTTTGGCGCAAGTGTAAGATTGGTGCACCCTAGACTAGAAACTGATTTCGTCACCCAGTGTCATATTGTTGACCGTTCCAAGGTGGTAACCATTCGGGTTCTATTCGGGCTAATTGTTTTTTGTGTTGCTTTTTGAAGTTGATACATATTATTACCCATGCTCTTAGTTTCCTCTGTATTTGTTTGCTGTGTGGGATGATGTGTCTTCTGTTTGTGGCCATTCATGATATGATATAATGTGTCTTCTGTTTGTGGCCATTCATGATATGATATGCATATTTTACATTTTTTGATAGCGCTCAAATATATTTTCACTAATCAATTACACTAAAACAGTATAAAATATCAAACATAACAAAAAGTTGAGAATTGAATCGGTATTTTTTATTTGTTTGAAGTGTTTGAAGCCTAAAGGATTTCACGCAAACTCCCAAATGGTTTTCATATCCCGATAAACGGATACAGTAACGATTTAAATCTTACTTTGTAACTCCTAAATATTCTTAATTCTTACAAAATTATTGAGGGAAATTTATGATATCAAATTCTTTTGAATGTTTTTTTTTAAAACAGCCACAGCAAAGGGATGATTGACGGCAAGCTTTCTTCGCAGCAACTCGTTGCAAAACTTGCGTGCTTGTCGAGTTGTCTTGGTGAAATAACTCAAGACAACTGCTCTGGTCTCGGTAAGATCATTGAGTATCTACCCTTTGGCTTTGCAATGCTATTACCTTCTTTTGTTTTATATGTTTGTGTGCTTTTGCATGCCACATTGTTGAGCCGATGGGTGGGTTGGAGTTATTTCACCAAGACAACTTGTACTTGTTTTGTGATACGAGAACCTATTGGGGCAAGTGTGAGGTTGGTGCACCCTAGAACCTGGTTTAAACCCCCAGTGGCAATTTGTTTTGCCACTGACCGTTCCAAGGCGGTATCCCCAAAGGTTCTCTTCTTCGTTAATTGTTTGTGGCGTCCTATTTGAATTGACATACTTATAAAAAAACATATTCTCTCTCTCTTCCTCTCTTCTTTTTCGCTGCGTGGGGAGGCTGTTTTTTGAGTGTGGCGATTCCTGATATGCATATATTATTATCTTTTCAAACAACTCACGGAGACCCAAGCCTCTGGATTCAAATTAGCAAGTCTGAAAGAAACCACTTTAATTATTATAAATACAGATAAACCTCGAAAACACATTTGGATATTAAAATGAAGATAATAAAAAATAAAAGAGGAGCGAAGCTGATGTCACTGGATTGGAGTCAACGGTGAAAGACAGGTTGAATTTTCTGGCTGTGGTTATTCCTGACGTGCACTTTTCAATTTTTCAAAGTCTGTACAGTCAGTTTAGACATCTTTAACAGATGAATGATTAAGTTATTTTGTCAGCAGACAAACTATAAATTTAATACTGGATTAGCATGCAGTGATGCGGTTTTCATTTAGCGTATACTTACGTGTTGAAATCTTACTTCATAATTATGAGCATCATTTTTCCGCTTAATCTATATTTAAACATTGAAAACTCATCAAAAAGTCATTTATCTTATAATATTATGACTGTTAGATGTTGCATCAGCAAACAATTTTCTTAATAAGCAAGCAAATAAATGTCAAAAATGGGCTTCACTAGCTCATATCATAGTTTGGAATTCTCACGAATTAAAAATAAAAGAATAATAATAATAATAATAATAATAATAATAATAATAATAATAATAATAATAATAATAACAATAATCATCATCATCATCATCATAACAATAATAATAATAACAATAATAATAATACTTTGTCTACTTACCACGACTTGTCCAATTAAACGTTTCCAAAAATACAGTTCTATTGGAAATCGAACAATTATTCATCAATATTCCGAATTCCTCTGTGAAAAATCAAAGGATTTTATAAAGTCTCATATAACCACCATATTGCGATGTTCATAATTTATTTCATTCTATGAAATACAAAAATTAAAAAACAGGCATTTCTAACTAGAATTAGAACGCAACTCCCTTTGCTTTTTTTCTTTTGGATTAATTATGCCAATTAAATATTATTTGTGCTTTAAAATTTGCAAAATTTATTGTCTATTTCCACTGATTGTTTGCATTTTTCAAGTAAAAAAGTGACCGACATAAATGGGATTTTCCAGGGTCTTCTAATCTTGCACAAAAAATATTACTCATCGTTGTTTTTAAAGAATGCCATTGTCGCACAACGGCATGTCCTATATAACAGGTTATCAAGATGATTGATATAATGGTTTAAGACTTGGAAGTGGTATTAACAGGTGTCCTAAATTTGGTGCAAATTTAAATATATTGAACAATGCATAAACCGACATGAATTAAAAATGATAAAATTTAACTATGCCGCTGCTCAATCTAAAACTGAACTGGAGGATGTTATTAATAATAGTTTCCAGAATAACGAAAAACATATATAAAGAAGCGAAAAATGCTCATCAAGACGTGTTTTTGTATATGCCGAGAGAACGCACTCCTGGGATGTCTGAGAACAAGGCGGTTTAAGTGTTAAGGCCGCCTCTTACAGCTTTGAGGGATAACAGTGTTTTTTCTCATACTTCCAATACAAGCTAAGGTAGCGTCATCCCAGCAAATATGTAAAGGTACAGTATTATTAATAAACCAGCATAGTAACACTTTTGACGTTTGACATTAATTTAACGTCATTTCCAAATTTTCGAAACTTTTGAAAAATGTTTTCGTATTCATTTTATGGTATATCGATTCATGCTCTGGTATTCGTTTTTTTTATAATCAACTACATCGTACAATTAAGCAGTATTTATTTACTAAGTATATTCATGCAGTATCGAAATTTGCTCTTCCACGTTGTAGATGGTTTGAATATGTATAAAGCAGTTATTACTTAACAACGGCAGAGATTTCTTTATGAATAGTGTTGAACTATTTAATTTTTACACATAGTTTGAGTTGCAAACATCACTGATTTCGTGCGACACAACCCCGCCCCTTTGACATTGAAACACAGAGAACCCATAACCTCAGGTTTGTGGGGCAGTGACTGTAACCATTCGTACAACCTAAACATAATTCGCTAAAGTATGTGGAAGAAATAAATAATGGTGTTTATACACAAACTGAATTGATTTTAAACGCATATTCACTGTTTTGGTTCTCGAAAAACACGTTTCTAAACATAAGAAATTCAATAAAAACAACCTTTTCAAGGCCGTAAAACTCGGATTGTACCGGATCTACCAGCGTCGTTATAGTAAACTATTAGTCTTTCATAGTATTACACTAGAGTCGGCAAAAAACCGAAAATGTTTCGTATGCTCAAATCAAATGAAAATTTGATTTTTTTTATCATCTGAATTACATAATACGGTAAAACCCCTCATAAATACCACCCTCAAATTAAAACCGCTTGTTGTGTATGTACTCGGTTGTGTAATAACAACGTAGAATGCGTCTTAGAGGTTCTACCTTTTATATGACTCTACATAACAAAAAATATAAACTGAAGTGACGTCAACGCGCCATATAACGTCTGCCGTAACGTTATGAAAGTTATGGTTTTCCTGCAATTGTTTAGCCGAAAGTGGTACAAAAAGAAGATTTTATTTTATGCTTTTCAGTGAATTATAGAATTTTCCCGGTGAAATAAAAGTGGTATTTCACTGTTTCCAAACAGTGGAATATCATTTTTATTTTCACTGCTTTTTTCACGTTGGTACCTAAACGCACATAACATACCGAATGAGAACGTTGAGAAAACGGGCTCAATTTGGATATTTGACGTCATGACGTCACGTCATAAACAAGCGGTTTTGGCGCCATTTCTTGCCATTTTTCTGTCAAATTCACACAAAGTGTGCACTAAAAGCATAAAATAAAAAGAAAATTTGTTTTTACCAGTGAAAGATAGAAATATATTTCACTCGTGAACTCCGGAATTATGTATTTTCACTCGTGGCTTCGCCACTCGTGAAAATACCAATTCCGGAGCTCACTCGGTGAAATATATTTCTATCTTACACTGGTAAAAACAAATATCCTCTATATCTCCTAAAAAGGTGGACAGTTCCTGGGTTGGCAGTTTATGAGTATGTAAGTATTTGTTACTCACAGTCTGATGCCTATTACCTGAGGTTTGTTTAAATCTCTTAAATGCTTATGTTTATATGTTTGTATGCTTTTGCATGCAACATTGTTGAGCTGATGGATGGGTTGGAGTTATTTCACCAAGACAATTTGTACTTGTTTTGTAATACGAGAACCTGTGGGGGCAAGTGTGAGGTTGGTGCACCCTAGAACCTGGTTTAAACCCCCAGTGGCATTTTGTTTTGCCACTGACCGTTCCAAGGCGGTAACCCCTCTGGTTCTCACTTTTGTTATTTGTTTGTGGCGTCCATTTTGAAACTAATTATTATAATACCATGCTCTCTTTTCCTCTCTACTTTTTGGCTGTGTGGGGAGGCTGTGTATGCTGGATGTGGCCATTCCTGATATGCATATTTCATTTTTTTTACTTGGGACGGCCCGTCGATGGTTTGTATAAATTCTTTTGGTGAAAAATCGCAAGGTGTTTTCTTTTACCGGCCATCTTGAGCGTTTCTCAGTCTAATGTACTCCCGCATTTCGCCACCGTATCTCTAGCTGGATGGTGTAATCTTTAGTTGATATAATTTCGTCTGTAATCTCCGCGGTTTCTTTTTTGACTCATGTATCTTCTCGTGTAGTGTAGCTAGTACAACAAAAGTCTCTTCATTTTCCTCAGTAATACTCGGCACTTCAATATTGTTATTTCTTCTTTTGCCGCTTAGTCACGGCACCAACAAATGCGGTGGATGTACAAGGTTGTGTAAGAAAAACATAGAATGCGTCTTCCAGGTTCGACCTTCTATTTGACTCTACATAACAAACAATATTATAAGGAAGTAACGCCAACAACGTCACCAAAACCTTGTAAGCGTTAACGCGCCATATAACGTCTGCTGTAACGTCATGAAAGTTTGTTCACGACACCGCTTTATTTGGACCACTATTTCACTGACTTATTTTACAGATTTGCATTAAAATCCATCCCGAAAGAAAAACCAACCGAAAAATAAGACAAATTGTTCCAAGTCCAAATGGTGGTCATTATAACTGGGTTTTTATGTAACAAAGTAGGCAGATCTTACTACGTGTTCTTATTAAATTCCGATTTAAAACACATTTCTTTATTACACAAATTATGTATATATGTAAACCAACTTTAGTCAATAAAATAAGAAGAATTTGATACCCTCGATGAGCAATCCGGTCAGTGATATGTTTTGCGTTTAACAAAATCGTCGTTAACAGTGTTATGTATAATAAAAACGCAGAATCCCTGTATTGTAAGCATAAATCTGGGATACCAGAACAAGTTACTTTAACTTGATGTTTGATATTTTTGTGTCCGTTAGCCTTCAAACCTATTTTCCAGTATTTAATGATCAGACTTGCAATGTTTGGGCCGTATGTCGTCTGGTAAATGCAATTAGTGCTGTTATTTATTACGCCATTTGAAGGTAAGTTAGTACGATAATTTATATTTGTGAAAGTACTTAGTTGCGCACAATCCGGGCAGCAATATGCGTTGCCATTACCGCTTATTAAGAAGATCCGATCAAACCGAGCTAGGATTCGAACCAACGTACCATGAACCATTAGTTTTATGTTCAACCTTCTGAACATTCAACTTTTAATAAAAAAAATCCACGAAAATTCACTTTTCGGGTTTAAAATATTTCACGAAAAAACATATGGATCATACAGCCTGGAAGAAGGTGATCTAGATGTAAAACACCGGACTGCTTATTCTGACGACACGTCATTAAATCCTTTTTTTGGGGTGATATTTTTATGCAATACTGTTGCGTCATTTAACTTCACGGGAACAAATCTTCTCAAAATAACCGCAAAAAATTATTATTTCTCAAGTCCGCGAACTCGCGCAATTTTAATTTTTATTAAGACGTATTATTATATTTTGTTTCAATTGATTTGATTTGGCGCTATTAAACTGGCGCGAAATCAGTTAATTTTAGCCCAAAGATACTACAGTTCTTGTCATGCCACAAACGGTGTGTACTTTTTGTTATTCAGGAAGCAGTCATTCGGTGAAAACTTAATCGCTCATCAGGTTTGATACAAGAAGTTTGCTGGTAAGATGAATGTGTCTTTAACAGTAAAAACACACCAAGAAATCGGAAAGAATCAATTTTGAGAAGTGTTTTTTGTATTGAGGCAATTTGTTTTGTGAAGGGTAAATGTTTATTGAAACTAAAGAGATGCGGCCATTGTAGACAATCAGCGTAGATTCAGATTCCAATGATCGACATCATAGTCAAAGAAACATTCTTAAGGCATCTAGAAAACTGTTTAGCTCACTTCCAGACCATGTAAGAGCACTGGGTTGAAGGTTATAAAGCTGGTTTCCATGCTCAGCTTTATAACCTTGGGCACAGCTTTATCAGGATCTACATATACCGTATAAGTGGTTATTTCTTCGGTGACTTTATTTCTGCTATTTCTGCGATTAAATAAATGAAAATTTAAAATCCGCAGAATATTTATCCCTTTGTGAACTTTATAACGGTCACGGTGTGCATTCTACATTTTGACATAATAAATGTTTAATAAAATGATAGTGCCTCTAGCTGTGAGCGAACCCGCACTGTCACGGCGACAGCGCCTAGCCGTGCAATTCCTGCGACGCAACCAATTGAGCTAACCGGGACAACCCCAAAAAAGGTTGTAATAACGAATCACGACCAACCTTTTTACAACGGGTTGAATACTTAATAAGATGAAAAGAGAAGGCTATGTACAAAACTGTAAAACAGTTGTACGTGTATTATTACACGATATTTGAATACAGATATTGTTTATTTTAATGAGCTTGGATACTGTTGCATTTACCGGTACTCCTAAAGATTATCTGGTTTTACTCTGATCATATTTTAAAGCTGTTCAAATCATGTCATTATATTACCAAAACACATGTAAATCGCAGGAAAACATTTCACACGTTATCTAATGATTGAAATAGGCGCATCTTTTCTAATTGTTACACGTAAATCATCACCTTAGTGCAATAACAGAATAACTCCTTCTTATTTCAATGGAAATTATACCGTTATTGCACTAAGGTGACGACATATTGTTTGCACCTAAGTCAACCATTCTATTGTTTATGGAACCATTAAGACAAATTTATAAAAGTCTACACCGTGTTAACTGTGAGGGTTTGTTTTGTTATCTGAAGGATTACGTTAAGATTTTCCATTTACATATGATTGGTCTAAGAATGACTTTGGCACACTTTAACGAACGCTATGCTTGCTTTGACCTCTGAGATAATTTTTTAAAACACTACTTAAGTGTTTTGTCATTCTTATTTATTACATTTCTTATATATTACATTAAAAATAATCCGAACAAATAAAGTGGAATTTAGTGCTTCTTTTGACAATAAGTGGTGCACTGATCAGATACTAGTAACCTCTTTGTATTGTAATCTAATTTTAAGACTGAATTCATGTTTTATGTAATAATGGTATTCCAACCCTTTACCAATTTCAGACAATTGAACATACCTTTGTATTGAATTGATATTTGTATATTTGTCACAAGTTACTAGTTTAAATTATGTAAACAATGTTAAAAGGTATAGAAGTGCATATTATATTGGCAAACGGAATGGACCTAATTGCCTAGACGTTCGTGAGTCATGACAAAGATATTTCAATTTTAAAAAAAGCTTGGATGTTATACTAATCAATTATAATTATAAATCAGTTCAATCAACATCAGATATAAATATTAGATTAGTTTCAAAACATATTTATAGGTCTATAGGTTCTCCGATATTACAAATAAGTCGAAATTTTAAACAGGCATATTTAGGTGGATATCCCTTTAAGTAACAGCACAAAACATAGTTTTTCAATTGTCTATGACAAAAGCCACTGTTAACATTGGATCATATGCAAACTTTCTTTGAAAAAAAGTTATATATGCATACCAGGAATCGCCATACTCAGAAAACACTGCCTCCCTACGCAGCAAAACAGTAGAGAGGAAAATAGAGCATGTGTTAATAACAATGTCAATTTCAAATAAGACACCAGAAAAAGTTAACGCAAAAGAGAACTCTTGTGGTTACCACCTTGATCGGTCAGAATTGCATGTTCTTACAGAATTAGAAATGAGATTAAGCTTGATAAAAGAATGTTTATTTTGTATTCATATTTCTTTTTGAATGTGTCGTGCCATTTTCACACAATTGAAACACATTTAACAGAGCCCTGTAAATGTTTGCGAATCCGGTGAATTCACAAAATCAGCTACCCTTATGACCTAACAGTGGGTTTGGGAAACTGACCCGTTGTCACTACTATTCTGTAACACAAGAAAAAGCTATGTTGATAGTACTATTTTTGGACACTACTATACTGCAAAATATTGCCTACGTAAAATCCTACCTGTTTTATCTATCTGGGGAATGCTTATAATGCAAAAAGAATAAATTTAACCTGGAAACTTAACTACAAATCCTTCATTATAATGAAAAGGGAGTTTAATTGACACTATTTACATTGCAGATTCACGTCAATAAATAAAATGTACATAACTATAACTATATGTATAAACATGCACCTTTGACGCAAAAAACTATGATATGTCGCGCGCCTAAACCATGGTTTAATGCTGACATACTCAGACTTAAAAGGCTGTTACGTAAAGCCGAACGAGTATGGAGAAGAAACAGGCAGCCGCATCAACTTGACGTTGTAAAAAAGCTACGCCTCAAGTACCATTATGAAATTTGTAATGAAAAAAGAAAAGTGATAAGTGAAAAAGTGAGAAGTTCTAAGGGCGATTCAAAACAGTTGTACAAGATAGTGTCCGAACTTACTGGGACAAAGTCCGAGAATCCAATGCCACCTGGGGAAAGTAGCGTTTCACTTGCCGAGAAGTTTGCAGATTTTTTTCTTGGAAAAAATTGACAAGATCCGCGAGTCACTTAAAGACTATGAAAGTTATGTGCCTAAAATTAGGGACACTCAACACCTACAGTCTTTCCAAGAGTTAACTACTGAACAAGTGAAAAAATTAATACTTGAGCTCCAAACCAAATCTTGTGAACTTGACAAATTACCAACAAAAATATTGAAATTGCATCTTGATGAGTTGTTGCCCTTAATAACCAACCTTGTGAATCTTTCTTTGAGTCAGGGAATTTTTCCATCAAAGTGGAAACATGCAATTGTAAGATCTCTATTGAAAAGGCAGGACTTGAACTTGTGCTTTCCAACTATCGCCCCGTGAGCAATCTACCATTTTTATCGAAACTCATAGAGAAGGCAGTTCTTTTCAGATTAAACGAACATGTCAGTGAAAATCACCTTCTTCCCAAGAATCAGTCAGCGTACAGGCGCTATCACTCCTGTGAAACAGCTTTACTTAGATTAGTGAGTGATTTGCTGAATGGCATGGAAAACCAGGAGGTCACTGCTCTTATCGCACTGGACTTAAGTGCCGCTTTCGACACTGTAGACCACGAAATCCTGGTGCAAGTGTTGCAATCTCAGTATGGCCTGTGTGGTACAGCTATCAATTGGATTGACTCATATCTTAGGCCACGAAGTTGTAGTGTAAGTGTGGAATCTGCTATTTCGACTCGGCGCCCTCTGCAATGTAGCGTCCCCCAGGGCAGCTGTCTGGGGCCTTGGCTTTATCTCACCTATGCTGGCACTTTATTTGATGCCATTCCCCAATCAATCACAGTGTATGGTTTTGCAGACGATCATATTGCTAATAAAAAATTTCAACCAACATCAGCAGAAAAGGAGAAAGAAGCCATTTGTGAACTGGAAAGTTGTGCATCGAATATAGATGATTGGATGAAGCAAAATAAACTTAAAATGAATTCTTCAAAAACCGAGTTTATTCTATTTGGAAGTAGACAACAACTTCAGAAATGTACAGTTTCAGAAATAAACAAAATTAAGTCTGTAAGCTGTATCAGGTATCTGGGGGCATTCTTGGATGAAAAGCTCACTTTTAAAGATCATGTCAAGAGGAAATGTCAAACTGCAATGTTTAATTATCTTAGAATAAAAAACATTAGAAAATACCTTACCAAAGATGCTACTGAAATACTAGTATTGTCACTCACTTGTTATTTTCCATCTGGATTATTGTAATGCAATTCTGTTTGGCATTCCTGATTGTGATATTCAGAAGATGCAAAGGATACAAAATATGTGTGCAAAACTTGTCCTTAAACTTAGCAAGTATGACAGTTCAAAACAAGCATTGTTGCAACTTCACTGGCTTCCAATCAAAGCAAGAATTGAATTCAAGCTCTTGACTGTCATGTTTAATTGCTCAAAGGGAAAAGCACCGGCATATTTGACTGAATTATTATCTGAGCTAGTACCAAGACGTAGATTGAGATCATCAGACCACGCCACAGGCTGTTATAATGTTCCATTCAACAAACACAAAACTTTTGGTGACAGGAGTTTTAAAACAGTTGGTCCAAAATTATGGAATAAATTACCTATAGAATTGAGAAATAGTGATTCTGTAGACACTTTTAAGAAAATCTTAAAACACTGTTTTTCAGAAATTTCGAATCATGGTTTTAAGTGACAGTGTTATTAATCGAACATGCAAAAACTGTGTTATCTTATTTGGCAGTGAATGGACCAATTGGATATTTTTAACTGTTTGTGTACATTCTGGAAGAGACATTGTATATTATTTATTTCTTGATATGTATCTAATGTACAACGCCAGTGAATATCATGTGTAAAACTAGGCGTTTAATTAAATAAAACAGTTTCAGTTTCAGTTTAATGAATATCGAACCATTTTCATCAATATTCCTAATTCCTTCTTGAAAATTAAATAAAACAACACTGATTTGATACAGTCTTATATTCCACTATATTGTGCTGTTCATACTATGTTTATGCTATTAAATACAAATATCAAAAACTAGGTACTTACTAGAAATAGTAAGCAACTCTTTTTGCTTTTTTGGATTGTTTTCAATTAAGTTTCGTTTTATAATGTGAAAAAATGACATATATGGAATTTTCCAGGATCTTTCCAATCAAATAATTTTGCATACACATATTTCTCATCGGTGATTTTTGTAAACATTGCCATTGTTGCACAGCGACCTGTTCTATATTACAGGTTATCAAGATGATTGATATAATTGTTTAAAACTTGGAAGTGGTATTAACAGGTGTCCTAAATCTGGTCGATTTAAAAATGTTCACTGCAAAAAAATGACATAATGCCGATAATATTTAACAATCCATCTGCTCAATCTAAAACCAGAACAGGAATTTGTTATTAATACTACTTTCCAGAATAACAAAGAAATTATATCTATAGAAGAGAAAAGTGCATTTCATTGATTACCACATTAACACCCTCCCCACTCAAGCAAGATGTAGAGAGGAATCATGACGATGGGAGAGACGAAATGTATCTGTAAGAAAAGCGAACTTTGAAAGCCAGCGAACACAACAAATATGAAAATACTGCAGGTTCGGTTTGATTGGATCTGATCACGGGCAGAAACGGAAAACATATTACTCACCACGCCGCCTAGCCGTAGCTTAAGCGCAACTCAATATTTACACCAGTATTTATACCAAGACGAGTGTATGTATTTGGCGGTAGACGGGCGGTAAACATGAAAACTTCAATGCGGTATTTTCAGATTCACATCATTCAATGATCAGCGGCGTATGGTCCTCAGATAAAAGACATGTTTTGCCCTAAATGAGATAATGGGCGGAACTGAATGGAATTTGACAGGGTATTTGAGAACATAAATCCTGCATATCACGGAGAACGCCAAAGGCCAGTTAAAAACCAGAAAGTATATCCTTGGGGTGATTGAACAATATCAAAATCAATATTGATTGGGATATTCAAACCATCCATCTTTAAACTGCCCAAAAATTAAAACAGAAGTCATTTAAGTAGTACTATGCATAAGTATCGTGCTCGAAAGAAGGAAAACGTGTTTTAAATTATAAAAAAGGATATATCGTAGTAATGTTTAAGATGATCTGCTTCCTTACCTAGTGAGTACCCTTACTTAGCCTGATATTCCAATTCCTTTTTTCTTCAAGATATTCTATGCTCTAAATTGACCCTTTTTTAAACTTTTTTGTTACAAAAAACAAAGAGAATATTATTAAGATTTATAGGTACACGAATATGAAAATTATAATTGCCTAATGTTTTCTTAAAAATAACTGGTTAAAAATCTGTATTATTTAACATGAAAAATGGTTCAGCGTAAGGCTGCCACTTCTTTTCATCAAGTGATTCAAGGCTGAATTTAGTCTATTTCTGAGATGTGTGTCCGTGTATCTGTAAAACTGGGATTGCACATGCTGTCTCGTATTGGGCGGGTAGCTCAAAAGATCCTTGTTTGAAATTTTATTTTCTCATTAGCAGTTTTCATGTATCCACCTTTGCTTATAAACTGTTATATTTAAACTGATCACTATTTTTTGATATGTGTAGAATTCTTAGTTGAATAGTTATTAGTATCTTGTCATTTATGTTCATTAAATGACATATTTTAACTCACTGTGTGTTTGTGTTTCTTCTTCATACTTTTGAGCAAAATGAACAATACATCTGCCAGCATATTTATTTCCAGGACCGTCCTAAATTTAATTTGTTTATTCATTATATGTTATATGTGTGAAAGCTACAGTGACAATAATGCAATAATTATCACCACTTATCTCTGTGTTTAATATATAAAATATACGAAGCTGTATACATTGTAATCATACAATGACATATTACATGTTGCACCGACTTAAAGTAAATAAAAATACAATTGATTTTAATATATAATTTTTCAACTCCACGGTTGTGTGGATTTGTATGTTTAAACCATACAAGGTACAACCCTTATCAAATTTGAACTACTTAAAAGGTGAAAGCCACATTAGTCATAGATTAAAGGAACTATCTTGAAAGCCACCGAACACGACAAACGTAAAAATATTATTGGATCGGTTTGATTGAACCTGTTCATGGGCAGTAATGGAAATTCATATTACTGTCCACGCCGCCAAGCCCCTTTTTGTGGGAATCTTAATATTTACACAACATACCATTACAATTTTTATCCATCGCAAACGATGGTAAGCAAAGGGCGGTAAACATGGAACCTTCAATGCGGTATTTTCAGATTAATACAATGATGTTTGTCAGCGGCGTATGGTCCCCAGATAAAAGAAGGTTAACTCTCACATACTTGTCACCTACGTAAGATTAAGATTTAGGATTAAGGAACGAGCGGATATAAGATTTACAAATGGTGAAAAGTTTGTAATTTCGACCTGTGTGGCACTTATGCATGATGCTGTTGAAAGTTTCGTAAACGTTCCGACCGGTCATAGAGATATTAAGTACATTTAATGACTTTGTATGTTTAATTTCTGGGATAAAGAATTTGCAATGGTTGTTTAGCCAGGCGTCGTTGGTGAACCGGTTGTCTAAACACCGATTAAACAAAATTGAATTTATTTATATCCAGTCGTCAACATTTGTTATCCTTAAAGCTTTATCCACCTTTAGGAATGGCACACGCAAATCTGGTGCTTGGTAGTCGTGTCAAGCTTGCCAATGTGGAACACTAAGCATATTTCAGGTTTTATTGCCCTGCTTGCATCCTTTTAGTTGCATATATGATAGATGACGATGTGACGTCGGCATTCTGGAAATCGGTGTGGGATACCTTTAATTTAGATTGTGCCATTATTTATGGTAGTAAACAGTACTGTTATGTGATATATCAGATGAAATAATTGATATTTTTTCTGTCTGAAAAAATATCAAATATTTCATCTTATATATCACAGACCGTCTCATTCAGATTCTGAGCTCACGATCCAATTTATTTCACCCGTTGACTAGCGCTGGGCATTTACATCTTAACTAGACTAACACATTGAGTAAATGTTTACTTAGATTTTGCATGCAAATTTATCAATTAAAGATATCAAAGACAAAATAAAAAATTAATAAGTCATTCCAACAAATATTTGTCTACGTATTGCAAATCATAAACAAATCCTTTGGAAAAAATATAAGAAGATAAGTTAGGATTTAACTAGAATTGTTTTCAAAAGATTTTAATTTAAAAATAACACTTCAACCATACTACATTTCAAAATGTGCAAAATGCCATTTCCAATATAAACAATCAATTAATATTTATCACAGTTTGATAACCAAATAAACTATTGACTGAAAACTGAGACTCAAATAATAACGAACATCACAGTTTCAAGAAAAATCAAGTGAAATCACGCAACTTAAACAATGTATTTTTGAAAGTAAAATTTAATTAGAACATTGCCATACTATTACGTAAAGGTATTCTTTGATTCTTAGATCATAACAAAAAGTATACCAATGGTAAAACTGTATTAGATATGTGATTCGACTGCTTCATACGACACCTCTCACCATGCCTTGAACAGGTAACTTAAACGTGTTAAGCATAGCGAATTGTTTAAGCTAATTTAAAACAGATGAAAAGGGAACTTTGAAGACCCTCGATCACGACAAATATTAAAAAATAGCAGGCTCGGTTTGATTGAGCCTGTTCATGGGTGGTAATGGAAATGCTTTTTACTGCTCACGCCGCCTAGCCCCGGGTTGAGCGCAACTCAATATTTACACCAATAAACAGTACAATGTTGATCCATCCCAAACGATGGAATGCATATGGCGGTGAACATAGAACCTTCAATGCGGTTTTTTCAGATTAATACCATTCCATATTCAGCGGCGTATAGTCCCCAGATAAAAGAATGGGTTTGCCCTAAACGAAAAGTTGCTGTTCCTTTTAACTGCACGGCAGATTATTCCTCGTGTTACAATTTAATGTGTTGATAAATATACTGACATGATTAAAAATTGTTTATGGGAAACGTACACGTTAAATATTGAGTCGATGATAAAATGATTATTTGCATCTATTGACTAACAAATAGTATTTCTGATATAGTACCGCTTAAAAAGTGACTTTATTGAATATTTTATGGGAACTGGTTTGAGCATAAGGGTTAAAACAAAAGTCATGTTTTTAATACCACGTGTGTTTTAATACACATACAAATACCACGTGTGTTTTAATACACATACAACACTGTAACAGTGCAATTTATTTGTCCTGATCAGTCTGCTCTGTTTGGTTTTTTTATCCTTCTTTTTTTTTATCTTTTTCTTCGACATCTTTTTTCTGTCTCCATTCGTTAAATACCTTTTCAACATCATTTTTTCCTTTTTCGTTTTTGCAGTACACCAAAACTTGCTGCTCGGAAAATATCGTTGGTAGAAAATAAGAAACCTGAATTTACAATTGCAGTTTTTTTATTCACTTTTTTAATTGAAAGAAAAACTCGTTTTCTTTTATTTTATCACAGAAAACTTTATGTAATTTCATGTTCCGAGAAGCCTAACTTTTTAATAGATTTCATTTAATTCAATTAAATGTTTAATGTGAGAATGATTGTACTTTTTAGTGAAGTAACTGAATACTTACATCATCTTTTAAGAGTGGAAAAGCTTTCTTTGGATTGTCCTTTTTAAAGAAACGGACATTCTTGATCGGGTCGTCTTCATCTTTGCCATAGTTCAATCTCACCAACTAAAAATGATATTATAGAGCATGAAAATCAAGAGGGAATTGGCAATCTATGTCTAGGTTATGGCATATTTATACAGTTGAATGCAAAACATGGTTGCACTATAAAGTGCAGAATATCATCAAATGGAGGAGTTGATTACAATTAAGATTTATATTTATGGTAAAAAAAACCTAATTATAATATTTTTAACAAAATTCGTACTCTAGATAGAGACATGTATCAATATAGGTTTTCTTTACATTTATTCCAATAGATTTTATTAGAAAAAAAAAGAAATATGCATATCACGAAAAACCACAACCAGAAAAGACATTCTCTACACGCAGCCATAGGTAGAGAGGGAGGAGAGAATGAGCATTAAATGAGACACCAAAATCTATAGAAGACACCGTTAGTGCATCCGATCCGAAGGATGTGAGTAGAGAAGCAAATATAGTTTGATATCAAATTAATAACGTGTCTTAAAAACCATTTCAATGATTTAAATTGTGACCAAACTTACATGAACTACAATATTGGCTTTAACTGTTTTATTAAACAATTCTCCAGTTTTTTCTTTAATTTCTTTCCGAACAGTGTCCTAGTAAAAAGAAATATGATGGCTTTAATAATTGATAACATGAAATATGCAGGCAATTCTTTAGTCTTTGGTTCTTCTTCTGACATTTCGGTATTCATGAATTACCTTTAGAAGTTCATAGCATAATCACTGTATATAAACCGTAAGTTGTATTTTGTATAGTAATTATTGATTGCAATACAACTAAATTTTTGTTTTGCGCATATATAGGGATAAAAACTTTCAAAATTGCATTTTATCACAAGAAGATCTGGCAAATGACCCACATGATTGTATAAAAAATATTGTTATTCTCTACAAATAAACGATTCGATAAACAAATACATACTAGCAATATGACTCTATGATATTAATATAAAGATTATTACATTACAATATTGCTTTAAATGTACATGTATAGATAGCGTTAATTAATAAAATGTGTGAGCGGTGTGTTTCGTAATGACTGTATCATCTATAGCATTGATAAACTATCATTTAGAGCGAAAATACCTATTTCTTTTGTATCATTTAGTCCGATCTTCGTAGAATGATTTCCCAATATTCTGTATCATTTATGTCGAGGCGCATTTACTGATTTTATCAAGTTTATGCTTTTAGGTGAGATGTAGGAGTTTGTCTACACATATTGTCTATACCATATATGTATTTTGGAGAAAAAATAAAACATTGCGTACAAAAACACGAAGAGTAGAACTTAAAAACAATCAAACAGAAAAATAAAACATCAGAGACTATAAGTTATTGTTAATTTGTCAGGCCCAACACAGCTGAGCGACCGTTTATTATTTCAAATAAACTAAAACTATTTTAAATTTGTAACTGATAAAACAGTCTTCGCCTAAATTGCCATATATAGGTTTACAAAAATTAGTTGTCAAATGGTAATTAAACAGCTAGTATAAACGTAATATGCAAATGTATTAGAAAGCGAATCCGTTAATTTCTTTAACTAAAAACAGCATTGGAACATATCTGACTTTCAAGTGAAGACCTTTGTGATAGTCAATACTTAGGAGGAAAACAAGACATTGATTTCGTTTGCTAAAGTTCTATTTGACCCTTTACTCAATGGGATATAGAGTAAGTACTTATGCTGTACAATGTTTGATATTACATTTATTAGAATATTTATACCGAAATC
This sequence comes from Corbicula japonica, assembly GCA_038501625.1. NCBI lineage: Eukaryota > Metazoa > Mollusca > Bivalvia > Venerida > Cyrenidae > Corbicula > Corbicula japonica. The sequence goes on along the minus strand of JAZAYU010000044.1, from coordinate 2,189,923 downwards.
CATATATATGAAAATATTGCAGGCTCATTTTGATTGAGCCTCTTCATAGCATGTAATGGAAATGCATATCACTAACCACACCACCAAGCCCCGGTTGAGGGTTGAGCGCAACTCAATATTTACACCAATAAAAAGTACAATTTCGATCCATCCCAAACGATGGTATGCATATGGCAGTGAACCTGGAACTTTCAATGCAGTATTTTCAGGTTACTACCATTACATGTTCAGCCGCGTATGTATTTATAATCGTAAACATTTAGTTTCCAAACTATAACTGAAAACAAACCGTAGACTATGTTTATCAAATCCACACATTTCGGAAATACATTAATTATCGTTTTTTTTGTGAAAATTATGGTTCTCAGAACGGCATGTGTGTTAAAAAGGGCACCTGTTACTATTGAAGTCAGGTAGATTCAATTGTTTCGTGTCGCCGCAGTATATAAGGGCACCGAGGCCCTTATATTTCATATTTCTGTACGAAACACTTAAAATACATGATTTTACATCAAATATTTGTTTGTTAAATCCGAAAAATATATACAGAAATCGTCTTTAAGGAATCGCTATATTATACTGATACACATAGATCAATAGAAACATACAAATGATTTAGTTGACATGTTCAATAAATGATACAGTCTGGGTCGAACCTGGATGCATTTTTGGTCTAATGTTTTGATGTAAAATTGATCAGCTACGGCGTTCTTATTATTGTAATTATAAAAATTATATGTTAAATCATCACTAGCATGAAAATACCTCTCAAAACCTGTTACAACATAAACATTTACGCTGATTTTAGAACAGTGCACAGTACAAACGGTACTTAGTTTGGGTGATTGAAGCGATTATTTATAAATATAGTTCATAAAAAAGGAAACATTGTCATTCATAACAAGTACTACGAGAATCGCCTGTTATAATATGTATTTGTCTATTTGATTTGCCATTACAATACATAAAAAAATCTCCGCTCTTTTGAACTGTCTACTATGTTTTTGTGACAATCAGTTCGCTATATCCGGTAGATGAAACAATCGGTTTATATACAGTGCAGGAAATTTATGAAATAAAATATATCTTTCAACGGGTCTGTTAAATGTATCCACCATACGTTATCTTATAAGCTGTATTGTCAACTGATTATATATTTCAAATTATGAAATTCAGTTGATATTGCCACGAATTTTGCATGGCAATATACAATTCATAACATTTTGATTTTGTCAATTAATGCTTCTATTTTGAACCAGTCTGGTTTTACCTAACTCCTCAAACAATAAAACATAAACATTTGTGGTGAAAAATATTCCTAAAGCATAATTACATTAACATAAATATGAGTTAGCGAAATTTTCTTACATGTATCGTCTTGTCTCCAAGTCCTTTCTTATATGGCTGTTTCTCAAACAATTTTTCGCCCACAAACTTGTAAAGATTCCTTGTTAGTATTCGTTCTGTTATTTTTCTTGCTTTTTCAAGTTCTTTATCTTTAGAATGATAGATTTTCATCAAAACGTCATCCGTGATTTGGCTGTATGCTTCCATATTATCAACAGCGTCCGCTAAATTGTAAACTTTCCTAAATTGTTTTAAAAAAACTACACAATTATATGGCAATAAGTTATGCGGATGTTTATGCACGAAAGTGGCTATGCATAGCTAGAGTTAATCATTTATCTTATAAATACCGACTGACTATAAAAAAAAATTTGTATCTTTGATCGTGTAAAAGCCTATGTAGATTAAAAATAACGGGTGTAAATATCTGCTTTGTTCAAAAGTACTTGCGCGCGAAAATGGCTAAACAAACAATCATGGTTTGTGTCCTTCAGATTGTTCGGTGAAATAGTTAACGTATGTTGATAATAATATTGTTTTGCAATAAAAAGGTGAAATATGCACATCAGGGATCGCCACATCAGAAAAAACAGCCTCCCCACACAGTCAAGAAAAAGAGAGAGGGAGAAGAGCATTGTTAATAAAATGATCAGTTTCAAAAAAGACACCACTAACAATAAACAAAAATGAGAACCCGAGGGGTTAGCGCCTTGGAACGGTCAGTGGCAAATCAAATTGCAAGTTGGGGTTTAAACCAGGCTCTAGGGTGCACCAACCTCACACTTGCCCCAACAGGTTCTCATATCACAAAACAAGTACAAGTTGTCTTGGTGAAAAAACTCCAACCCACTTATCGGCTCAACAATGTTGCATGCAAAAGCACACAAACATATAAAACATAAATAGCTAATAGCATTGCAAAGCGAAAGGGCGGGTATTCAATGATCTTACCGAGACCAGAGCTCCTGGAGTTAAATCAGCAAGAACACGAAGACAGGGATAAATAAAACAAATCGAGCTTCTAGGTTCTTTTAAGAAAAGATTTCCCCATAAACCTTCATAAACTCTTAAACCCCTGCCACCGTCGTGCAACCAAAGAGGTAAGCATAATGATTAACTGTAGAAGAGTTGATCACCAGGCCTGCAGAGCGCTGTAAAATATCATGTTGCTAACCTTTCTTTTTAAATTTACAGATGGTTTTTACGAATAACCGGGAGAAATTAACATTCCCTTTTTTATTGAGTTAATTATGTATGCACCTGTATTTATGAATTAGATCTGGGTATCGGCGATAAAACTTGCAAAAGGTTTTCCTTAATTTGTGATACCGATAACCTTGTTTTAAAAGTTTTTCTGTAATGCAAAGATTACGTTCATTGAAATCATTAACATCGTTGCAAGCTTTTGAAAGCGAACAAGCTGTGAGATATAAACCCCATAAGATGTTGCACGGGGAACATCGCCGTCTAAAAACGGAAAATTTACTATACTAAAATTAAAATCATCTCTTTTATCATATATTTTAGTAGTGACGTAACCATTTTCAATGGACAGATTTAGATCGAGAAAGTTTGCTTGCTTTTCTGAAGTGTTCGCTTTATTAAGTTGTAGTTCTTTAGGATAAATCACATTAACCAGTAATGGAAAATGGTTATTATCTATATTCAATAAATCATCAAGGTACCTCGAGGTGTTGTTAAAAGCTGTAATTATATCATCTTGATGTTCAGTAGAAAGAGATAACATAAAGTCTCTTTCATAACAGTATAAAAACAGATCAGAAACAAGGGGTGCACAATTAGTAACCATTGGGATGCCTATTACTTGTTTATAACAGAGGTACCGAATCTAACATAAATTTTATCCAGTAAGAAAGTTAGCGACTCTATTAGGTCTTGGCAGGTCCATAAAATATAATTATCATAAGAACCATCTGTAAAAAATGCCCTATGTTCATTACAAGCGATGAAGGTTTTATTTTCTCTAGCAAACGTTTTTTCAATGAGACTGGTTAGCTTGTCTCTTATTAAATTATGAGGGAGCGAAGTGTATAAAGTTGAGAAATCATAAGTAGACAAAAATAACGCCCGAAAATTATTTGATTTCAGCTTTTTCAAAACGTCATTAGAATTTTTAATCGACCAAAAGTTTATTTCAAACCCGCTATGTATTTTTATCCGAGTTCTAGACTATTATTTCGTTTAAGAAAGACATTTTAACTCATTATTACATGTATTTGTCTGTCAATTATATCATTCGATTTATGAATTACCCTAGGATTTATCTCTGTTGACTTTGAAGAAATTAACATAAGTTAGCTTACATTTTGCTTAACGTTTATTTTATGCGTATATTGACCAAGCGACTAAACACACCATAATTATTTGTTTTTAAAAGAACATTATTTGGAAAGAACAAACATGCGTTTTTTCAAGCAATAGAATTTGTTTTGTATTTATATAGATGAAAAGGGTACTGAGGAAGCTACTGAACTCGACACATATTGCAGGCTCGGGTTGACTGAGTCTGTTCATGGGCAAAAATAGAAATGCATATTACTGTTCACGCCTTCTAGCCCGGGTTGAAAGCAACTAAATACATGTATTATAACCAATAAACAGTACAATTTGATCAATCTCAAACGATGGTTTGCATACTGTGATGAACATGGAACCTTCATTGAAGTATTGTCCGATTAATATTCCATGTCCGGCGGTGTATATTACCCAGACAAAAGAATGTGTTTCCCCTTAACAAGAATAAGGATTTAACTACTGATTGTTATAAACGTACGAAAACTAATTTGTGCTAAGTTTGTGCATGTGCCTAAACTAACTTGATCGCGCAAAAACAAACGATGAAAAAGTGAAAAATGCACATCAGAAATAGCCAAATTCTGAAGACACAGCCAAGAAGAAGAAAAATAGAGAGAGCATGATTAGTAAAATGATAAGACACCGAAAGCAGTTATCAAAAGCAGAACCCGACGGCTCACCGCATTGAAATCCTCAGTGATAAAACAACGTCACTGGTGTTAAAACCAGGTTCTAAGTTCAAGGATACGAATTTAAGCGGCAGTTAGATACTTAAATTTGACACATAATATCTGAAAACTGCAAATATACTAAAAACTCTTGACAAAAATAACATGGTAAACTCCTACATACTTAAAACAAACATGCTCTCTCTTCCTCTCTTCTTTATTGGTGCATGGGGAGGCTCTGTTATGTGAGTGTGGTGATTCCTGATATGCATATTTCATTTTTTTGAGAAAGTATCTTCCTGAACAAGTTCAGTAAATAAGTTTACCCATCTATTGTTCCGTACCTGACCTCCGGCGATCTCGAGCGTTTAGCCGAGCGTATAGCACTTATCAGAGCGTCGGCTATCCTAAAGAAACAAAGACAGTAAATCTTAAATTAAATTGTAATACATTAATGATGCCAGTGATTACAAATATCCGGAATTCGATCAATAATACACTTAACAACTTTACTAAGTAAACACCTTCGTACTGATAATTAAGCTATTGCTCTAAAACTTTCAATAAAATTTGCAATTAATACTAACTGATTTATTAGCAAAACATTATTAAAAATGACAGACAAATGACTGCTCACAATCATTTAGAATACTGACACCCACAGAATACAAATTCACAATATCAGGTAATAGCGCGTATGACCACCTTCAGCGGTAAACTGTTAAATCGCGAAAAAATTATTGAAGCGGATTTTTTTATCTTGCTGGATCAGTTATAATGCTTTGGGGTGGTGTGTCAATGCACAAGATGACTTCAGAAGATTTAATCCAAGGTAACCTAAATTCTGAAAAATATCAGCGACAAGTCCTTGTTCCGGATGTCCTTTCACGTCTTTAAGCACATACATATAGGTGTCACTGTTCGGCGAACATTAGATGTTTTCGTGAGGCGAACACTGTCCGAATATTTACATGGTGCGCTAGAACTACAGATCTTAATCAAATTGACAATAAGTGGTCTGATGTTGGAGTAAGTGTAACGAACAGGAGGGACCAACCATGCAATCTTCGCCAACTTGGAAATGCACTACTTCAGGAATGGGCTTAAGATTTCCCAAAGGAGTCATTCAGAAATGTATTAGCTGAATGAGATCAATGTGTCTTGCAGTTATACGCGCTGTTGGCGGTCATACTCTTTATTCACTGATGTGAATTTGTATTCTGTGGGTTCCAGTACTCTAAATGATTGTAAGCAGTAGGTAGTCTGTCATTTTGAAAAATGTTTTACAAATAAATCAGTTAGTATTCTTTACATGAATTGTTAAAAGTTTTAGAGCAATCAGTTATCAAGCCAGTAATGCCCCGGTGCAAAGGTATATACTTATAAAAGATTTTATGTTTATCCTGGTAGCTGTCGGTTCAGTATAAAGCGTTAAATTATGTTCATTTTTATAGAAAATGGAAGTAATTTGCCAAAGAACCCGGATATTTCAGCAACTGATTCTTATTTCTTTGCATCAGTGGTCTTTAAAAATTGTTTCTTTTTTCCTTCTGTAGATTTCATAAACTTCTAAATTTAACAGAGAGTTTATATTAAAACCTTTCAATCTCACCATTTTTAGCAAAAAGGAGATAACCTTTACCCCTGTAAAAACATAACAACATCTTCCCGCTTTATCAAATGCCTCGCTATGCCAAAATACCACTCATTAAATGAAAGATAACTTATAATAAAAGCATCACTGACAAAAGTTTTGAATAAACACGACACAATCTGGTAAGTGTACATTTTGTGCAGAATTCAGAGTATGATACAAAAATTAGAAAACAAATTACAGCTCAGCTGTAACTGTCATGAATGTCAGAAAACCGTCAAATCAATTCCAGTTGTGTGCTAGTTAACAAACGCAAATATACACTGGATGGTAGCATTATAAGTAGCAGAAACAGTCACCGCGCTAAATGTAAATAACTTTCAACTTTGAATAAGTACCTTTTGCGACTAAGGTAGTTATATGTTAGAAAAAAAGTTTAAATAACTTTCTAGTAAGAAGAATGAGATTTTTCTTAATTCACTGTTAAATTAATATTATAAGCGCAGTTGGTTTGTTTTGATTATGATCATATAAACCAAAGATTAATTTTCCTCGCTACTTTTGGCTTTGTTTTCTGAATGTTGCTTTTTATGATATGCATTTTTCAAATCATCATAACCGAATGCTCTTAATATAATGAACTGTTACTTAAACAATTTGAAAAAGGAAAATGCACTTAATAACAAAATACATGATTTCGACAACTGCAGTTGTTTTATGATGGCATGCGTTTCGATGGAGCATACATCGGACATGGAACATCTCGTACAAATTCCCTGCCTCCTGAAAAAATAAAATTATTACAGAATTTCTGGTAAATATTAACTGATTAAAATCTTACTACCAATAAAGACGGGTAGCAACAAATTATACGAAAATCAGACTGCTGAATTCAAATGTAACAAAACTGATATTAAACAAAGAGTGACTAATAATGAACTGAGTCTTATACTGGAAATTCGTTAAATACAAATACATGTAATAACATACAGTCATGTACAACAATTGAGAGGGAGTTATGAGGTATAAAGACACAACATCAATACGACGGATTTGGTGAGCAAGACTAAATTGTGAAGTAACTGATGCAACGGGCTTTGACGACCGTGTAAATTATGATTTTAAATTACATAATATCGTACATGAAACATTTCGACAATGTTGAAAATGTGTTATAATTGTGTTAATATTAAAAGGCAGTGAAAGTGCTTTCAATTTATTACACTTAAAATATGCAGAATTTTAACATACCCTGATAGCAAATGAAGGTTTTGTTTGAGAAAGTTTACCTTATCTCTAAAACATATCTGCTTCTTTCCATCCACGTCAATCACACGCGAGAAAGCCATGATCCTTGAATGATTGAAGTTGCTTTTCATTCCCAGCATTAGACAGTCACGGGCAAAATAGTCCCATTTGTCAACATCTATACCGCTTTCCTTGTTTGACACAATCTGTTTACATGTAATTACGATCTGTGAATCTCCTTGTGTTAATCGAGAGTATAATCTATTGTATGGTATGCAAATTAAGAGTATAACCTATTGAATATTATGAAAACTATTGTATAACTTATGACAACTGAGAGTATCATGTATTGTATACTAGTATGATAACTGGGAGTTTTACCTATCGTATAATAAGATAACTCAGAGTATAAGCTACTATAGACTGTGATAACATATTATTACAAATTGTACACTTTTCTTTATGAATCATTCCGAAACAAAATGGTGTCAGGTACCTATATCTTTTATAAATTATGAAGCCATTTATTTGCAAACTTTGAGATGGTATTTTTCTGTACATTCAATTAAGTAGATTATGATTCGTATAATTTGGGAAGACAAAGTAATAATTGTGCACGGGCGCTGCCACCATTGCCAGTCTAGTAACTGACAAATTTAACACTGGTTCATATCGGTTCTTTACATTTACACATTTTCGTACCTCTTACTTGTTCAACGATGTTTGCAATTTTGCACAGCGGAATATGTTGTGTTACAAGCAGATTTTTCCATTCTTGACTTAATTAAATGAAGCATTTACTACATGAAAACTATTCGGGACATATCACGGGTTAGGCATGTTAGGTGCATTTGGTGATATTTTTTGACATTTTAGTTGTCACAACAATTCATAAAGAACTCACAATTATTTATAAATTTCTTATAAACAATGTGTGACTTTCATATCACATTTCGACTTTATAATGCTACTTATCGCGAAATACATTAAAAATAAGGTTGTCTGCTGAACTTTCTGAGTCCTTTCAAGGACCGTCGTGAGCTGTCCGAATGAAGAATGTCCTCGTGACGTGCTTCATGTTATTAAATATAGATCATTTACTTGCCTGGTAAAGGAAATGCTTTTCTTTTGGCCTCCCTTGAAAGTCTTGTTTCTGAAAAAGTAAATCAAAGAACAGGGGGTATGGCGTGGCACTGATTCCGAAGATAGTTAAGCGAGGACATTGTTGCATTGGGATAAACGTGGCGGTTTAGTCGACCTTTTTAAAAAATGGATTTATTTTGCAAGGTAAGTGCCTTCATACTAAATATTATTTTATATCCACCCGTGCATTCTGTGACAAGATGCCTAAGGTACCCACGACACTTTGTATCAGGAACGCAGATTTTGTAACAAAAGTTATTAAAGGTTTTATAAAGTTTAGGTAATGAAAACACGACAAAAATGGTATTTTAGGCTTATCTTCAGAGTATGATTTTTATTGTTATGAATATATTTACTGAATATATTTTCAAAAAAAACACAATCACAAAATTAGCATATGCACATGCATGGTAAAAAATTATTATTTTTCTTAAGATAGAGTTCTCTAGTGAGATATTTCCGGGTGCCGTTGGTTGGCTTTAATTCTATGCATATTTTGTAAAAATATAGAACAGAATCAGTCGCCGGATTAAATTAAGATGGTGGTTACAAATAGTATTTACGTCACCTTTTTCATAAAGGACAATTTTTAAAGCTTCTGTTTGATATTTTGCAAATTATACACATACAATTTAACCCCCTTTGGCTTGCTTAAATTGTATGTGCATTTAGTGATCGGATATTTCAAATTCAATTACTTTTTAAGCATGGCAGGGGTTAAAATACGTTTCCTGAACTCTTTCGATCTTTTTTATCGATGAATGTGCAATGACGACTGAAGAAATATATATTGATTTTATGCACTTAATCATTGTTTAATAATGAAATATGTTGACAAACAACAACATGCATACACTTGAATTAATAAACGAATTTTATCACTTCTTTGTTTTCAGAAATATTCTCTGCTAATCCGGCTCATCATAAATATCACATTGAAAAAACAGTTTAATAATAACAGTGTTTCACATATATATTTTCCTACAGGAGGTGGTCCTCGGAATAATTCTTTGATGAAAAGTAAGTCAACTTCTTCAATTCCATTATCGTCAAATGCCTTTTTCATGGTCTCTTCTTTTAACATGAAGTCAAACATACTAACGGAGCCGTCTTCATGCTGTAACAGAGGCAGAATAGGTGCATTAAGTGTAGTGTTTAATTTTGTTTTCAAGAGTTTATAAAGGAGCTAGAACATGACGTTAATCAAGTGTGATCATCTATTCGTCATCAGCTTCATCAAAACCACCACCACTAACAGCATCATCGTCATCATCGTCATTACTATCAACACAACCACCTTCATCATCATCATCATCATCATTATTATTATTATTATTATTATTATAAAAGTTATAATCAAAAGTTCAGCCTCAGTGTCCACTTACACGTTACAAGATTCTATAAGGCAACCAAGTTAATTAAACTACCTATGGCAGACTTCTTAAGTAACAAATAGACACTGTCAGGAAATTGAATGATTTTCAGTAAATTACATTTCAGGGAAAAAAGCCTATTGACAAAGCTTAAACGTAGATTGGTTGAGACGGCACTTGTTACATGTAGAGAGTTTAGAAGAAGACATCATAACCAACTCTCAAACATGTGAACTTGAAGGAATTTTTATCTTGAAACTGTCGGTGGCAAAATATTGCAGCAATGGTTTTAAACCAGGTTAAATTGTTAAATATACAAAACAGGTTCTGTTACACAAAGTAGAATGAAAAAGTAATATAGCCGTACCTAGGTCGTGACATAAACCAGCTATTTCAACACAAAGGATATCTTTGTCCGTAATCTTGTCATCTTCTGGTATGGCTAAGAAAGAGTAAGAAAATGTGTAATTATGTTGATGCGTCAAAATGTAATAAATTCATGATTTAAATAAATGTTGAAACTTTTTACTTTGAAAGACGAAATAATTTAATCATTATATGTCTGGAGTCATCTCCACGTCAATCTCGTTCTACAAAGAAAATGAATGAATAATTCCATTTTTTTTAAATTTTAACTAAAAACTGTTTGATCATATTTAACTTACCAGGTCTTTTAATTTTGATTTTTTTTTCAAAATTGAAAATTTGGATTTTTACTTTAGACATTCAATTTGAAAAGTAGTGCACTTAGAACTTTCGACAAGTATAATTAATAAAATATATACTTGAGTCTTCTTCCTGTTGCTTCTTTAACTCTCTAACGAAGGTTCCCGCCAAGTGACATACGCTATATGAAAAAAAAAACGAATAAACGCAACAGTTATTTATAAACAGCAGACTCTTTTACTGCAGTAGAAACTTTTACAGGGCTCAGCTATCCAATTATTATAGAAAAATGAGTAGGTAAGTCTCAAACGGAAAATAATAAAGTAAGATAATTCGAGAATGGTGTCTTCGGGAAGTGCTGTTCGTTTACAATAGATAAAGTGGGCACTTTGAAAGCCACAGAATACGACAAATATGAAAAAAAAAATGAAAGCTTGGTTTGCTTGAGTCCGTTCATGGGCATGGATAGAAATGCACATATCTCCCACGCCGTCGAGACCAAAGTTGAGCACACCTCAGTGTTAATACAAGTAAGTATTAAAATTACATGTTAGACTTATTCTAAATGATGGAATGCATATACTGTACCGTTAACCAATGTACTTACTACACCGATCATATTTTTTTAAATTTCTCAGCAAGGATTCGCCAGGATATTCACTTCAAACTTGATAAATAATAAGATAAATCATTTTGACTTCTTTTAATGAAAAAATATTTAATTCTCTTCACGCTTTTAGAAGCCACTGACATTAAGCCATGGTAGGGGTAAAACTAAAGGTACAAAATTGTCGGTAGTGGGTGTATTCTACGTAAACGAAAATTCCTGTATTATTGTTTAAATAAGGATTTGTAGGTAACTTTGAACAATTATATGCAATTCGGCAATAATGCGAAATTCAATGTTAATAGCCGTTACACATAAGATTTTTCTGGAGTTTTTGTCGGTTTCAGTATTTCCTCTTTACAAAAGCTACGGTCAATTTTGTGACTTATGGTTTTGCCCTCGCCTCGATTAAGATGTCATTGGTTTAAGAAATCACGAAGGGATTTAAATGGATATTTTAGAAAAAGAAGAAAAATGGTGCATCTTGTTATGTTTCAAATTTGAAAACTGTACTCCAACTCTATGAGGAAAAAAATAATTGTTTTGATCGGTGTCGACCGAACATTGCTTAAGTAAAGATGCCTAAGGCAAAGCAAAAAATAAATTATAGAAGGTTGTTAACAAAAGGGGTGATTGGACAATTTCGTAATCTGTTTTGACTAAGAAATAACCCGTCTCAAAATGGACGAAGTATGTTATCAAATGTTGTTTGAACGTACTTTTAACAAACTTAAAATAATATCGTGCTTGAAGGCCTACTTTCACAGAGTTTATAATTTACATAATAGGTAGAGCATTCGATACATCTGCGAAGGTATTCAGACATAGTTGTCTTTAATCAAACTCGCAACTCCTTAAATGCTTCGATTTAGTCTAGTTTGATATTCCGACCATACGACCGAAATTTCTTCGTGAAAATAACATAACGAGCATATTTTTGCTGTTTGCAGACATTTTAAAAAGTCTCGTTTCGCGTTTTCAGTCTTATATTTCTATGATATGCAATATGATAATTATTGCGGGTGTGAGTATGTAGATAAATTTGAACTATTCTTTTGGAGGACTGGGTTGGAATGTAATGTCTGTCTCTTGCAATGCTAGCTAGGTGCTGCCGCGGTATTTGTTTGGTTTTGGGGCAAACTATGCATTTCAAAGTGTGACTATAGATTCAATTGGAGTCTGACTAGCCAGTGATGTTAACCTTCGTGTTCTATGTTCCGTAAATGGCCCGGAGTGTCCTTTTTTAACATTAATCATTTCATAAACACTAAAAGTTCTATATTTACATTCCTATTGATTTCTTCGTTTAAAAAAATTCGGTTCATTTTGCATGAACCGCATGACCCGTAATGACGTCAGTAACGTCATGGCTGTTACTATTGAAACTCCCACGTATTACTCCCCCTTTTCACTTAATACTAATTTTTGAAAGCGTTCGACTTAAGTTTATTTAAAGAAAAAAATGAATAAAATGTAAATATAAGTAATGATTCTTATTTTTGTGCGGTTCATGCAGATTGGACGTGCACGCGAGAGCTGGCAAATTTACCATAAAGCGCTAGCGCGCTTTATGGATTTGCCAGCTCTCGCGTGCACGTCCAATCTGCATGAACCGCATCAAAATAAGAATCATTCCTTAAATGTTCATCTCTGCATCTGGGCAGTGTAGGGAGGCTGTGTTTTCGTATACATGTATGGTACATATTTCACTCTTTCAGAAAATGTCAATTTATTTTAAACCCTAAATAAGTGTTGACAAATCGATATACAAAAACAAATACAAACCCTATCGAATGTTCGAATCTGTTATGGGCTGCTCCTGGGTATAGGAAATATGCACCACCTAGCTGTTTTATGAATCGCAGGCGTTGAAACTGAGGAGTATTCACTATTTTCGCACATAGTGGATGTAGTCTCATATGACCGTGAACGGGGTCATTGAAAATCTTAAACTTAAGAAAATATAAAGCAATATTAATTTCTCCATGTTTAAAAAAACATCTTCTAATTCAAACAGAAAGGTTACCAACACGATATTCTACAGCGCTCTGCAGGCCTGGAGATTAGCCCATCGACAGTTGATCGTTATGCTTACCTCTTTGATTGAACGACGGTAGCAGGGGTTTGAGGGTTTATGAAGGTTTTTGAGGGTTAATGAAGGTTTATGGGGAATCTTTTTTTAACCAATCTAGAAGCTCGACTTGATTCTTTTATCCCTGTCATCGTGTTCTTGCTGATTTGACTCCAGAGTCTCTGGTTTCGGTATGATCATTGAGTACTCGCCCCATTTGAATTAGCAATGCTTTTAGCTTCTTATGTTTTATATTTTATGTATAGTTTTTCATGCAAAATTATTGAGCTGATGGGTATGGGTGGAATTTATCCACCAAGACAACTTATACTTGTTTGTTGATACAATGTATGAAAATCTGTTAGGGAAAAGTGTTTTGCCTCTGACCGTTCCAAGGCGTTAACTCCAACGGTTCTCTTGTCGTTAATCGTTTGTGGTTTCTTATTTGGAATAAATATTCTTATAAAGACATGCTCTCTTTACGTCTATTCTTTTTCGCTGCGTGGGGAGGCTGTGTTTTCCGACTGTGGCGATTCCTGATATGCACATTTCACTTTTTTGTAAACATTGAATATTATATTAAGTTTAACATACGATTATTTGACTTCTATCTTAAATATACAACTGTCCTAATTTCTTATCTTATAGAAACTTTCTTTAAGAACGCTGTATTGAGCTGGTTCGCAGAAATTCTTGTAACATCAAATACACAATCCAAAATATCAATATTATCAAAATGATTGTTTTAAGTAAAAGACGTTGTTATTTTGTTTTATTTTTTTAATTGTCGACACTTTTCAAAGGTTACATATGGTATATGATATAGAAATTTGCATTTTTAAATATTAATCACTGTACAATTTGAAAATCAAGTATAACTTTTATCAGAAATTAAAATTTGTTCTATGAAACCATATATAAAGACAATACCAGGTAAAATGACCGTGTAAAAATCAACTCACCGTATCTTGAACGGTTATCTGTTCGTTAACCGCTTCCTCCCTGAGTAAAGAAAATATTATAATAAATAATATGTGACATGAAGTTTTGTTCTTTTAACATGTTTCATCAAACAAGCATCATAGAAGTATTGATAAGTTTCATTTACAGTTACTGGACTGAAAATCGTCAGATCGGAAGCGGATCGCAAATCGGTCTGATAGTGGAGCGCAATCAGATTGGAAAAGGAATGCAACTGAAACAAATTGGTATGAGAGATTAAATCGCTGGAAGCGAAAGGACCGGAGCGTTATCACAACTAAAAATAGCTCATCGGTTTGAACCTCTTCAACCGATCCTTTCAACGTTCCTTATGTATTAGCACGTAAAATCTGACTATAAGTAGTAAAAAGGGTTTCTATTAGCAATGATAATAAAAAAAACTAATTTAACAAGAATTATCTTGAAATAATGAAATTCCAGGGAAAAAATCTGCAATATTAATTTGAATAACATGCGCGTTCAGGAGCGAAATAACTGGAATACAACACGGATCGGAGTGAAAAAAAATCCCATGAAGCGCATCGTAAAGAACGAAATAATTGGAGTGCAATCAAAGTTGGATTGGAATTGGAGTAGTCACTAATGTTAAGTAGATCGGTAGCGGACCGGAGGGGAATCTGCAAAATTGTCAATTTCGTGATTTAAGTATGTAATTTATAATACTTTATTAAATTGTGACACCTTATCTAACCTGTCAAATCAAAAATGCAATTATATCTCATTTTATTTAAAAATCGATTTTATACAATAGCCAAATGGGTACCAATAACCCGCGAAGATATTTGTCAAATGAAGCATTTTGGAACTGTTTCTCATGTTATAACAAGCAGCCTTGAGGGGTTATAAGCTTAAAATGTACGCTTTGAAAATGTGTTTGGAATAAGTTGGAAGCCTCTGAATATACATGTACCTTTTAGGTTTGTCATCATTGCAGACAGCTTTTTTTGAAGTCCTCCGCTGTTTTTATGAAAACGAAAACAATTACACCATCTTTATAAAAATACAATAATCAAATAAGCAGTGATTTAGAAGTACATATTTTGTTTTAAACGGATAAATACGGATTTCCTCGATGTATCTGTATTGACATGAGCTGTTTAAGCTTCAAATATACTGAGTAAAAAAGTAGCCACATACCTACCTGTAATATTTAAAAAAAAAGAAACGACAAATCAATTTTTTCTCTTGAACAAGTTTGCATTTGCAACTAGTAAAAGAAATAAAACTATTCTTGTAAAATCGGCAGCCACTATTTAGTTATCTTTCCTTTTGTTATATTCAGGGTTAAAGGAAGCAATCAGTGACTCAAAAAATATTCACATTTATCACATATAAGCATTTAGTTCTTGTTGTGAAAAATCCAGTACATGAGCAATTAAACTTAAAAACAAACGAAATAAACTTATAAAATACCAAACATCTTAATGAGAATACAACCCTAATATGTGGATATTTTTATTTGTGTTCAGGATATTAATATCGGATCTCTATTAAGCCCATCTCTGGGGCTGCTTAATAGTGAAGAGGTTTTAATTCCGGTGTAAAAACTAGTGCAAAACCTTTAAAAGCGACATTAAAACAACGATTTTATTATCAAGGCGGACTTTATTCTGTACTGCAATTGTAATGCTTTTACCTAAGTTTGCAATCCTGAAACAATTAATCTACACTAAGTTTTCTGCGCTTGCAAGTTCTTCTGCAATAACATATTATGTTCATTTGTTTTGCGCCAAAATGAATCACGGTTTCGCTCCTCTGTTGGGGCTATTATTTTTCAAGTTACATGTACTGTGAACGTTTAAAGTTACAAAAGTTGCGTCTACCGTGCGTCTGTCTAACGTGTATCGTGCGTCCGTATATCGTATATCGTGCATCATGCCTCTTTTAATTTTACAGTGCAACGAGAATAAGTTTCTCGCATATGCAAAATTATATGATTTAATTCAACCATTCATCTTATATTTTCATAGCATTTTCCAATTTTAAGAAAACTAGTAGACAAATTAAATGAATCGGCAGTATCATGTCTATTGCGTCTATCGTGTATAGTGCGTCCGTCTATCGTGTATCGTGCGTCCGTCCATCGCGTATCGTTCGTTCGTATATCGTGTATCGTGCGATTCGTTTGTAACCTTAAACGTTCACAGTACTGTAACTATTAATGTTTTACAAATGAAGATCTTATGATATCATTTCAAAATTATGTTTGGTTTAAAGATATTTTATCTTATTGTAAAATAAAACTAGATTTGAAACCTTTCACTCTCTTTGTTCTGCAGAGGTAGTTGAATGTTATACATTTGTATCACCTTTCATGAAACGATATTTTATCTAAAATGTAAAATATCATATTTAAAACGTGCTTGAATTTCATGTAATGACACCCGATCTTAGATGTATCGTATCATTATTAATACGAGTCCAAATGCATAATGGTGACCTATTTTCAAACTTTACAAACATAAAATTTAAATTAAAACTGCGTGTATAACATAAAAAATGTCGATGATATTTTTAAAAAACTCGATCAAAATAAAAAAAACTTGTAATATTGCAAACTTATAAAAAGGGTCTGAGTTTAATTCTGAAATCATTACGTTTGGTTTAAATGTTGCGTTATTGAATATTAATATTATCATTATAACACACAACAAAGTGTTTGAAAATCGAAACCTCACAACTGACATTAAACAATCAAAATTTAAAATCACAAGGTATGCTCATGCATTAAAATGTGCATTTCTTTAGATGAGCTAACACATTAATATCTTAACGCAATTGTAACCGATAAATGTCAAATCAAAGTTCATGATGTCTTTCTGTACACATTAACTAACATATCGTTGAACTGGTTTTCTATATCTTATATTTAATCTTATCTTATGTTTTGAAGATTAACTTCTTGCTGTTACTGTTACAATATTCAAAAGTAGGGGCATCCCATCCGAAATATTGAACTCGAATGTGTTGATAACTTGGCGTTAAAGAAAGTTCATGCATCACGAATAACTAATTGAAACGATATTGCATCTACTGGGAAGCGAAACCGCCAGGACCTGGCCATGCAATTCCGACAAGTCTACCTACTGATCTAGCAGGCACAGCATCCCCCCCCAAAAAAGGTGGATCAGATAGCCCTGATAAACGTTATCAATCATCACAGCATGACATCGGTAACGGACAATTACTGACTAAATGTACGGACGACTTTTAACGATCGCCACACTGCAGGAATAGAGCTACTGTGGATTTCAAACAATATTGCTATACTGGGTAGCGAACTTGCACCGTCACCGCGACAGCCCTTAGCCATACAATTCGACTGAGCTAGCCGGGACAACTCCAAAAATGTAGATCGGATAGCCCTGATAACCGTTATTATCACGGAATGGCATCCGTTACTAATCATTTTACTGATAACAGTGCTTACTATATTTACGATGAGACTTTTTGCGGTCACCCAACTGCGCAAATAGCGCTTCTGCAATATAATATTATACTGCAATTTATGACAGAAAGATATTACTTGTATCGTTTTCCAGTGAATTGTTGTATACTTACATGCGTATCATTAAAAATTGATGCAAGGTAGCAAACATGCCACTTATGAATGATGTTTCAGTCTTCAATATTCACAAAAAAGATTAAGAAGGTTTAGACAGTATACAAATTACCACTGGAGGAAAGTTTAGCTAATCAACAGTAAAGTCCAATAGCATGGGCTTATCGCATTAAATACCAGTTAGTCATACTTATTTGTGTGTTTGGTGATATCATGGATGTTTGCTGATCACATTTTATAAGCGAATATAAATATCACAGTTGTTTAAAAAAGAAGTATCGCCTATGATGTATTTAAGTATTTAAATTGGTATTGTTTTAAACATACCATCTTAAAATTAAGTCGTTTCAAACAGTTAGTGTGTAGCCATCATCGCATGTATTATTATCATTTGCCTTACAGCCGGGCTACGTTAATTGCAATTGTTTATGTAGCTACTCTTCATTTGAAATTCACAGTAGCGCTATTTGTGCAGTGTGGCGGCCGTAAAATGTCTCCCCGTACATAAAGTCAGTACTGTTATCAGTAAAATAACCCATTACCGATGTCTTGCAGTGATTGTCACGTATATTAGGGCTATCCGATCAACCTTATTTTGGGGTTGTCCCGGTTAGCTCAATCGGTTGCGTTGCAGGAATTGCAGGGCTAGGCGCTGTCGCCGTGACGGTGCGGGTTCGCTCCCAGCTAGAGGCACTATATTTTTAATCATTTTCAATTTAAATTATCCAATCAAAGTAAATAAAAATATATTTACTTTGGAAGATTCTGGCTTATCAGTTGCCTTGCGTTTTCGGGTCTTCGGCATCTGCAACAATTAACTTTGTTTTATTATTTTGATTTTCTAAATACATTAATATTTAACAATGCCCCAATAATGTTAACGTTTTCTTGTCATTTACGAATTCAGCACTGATTAGAAAACATGCTTTCGTTGAATAGATATCAGTAACAGTTACAATCATATAATAAAACTGAGCAATACAACCGAAACGATTATTAAAATATGTCAACCACTTGTGAACATGATAGATAAAAAGGAACTTTGAATGCCACCAAAATCGACAAAAATCATACCTTTGCAGGCTCCATTTGATTGCTCATTTTTGCACTTGTTTTTCCGATTGGCTGGCATTTTAGACTACCAGCCAATCTAAGAAATCGTTGCAAAATTTGAGATCGTCGTATTCCGTAACTTACCGAAACCATTCGGAAGCATCATGGCTGTCAACATTTACATAAATATAAGGAACTTGCTCATCTGCCTTCAAAGGCTATATAATTAATAACAGCACATTCTGTACGGGGCGACGTTTAAAATGTTGTTAAATCATTACTAAGACCGATGTTCAATAGAATCAAATTACGATTTTTAGTGCTGTCATCACTTTGAGCGATAAACATTGATTATTTGCAATACTATCATAACGAATCAAACACAACATTCACTGATCTAGGAATTTTATGAATCAAAATTATTGAAAACTTTAAACAAGTATAAAATTGACCTAAAACATTGGTTTGTATTGAGTTACTACCTGTTATCAAGTGAACTATTTCGTGCATAATACAATTATTGTATATCAATGCAGACACCTACTGTAGCTTTGTTTATGAGGATATCATCGAGAACGTACGCATCTCTTTCTGTTTTATAAGTAAAAGTCATGTTGTCCTTTAATGAAGTGACAGAATAAAGCAGAATTAAAGGCCGTCTGAAACTCTAATGTTCACAAGATATGAAATTCTAAATAATGCAACGGAAAATATGGGAAAAGTGAAATATGCATATCAGGAAATGCCATTATCCAAAAACCAACGCCCCCCACAGCCAATAGTAAGAGAGGAGAAGAGAGCATTAGTTCAAGCAAACCAACACAATACACACGAAGCTTTAAGTATAACTTGATGATCCAAACGAAACCAGAGTAAAAAGTATTGATTTGGAATTTAACTCAGCACAAGAGGATAATTTTAAAATTCTATTAATGTCCACGCCGCATAGCCGGATTTTCAAAAAATAAAGACGATCATAACAAGCTTGACGAGTGTCGATAGATTAATGATTTCAGAATTGATTCAAAAATGATTTTTACTTTCGAGGGCAGTTTTGTAAATTTGATGAAAAAGCAACTCTAAATTAAATTTAATATGAAATAACTTGTTAAAGCATGAAAAGTGGAAAATTTCTATATAATATTTGATCTCAAAGGAAATTATTTATGTTCTGTTCTTTGTCATGTGCCTTATCACAATGTAAATTGTGTAGCCAATTATAAGATAATTATATGCAAAATACTCAAAATAAGACTTACCTCTGTACTGATTCTGGAGCAACTCTTATACAAAGCTTTAAGTTATTTATTTAAAATCAGAAGACACCTAAATTACTCCAGTGTTTAAGCATTCTCAAATGCAAACGTTTATACCTACTTTAATCTACGTAATATGCATGATCGGTTAACAATGTGCAATATATTCGTCTGATTTTTCGATCGATCGCTTTTAAGACTTTAGGAAAATAAATAGCATGATCATACTAAAAGCCAAACCCTTTTGTTATATCAATATTTAAATCAATATTTGTTTTCATAAATTGACATAACTGCAAATTTAATAATACAACGCATGATCAGATTATGATCGACATGTATTTATTTCAAAATTAAGATAAGTTAACAGACAGGTATTGCAAAACAAAAATGCGAGGATGAATTATTCAATGCAAGTCACGGTCAAAAATAATTTTGGAGACAAATATTTTTTATCTTTAGACGATAGCTGCTGCTGTTGCTTCTAATGCTGATGATGATTACAACGCATGTGGCAACGTTGAATTTCCTTTTATTAACATGTAATTTTAACTGATAACATTGTTTGAATTGTTAAGGGAAACTCAATTTTAACATCAAAGCTTGTCGATTGTTTAATTTACTGCGATGGAAATTCAACGGATTGACAAAAGTGCTATGTGAGATTGACATTGTTGATCTGTTAGGTATGTTGGAGATCTTTCACTAAGACAACTTGTACTTTTTGTTGATTTGAGAACCTGTTGGGGCAAGTGTATGGTTGGTGCACCCAAGAATCTGGTTTAAACTTTGCCACTGACAGTTCCGAGGCGGTTAATTGTTTGTGAGGTCTTATTTAACATACTTATAAAAGCATGTTCTTTTGTTCTTGTTTGCTGCGTAAAGATGCTGTGTTTTAATCGGTTTACCCTGAACAAGAAAACTATGGGTGAAAACGAATAAAATGGTTACATGTGATCTGATAATATTAATCACAGAGAACGCAAAAGGCAAACTTTTAAAACCAGAATAGAACTTTAGGGATTTTTACGTCAACATTTTCTCTTTACTGTTTTAACGTGTCTTTCCATATGCAAAATAAAGATTCATTAGTAACATTCATTTTAGCAAAGTTTTATTCTACGGAATTTTGCCGTTATTGAGATTTTTATAATTTTCTTTTTTTTTATTTATGAACGTGCAAGGAGTAGTGTACTGGAACCTTTAAGGACGTAACTGATAACAGCACTGATAACAAACCCGGGTACCGTTGCAAATGTCGATGCAGCAGTCTTGACTTTCGCAATTAACTTGTCGTGGTAAGCAATGTGTACAGACATCAGCACGTAAATAATAAAAGTGGTCAATAGAAATAGAAAAGCAATGAAATGCCAAATAACAAAAATATTTTAAATTTCATGGTATTGATTGCAATATATCCAATGCGCTCTTCATTGTAATTTTCCGAAAACGATAAACCTTGCAAGATCGATGATCAATAGAGAATTGAATTTTATGCAAATTAAGCTATAATATAAAGTGTATCAGTTAACAGTGTATTTATTATATTGACTTAGAAATGAAAACATACTTTTTTATGCAATATCTCTATAAGATCAATTGATCATTGAATTTTAAGCAAGTAACGATACAATATTAACTGTGTCAACGACATGTTTGTGTAATACTGTATTATTATGTTGACTGCGACATGAAACAGACTCTCCATGCATTTCTCTATAAGGTAGCATTTTTTATTTACTACACTTTACTAATGTTCTAACTACACTGGTCATATTTTTATAATTTCTCAGCAAGGATGTGGAGTATACATTTCAAACTTGGAACAAACAAAAATACATCATTTTCACTTCGTTAAAAGAAATTATCATATAATTCGCTACATCGGTTTTGGAAACCAGAGACATTTAATAAAGGTAGGGGTAAAAACAAAAACTCAGACAATTTTAATTAGCGGGTATAGTCTCTGTAACCACACCACCACCACCACCACCACCACCACCACCATCACCAACACCATCATCATCATCATCATCATCACCACCACCACCATCATCACCACCACCAAAACCACAACCACCACAACAACACCACAACCATCACCACCACCATCACCACCACCACCACTACCACAACACCTCAACACCACAACCACCACCACTAACACCAACACAACCATCATCATCACCACCAGCACCACAGCCACACCACCATCACCACCACCACCATCACCATCATCACCACCGCCACTATTATTACCACCGCCATCACCAACACAACCTCACCACCACCACCACCACCATCACCTCTACCACCACCACCACCGACTGCCTTGCATGCAACATTTTGTATAAGAAACGCTTCATGTTTTACAATCGAAATCGCTGGGCATTACCTTTATTTATTTTCGATAATTTTGCTTGGTGGTCGAAATGCTATATTTTATAAGTGTATCATGTTTTTGCGAAGTTTCGCTAGTTGATTGCAGTTTCACCATATAATCACTAAACGTTTGATTAAAGAAGTTATTAGCCTTTTTTTAGTTCGACAATGTATAAACTATGTATTTTCAATTTTTCTAATTTTCAGCTCTGCTTTATATTGTTTTACTGCGGTAAGCAGCAATATAGTCCAGTAATGCTCTGATAAGTATCGATACATCACCAGGCAACAAAACGAAATTTCTGCTAAAAGTAATATAGAAAAAGTAAACTATGCATATCAGGAATGGCCACATTCGGCAGACATAGCCTCCCCGCAAAGCCAAAAAGTAGATTGGAGAAGAGAGCAAGGTTATACTCAGTATAATCAGTTTCAAAATAGACGCAACAAACAAGTAACGAACGTGAACCCGAGGGGTTACCGCCTTGGAACGGTCAGTGGCAAAACAATTTGCCACTGGAGATTTAAACCAGGGTGCACCAACCTTACACTTGACCCAAATTTCGAATATTTTGTTTGTCTTTTTCTCTTTGTTGAGATAGTTTGGACATCTCCCCGTACTATTATTATATATTCTGAATCAGTAATCATGACTGTTAACCTGCGCATGTAAGTGATGTGGTCAATAATAATTAAATCCATGGTCAATTATAATTGGTTTCCTTAATTATGGTTTCCTAAAGGACGTTTCACTGATACACATCTTTTGTTACGAAATTACAACTGTAAAAAATCTTTGAAGGAATGTGTATAATTTTCATAAATTATATTCGTGTAATGTCAACGAATCCCGACACATAGCTGTCGCATTCGAACGGCCGTCCGAACGTCACAAATCTGGTTGTCAAAGCATATCTTAGCAACTCCTAAATTGATTAAAACAAATATTTAAGAAGGCGGAATGTCGCGTCAAAGAAACATGACCCTAACTCAAACGTCAAAATACGTGGATGGGTCTAGGGAAAATGAAACATAAAATATGTCTTTGAAGGAATGTATACAGCAGCACATTAGATAATGCCCCCATACCTACTTCACCCTCCACTAAATAATAAGGAAATATTAAATAAGAAATATTATAAAACATTGTCAAGCAAATTATGAGCGATGGGTTTCACACCAATAACCAATCACCAAACACATCCTTCCTCTGCCCTTCGCCAACGCGCAATAAAAAGTGAGTTCGGTTTTTCATATGTGTCGTTAAATTAACATTGGCATCATGAAATAACACACAGACCAAATCTTTTTTAACCTTTAATTTTCAACTTGCAATCAAAGTGAAACTTTAAAACTTTAAACACAGATTAAGTCAGTATAAAACACATAAATCCAATCAATCAATCATTGTCTCTGTTATAGTCAACATTTACATATACCGCCAAATGTTTATGTTCATGTTTTTGTCACAAAAGTAGGACATACAAGTCAGAAACAGTGTCATTGTTGAACTCCGACCTTGTTACACTGTTCGGCGATTCTGTTCCCATGGAAATGACGTCATCATCGTCATCGCTAATATCAATGAATTGATGGAAAATTAAATCATTGTGTACATACATAAACATTTTGTTCACTCATATGTCTAATTTGAGAACACATTTGTACAATATTATCCATAAAACTAGTTTCACTGACACATGTTGATATTTTGATGTTGAATCCCGACTCACTGTTGGGAGCGTCTATTCCAATAGAATGACGTCATCATTGTCCTTGCTAATA
This sequence comes from Corbicula japonica, assembly GCA_038501625.1. Taxonomy (NCBI): domain Eukaryota; kingdom Metazoa; phylum Mollusca; class Bivalvia; order Venerida; family Cyrenidae; genus Corbicula; species Corbicula japonica. The sequence goes on along the minus strand of JAZAYU010000044.1, from coordinate 2,165,850 downwards.
TCACTGAATTGTTGGTACTGGGTTGAAAAATTAACTCCGTGTGCACATACATTAACATTTGTTCATTTACTTTTCCAATTTGAGCACACATGAGTACACTTTCATCCACAGCACTGATTTCACTGTCACACGTTGACGTCGTGACGATGTGACCCTCACCAGGCGCATGACGTTGTGATCTTGAAAGCTGCTCCTCTTCCAAGAAATCCAAAACGTTTTTGTCTTAACTAATGTGAGAATAATTTGCTCTAGATGCAGCTATGCTTAGAGGGCTGCTTTGTCCCTTTTTATCATATAAAGTGAACACAAATGCACACAGATAGCCACATCCGATAAATTATCTTAAAGGCTTTCAAAAACACAGTTCCAATGTTTTGTGTTGAGATGAAGTTCTTTAATGTGCCTCGTTAAATTCCTATAATAGTAATAGTAGGACCGTCCTCTATCGCCACAATCATATTTTTCCATTTTAATGTTCAGTTGCAAATCACTAAATGATATTACAAAATGACCATTTCGCATAACAAACACGAAATGCACGAGGAATTTCTACTTCAGCAAGTTGGTACTTTATTTTGTTCCGGCTCAGTTTGAAGCACGGGAAAATCAATGCATGATTAATTTGCTATATATAGTTTGCCCGACTTACTTCTCTCTGTATTTAACAATTCTGACCAGGTTTTCTTTTGAAAAATCTTTGTAATTAGATTAGAGTGTATCGTTGGACGGGTGGGCGGCCGTCAACATTTTAATTAGTTGTTTTGTCGAAAGCTGTCTTTTACTCAGTAACCCCTTAAGAGCTTCCGTCACCGACGAAAAGTTTATTTGAAAAAAAAACTCAGGATGAATATAGGTCTAAATAGGAATTTCAATTGACAAATAAATAAGGACGAAATGACGGCCCATGGTTTCTATCAAATTGTTTATCCCCTATGGCTTCTTAATCAATAATAAGTTCTAGTCTGAAACAAACCATCTGACTTGGACAAATGATAGGAGACATTGTTCACACTATGTTCACTTGGTCTTGTTAAAATAACATGTATATTACATGTAAGACAGGGAATTAATTATAAAATTACATTAAATAGACACTTATCTACATAACGCGTAAAAAAGTCTTTATTATGTACGTTATTCATATTTTATGTACGGGAAATACAATATCATAATCGGTATGAAATGTATTTACCACCACAGGAGTATCTGATAACGAAATAATTTATTTGGTTTCCTCGGTGTACAATATGTAAACAGCACTTTACATAAAACGGTCTATGTGTCTCATAGTCTAATTATTAGGTAAGATACATGTACTAGCTGAGACAGTTCAGTTTATCCATTCTCGCAAGTCTTCGACAAGACTACCTATTTCGCAGATATGTATTTAGAAGTAAAAGATATATTTATACATATTTACACTTCAACTTCGTCCCCTATAATTAAGTCTTATTAATCTAGCGAATCATGATTTTGATAGTATTTAGTGTGACGTAATACTTTAAGAGCATGACTACCGAAGAGCCGTTAACAATTTATTGGTGAACAATGTTTTAACGTTTGACGTCGACGAGCATGCAGGTTTTGCCACAAGTTGCTGCGAAAAGCGTGCTGTCATTCACTGTCGCCAACGTGGCTGTTCAAAAAGCAATTTGAAAAAGCCGTAGTGACATGAATTTTTCTCATCATTTCTGTATAATGAGAGTATTTATACGTGTAAATATAAGGATTGAATCGATATTTATGTATGAAAAAAGTTGAATTTTTCAAAGAACACACTTCAAAGAAACATCTGTTTCCCATACCCAAATGAAAACTATCACAGATTGATTCAATCTTTAAATATAAATCAACCCTTTCTCACATTTTTTGTTTCAGTTTCCCAGCCAATATAGATTTGTATATTGTTCAATCACCCCCAATGATATACTTCCTGCTTTTAAAAGTTTGCATTTTGCGTTGCGATATGCAGAATTTATACTCTAAGATCCCCTGTCAAAATTCTAGTCTGTTTAGTTCAGCCCATTGTTTTCTCGTTTAGGGCAAACCGATTCTTTTATCTAGGGACCATACCCCGCTAAACATGGAATGGTATTAATCTAAAAATACAGCATTGAAGGTTCCATGTCCACCGCCATATGCCCACCATCGTTTGGGATGGATCAAAATTGTACTGTTTATTTGTGTAAATTATTGAGTTTCGCTAAACCAGGTGCTAGGCGGCCTGTGCAGTGATATGCATTTCCATTACTGCCCATGAACATGCACAATGAAACCGAGCATTCAATATTTTTAAATTTATCGTGTTCGGTTGCTTTCAAATTTTTTTCTCGTCTATTTTAATTAATATGTATATTTATAGCCTCCTGTGTGGAATTTCATGTTTTGAAAAGCTTTACAGAGCGTTCGCATACACATCGAGCATGACGCAAATTCTAACAACCTCGCCAAAAAGGTGGCATACAATCCTATCATAAGGGAAATGTAGGCACGATATTATGATTGAAGATTGTCTTAAAGATCGTAGGTTTGTTGCATCTACAGAGTAATATGAACGAACCTAGCATTTTAAAGTGACAGTTATAAGCTTTACAAACTAGAAGATTAAATATAAAAAACTGGTAATAAGAACGAACCTAGCATTTAAAAGTGACAGTTATTAGTTTAACCATCTAGTAGATTATATAAACAAAACTCGTCTGGTTATACGAAAGAACCTAGTATTTATAAGATACAATTAGTACCTTAACCATCTAGGAGATTTTATGTAAAAAAAACTGGTAATTACTTGTTACCTGTTAGTTCTATGAACGTAAGAAATAGTAAATTGCTGGTATTTCATATATTATGTCTATTTACAAATTTCTATAAATCTATCGGTTATTAGAAAGTGTAATTAATCTTTGTAGACCAAATATTGGGCAAAACAGTTATTTCAAATCTCCGGCAAAATTAATTATTTCCGCAGATATGTAAATGATGTAAGGAGATGTTAGTTGCTAACACAGGATTTGGTACAACGCGAATCTGATGGATGTTTGACCCAGTATAAAGAATGCTTCGTTGTTGCTTTTTCGATATTTGAATATACCTAGAAAACAATCCCATGCATGAATAATGACAACTTTTTGAAGGTTTACAAGAAAAATAATTTTCGTAAAGAAACGAGATTTTTTTTAATGATATCAGCACTGAAATGCCATGAATTTCAACATTCCAAAAATAAACATCAAATCAGAGTATACTTACGAGTATACTTATAACATTAAAGAAATACAGCGAAGCAAAAAGTGTTTTTAGAGCATGGTTGTGCAATATAAATTACTAACAGATTGATGAGGGCTACTTTAATAGTCTGTATTTTGTATTGATTATGTTAATATTTTGAAAATAATTATGATAAATTCTGTGTGTATTGTTTATGTGATAAAACCGATGAATAAATCATCTGAATTGAATTATTATTGAATTATACCATAAATGTAAAATTATCTAAGTGGGAATACTTTCACACTACAAAGTGTTCCTTATCAAACTTTGAGTAGTAAATGTTATTAAAGTGCAAGTAAGTTATCCACTGTAAACGAGATTCCTTTTTATTTTTCAGTTTCACGACATTAATTATATCGTTTACCTACATGTAACAATATGTCAGCATTGTCGGACGAAACGACATAAGAACAACTAACAAATGCAATCAACCGCCTTTGGTGTGGGATAATTAATAAGCCTGATTTTTCGATAGCTAAACTGATACGGCTGAAATTATGTCATAACGAGATTTGTTACATATGCCAGACACAGTAATTACTTGTGACACCGATCCTTCTTATTATGTATATTTACAACAACATGTGTGGAATGTAGAGCGTTGATCTGCATCTCGGGAATAAGGAAGATTCGACCATATATCGTATTATCGGAGAAACGTTCGTGCGAAAATTGTCTAAAAAGATCGAAGCGAAGATGCATCTAAAGAGTGGACTGCATGAATCTGGCATGTAAAAGTGGTTGTGATTAGGTAGATTGCTGCGGCTTTCCGAAAAGTGTATAACGTAACATAATCATACTATGAAACCTCATACCTCTCCGTGACCAGAAGGCATGGATCTTTCTATGATATGAGAAGCTGCTGTGGCAACTATGAGGTTGGGGTACGCTAGAACCTGGTTTAAACCCCCAGTGACAAATGTTTTGCAATTACCTTTACAACAGATGAAAAGGGAACTTTGAAAGCAACCAAACACGACAAATATGAAAATATTGCTGGCTCGGTTTTATTGAACCTGTTCATTGGCAGTTATGAAAATGCATACAACTGCCCAAGGCGTCAATCCCACTATTAATAACAAACGATATTTACACCAGTAAAAAGTACAATTTTTATCCATTCCAAACGAGGATGTGCATATGGCGGGGAACATGGCACCTTTAATGCGGTATTTTCCGATTAACACCTATCATTCTATTGTCAGCGGCGTTTGGTCCCCAGATTTAAAGAAGGAATTTGTCCTAACGAGAAAAGCATAGGCGAAACTGATAAGAATAGAATTTGGAAATGGGATCTAAGAATATAAATCCTGTACATCAAAGAGACCGCCAAAGGCGGAATTTAAAAAACCAGGGAGTATATCCTAGGGGTAATTGAAAAATATCCAAAATTTAATTTGCTGGGATACTAAACCACCCATCTTGAATCTCACTGAAATATTAATACAAAAATAATTAAGAAGTACTATACACATACAAAAGTATCATGCTAAACGAACTTGAAAGGGCGTAACTAATAACAACATTAAATGAATGGATGGGGAAAGATTTGACAGCGGCCACACTGCAATAAAAACTGTACAAGGCAGGCAACCGTCATGTTCTCATGTTTGATAATTGTTTTGGTGTTCTTTCTGAGAATGCTTTTAACGTAAACCCATGCTCCCTTTTTGTCTTTCCGTGTGAGGAGGCTGTGTTTTCATGCATTTTTGCATTTTACATTTTATTAATAAAATTAGGAATCAAATAAAACGTTTACAAATTAATGTATTTCTCCGATAAATTAGTTGCCTCTTCCTTTCTTAAAAATACTTAAAAAAACGGTGAAACATGCTTATCAGGAATTGCCACATTTAGAAAAACAGCCTCCCCACAAAGTCTAGAAAAAGAGAAATTGAGAGAGAGAGAGAGAGAGAGAGCATGATAAATATGGTTAATAAAATGATCAGTCACAAACAAGACACCACAAAAAATGAACAAAAATTAGAATCCGAGGGGTTACCGCCTTGGAACGGTAAGCGGCAAAATAAATTGTCACTGGGGGTTTAAACCAGGTTCTAGGGTGCACAAACCTCACACCTGCCCCAACAGGTTCTAATATCAACACACAAGTACAAGTTGTCTTGGTGAAATAACTGCAACCCATCCACCAGATCAACAATGTTGCATGCAAAAACACACAGACATTTAAGAAGCTTATAGCATTGCAATGTTCTTTTAAGAAAAATAAAAATAAACCGTCATAAACTCTTAAAACCCTGCAACCGTCGTGCAACCAAAAAAGTAAGCATACTGATAAACACATGTAAATATGAGATTAAGAAAAACATGGTGACATTGTTTGCACTTGCAAACTCGATGATCAAAAGGAATGAAAATCTGCAAAGGATCTCTCTCAAATGTCGAATCATGGGACTGCGTATCGATGTACCCGGGGAAATCGTGAATCTGCAAGAACTTGAATCATCTTAAAAGTTTATCCTGCGTTTCTTTATCCCTTGAATTTATGGAATTTTCGTCCGGAGTATATCTCATTTTATCCATGTCATCGCGTTCTTGCTAATTTGACTCTTTACGCTCTGGTCTCTGCAAGATCATTGAGTACTCGCCCTTTTGGCTTTGCAATGCTATATGCTTCTTATGTTTTACATGTTTGTGTGCTTTTGCATGGAACATTGTTAAGCTGTTGGGTGAGTTGGAGTTAATTCACCAAGACAACTTGTACTTGTTTTGTGATAGCAGAACCTGTTGGGGCAAGTGTGAGGTTGGTGCACACTAGAACCTGGTTTAAACCCCTAGTAGCAAATTGTTTTGCCACTGACCGTTCCAAGGCGGTAACCCCTCGGGTTTTCACTTTCGTTAATTGTTTGTGGGTCCATTTTGAAACTGATTATTGCAATACCATGCTCTATTTTCCTCTCTACTTTTTGGCTGTGTGGGGAGGCTGTGTCTGCTGGATGTTTCCATTCCTGATATGCATATTTCTCTTCGTTTCATTTACATTTGGATATAGTGACCTAATGAAAAATGGAGAAAGCTAAAACGATTTTTTTAATTTACTGTTCAATTAACTGAATAATTACCCCCTTTTAACATATTATTTTTCGGAGCAAATCTCAGCAACCATTAGATAAACTGATTTCATACTTGGTTGGTGGATACATGTTGGTCAGAAGAAGTGCATTATTATGAAAAGAATCATTACTCTGTCTTTGTAAATTACAGATTAAAGTTGCGCGGATAATCCTGATCAACTTAATCATTATTCATTTTTGCATAACATCGATTTTTACTGATAACAATAAACAGACTCCGGTTTATCTTTGCGAATCCGGTTTATTCGCAAACTCAGCTACCCGAAATATTGGTCCTATCCGCAATATTTGATTAATATATGATGATAGAATATGTGGAGATGACAACTAATTGGCACTTTGGATCATTCCATGTATTAAAATGACCTTATGAGATGACTAGAAATAAAAAAAAAATCCCATGGGAGTTTTGGAAATCCCATGGGATTTTTGAGCTCCCGTTGGATTTTTTTTCAGTTTTTTATTAATGAATATTTCAACCAGAATTACACTGTATAACTATTCTGTCATTAAAAATAATAGTATTTGGTTGGTGGAAAAATGTACATGTTGGTCAGAAGAAGTTCATTATTATGAAAAGAATCATTACTCTGTCTTTGCAAATTACAGAATAATGTTGCGCGGATAATCCTGATCAACTTAATCGTTATTCATTTTTGCATAACATCGATTTTTACTGATAACAATTAAACCTATTTTCCAACCTGTCATATGTTGTCAGATGTCGATGGAAATGGTTGGTGATATTTTTGATAGAGCTCCCTGCGATCTCACCGGTGTGACAGCATTTTTCTCAAAACGCATGTTTTACACATCTTTAATCATGTTTATGTTTTATATCAAAAAGTGTACCGGTATTGTAAGTGTGAAATGTTATGTGGAATAAAAGTAATTTTTACGTCAAATTCTTTGGGATATTACTGTAATGTAGGGTAAACCGGAAAGATACTTTCCCAAGGCAAAATCGTCATTTTTGTTTATAAAGCTTTTTCTGACACTGTTCTCCCATATAAATGTTTGCCCTGATCAAGTAAAAACATAAATTTAAATATCTAATGTGCAAATATATTCCTTACACGTGCCTATCTAGCATAGTCAGAAATGACATGTGATATTGATTTAAACAATATTTATTGTTCGATAAATGTAAATATAGAATACATCATGATTATTTGCAACAGGATTGAGAAGAAAGTTTTAATAACTTGTATAATCTTTCTCCTGAAAAAATACAAACTATCATTATGTAGGCGACAAACAAATGAAGCATTATGTACTCGAACATTGTAGAAAAAAACAAACAAAAAATCAAACAACAATACCATATATTTTGGCAGAAAGAAAGTATAGGTTGAACCAAGGTAAATCCAATTCCCATAGACCTCAATGTTAAATTCTCAATATTCAATGTACATTTAACATGATTTCTGTCATCTTAATTTCTAGACAACCATCTTTTTCCGTGAAGATCTACATTTCATCTATTCAAAAACACACAGGAAATAGGGGGTTAACTTACTTGTAAGAAAATTACTGATCTCTAACCGGACAGACCCTATTTTAAACGCGGTATCGCAAATACGGTGCCAAAAATATACATCCGCTGATCCGGAACTAGTTCGCCTCTACCAAACGAGATATAGGCATGAAATTGCTTTCATTTATTTTCCTGATATGTTATTTCTGCAAACAAGCCACAAACAGGCCGATTTCTAACAGTTTAGAGGCCCCCCAGATGATGAGAAAAAATAGCATATTATTAAAACGGACTTCAGTTTCAAAATTTAATGATTATGATATTATTTCATTGTGTTATGTATTTGTAATAAACTGTTGAAGTTTCAACTTGATATCTGCACTAAAACTCGATTTGTAAAGGTTCAAGAGGCCCGCCCATTCTTTTTAAAAACCTCAAATTTTCCGATTAATTTCTGTTAAATTGCTTGTTTTTAGACATCGTTTTCAATTTTTATATTAAAATCAACTATTTTTACTAGAAAAAACTTGTTGAGTCTGATTTTCAACACAAACACCTACTAATGCTATCTGTTGTATAAAGATGGGATCCAAAAGCCAATTCAATTGTGTAAAAATGAATTACGAATAGCCCGCCCGGCTAGCTCAGTGGATAGAGCATCGGACTGTCAATCCAGGGGTCGTGAGTTCGATCCCCAGCCGAGGCGGGAAAAATTTCTCCGTGACAATTGAACTCGGACATTGCGTCTGAGAGTCATTTGTCCCTCACCTCTGATTCAAGTGAGGAAGCAGTCAGTCGCTTGCGGAGAAATTGGTTAGTACTGGTTAGAGACCCAGGAACACCGGTTAGGTGGACTGACCGCCGGGATATAACCAGAAAGGTGTTGAAACCAGGCGTAAAACCCCAAACAAACAAACAAACAAACGAATTACGAATAGGATCCGGTGCCCAAAATTAAGATCTTTTCTATTCAAACATAAGATTTTTGTCAAATAGTTCTTTAAAACGTGAAAAATTAATCAAACTTCGACGAATTCAAGCACCGAAATCAAGTTTTGTCGACATCGACATTTTCGAGGTTTTGAATCTTATAGGTTGAACCAAGGTAAATCCAATTCCCATAGACCTCAATGTTAAATTCTCAATATTCAATGTATATTTAACATGATTTCTGTCATCTTAATTTCTAGACAACCATGTATTTCCGTGAAGATCTACATTTTATCTATTCAAAAACACACAGGAAATAGGGGGTTAACTTACTTGTATTTTACAGCGCTCTGCAGGCCTGGTGATTAACCCATCTACAGTTGATCATTATGCTTACCTCTTTGGTTTCACGACGGTGGCAGGGGTGTAAGAGTTTATGAAAGTTTATGGGGAAATCTTTTCTTAAAAGAACCTAAAAGCTCGATTTGTTTCTTTTATCCCTGTCATCGTGTTCTTGCTGATTTTACTCCAGGTGCTCTGGTCTCGGAAAGATCATTGAGTACCCGCCCTTTGGCTTTGCAATGCTATTAAATTCTTATGTTTATATGTTTGTATGCTTTTGCATGCAACATTATTGAGCTGATGGGTGGGTTAGAGTTATTTCACCAAGACAATTTGTACTTGTTTTGTGATACGAGAACCTGTTGGGGCAAGTGTGAGGTTGGTGCACCCTAGAACCTGGTTTAAACCCCCAGTGGCAATTTGTTTTGCCACTGACCGTTCCAAGGCGGTATCCCCAAAGGTTCTCTTGTTTATTAATTGTTTGTGGCGTCCTATTTGAATTGACATACATATATAAAACATGCGCTCTCTCTATCTTCCTCTCTTCTTTTTCGCTGCGTGGGGAGGCTGTGTTTTTTGAGTGTGGCTATTCCTGATATGCATATGTTGCTTTTTTTGTAAGAAAATTACTGATCTTTAACCGGACAGACCCTATTTTAAACGCGGTATCGCAAATACGGTGCCAAAAATATACATCCGCTGATCCGGAACTAGTTCGCCTCTACCAAACGAGATATAGGCATGAAATTGCTTTCATTTATTTTCCTGATATGTTATTTCTGCAAACAAGCCACAAACAGGCCGATTTCTAACAGTTTAGAGGCCCCCCAGATGATGAGAAAAAATAGCATATTATTAAAACGGACTTCAGTTTCAAAATTTAATGATTATGATATTATTTCATTGTGTTATGTATTTGTAATAAACTGTTGAAGTTTCAACTTGATATCTGCACTAAAACTTCAAGAGGCCCGCCCATATATTTAAAAAAACCTCAAATTTTCCGATTAATTTCTGTTAAATTGCTTGTTTTTAGACATCGTTTTCAATTTTTATATTAAAATCAACTATTTTTACTAGAAAAAACTTGTTGAGTCTGATTTTCAACACAAACACCTACTAATGCTATCTGTTGTATAAAGATGGGATCCAAAAGCCAACTCAATTGTGTAAAAATGAATTACGAATAGGATCCGGTGCCCAAAATTAAGATTTTTTCTATTCAAACATAAGATTTTTGTCAAATAGTTCTTTAAAACGTGAAAAATTAATCACTTCGACGATTTCAAGCACCGAAATCAAGTTTTGTCGACATCGACCTTTTCGAGGTTTTGAATCTTATAGGTTGAACCAAGGTAAATCCAATTCCCATAGACCTCAATGTTAAATTCTCAATATTCAATGTACATTTAACATGATTTCTGTCATCTTAATTTCTAGACAACCATGTATTTCCGTGAAGATCTACATTTCATCTGTTCAAAAACACACAGGAAATAGGGGGTTAACTTACTTGTAAGAAAATTACTGATCTCTAACCGGACAGACCCTATTTTAAACGCGGTATCGCAAATACGGTGCCAAAAATATACATCCGCTGATCCGGAACTAGTTCGCCTCTACCAAACGAGATATAGGCATGAAATTGCTTTCATTTATTTTCCTGATATGTTATTTCTGCAAACAAGCCACAAACAGGCCGATTTCTAACAGTTAAGCGGCCCCCAGATGATGATAAAAAATAGCATATTATTAAAACGAACTTCATTCGAATGGACCCATAGGGATACAGCGTGATTTGGTGTAATTCAACCTATAGGAAATAGACGAGTTAGAATCTACTTAACGTCGGTATAGCAGACAAAACAGAAGAATTGAAGAATTTTGATCGAACAGGGCATATGGTGGGGTAGGATTTTAAAATACAATATTAATATTTTTCAAACCCGTTATGTAGCAAATTTTTTAGTTTTTATTATATATGCTTGTACTGATTTAAATATACAATTATTGTCATTAAGCGTGAGTTGCGGTTCCCCGAACAAAAAAGTTGAAAGAGTTGGTATTGTGATTTAGCGAATTTTGGTAAGAAAAATTTGTCATTGATAATCGTGTTGGTTGCAATGAAATAAATAATGGCTCGAGTCTTCAATTTCTCCGCACTGACACAGTGGACTTTCGATTATGTTTTCGAGTATCAGTGTTCATTAAGTGAGCTACAGTGGTTGCGTAATCTAGTGTGATGTATCGGGCCTAATCTTTGTCCTGAATAAAAATGTAACGGGACACATTATTTATTATTTTCTTTTTTTTTCTTAAAAGACGCTACTGACTGCGAGTTTCTTATATCAGGTGGTAGTTGGTTCCATTCACTTATACTACATGTAGATGGTAGAAATGATTTTGCATAAAGTTGCGAATTACAATGAACATTTCGCATATCATAAGAGTTTCTGAGGCTATACGGAGTAATATTGCCAACTCTGTCGGGAATCAGTTCCGTTAGATAGGAAGGGACTTGTTCATTAACAATTTTGTAAAATAATGTTGATTTATGCTTCAGTCTTCTTGTTTTCAAAGTTTCAGAGCACGTTTCTTTTTAAGATTTGCAATTGATACTAGTTTGGTACATCCACTGATTATTCTCATAGCTTCAAGATGGACTTGTTCGAGATCATTTTCTTGTTTTTTGGGTTATGTTGTCCCATACAACGTCAGCGTATTCAAGTATTGGTCTCACAAAGGACATATAAATTGTTTCAAGAGATTTTTTGTCAAGATTTAATTTTAGTTTTTGCATAATATTAATGCGAGTCCATGCCTTTTGCTTAATGTATTCAATATGTCCATGCCAAGACCCATCATTGGATAAGTATACAGTAAAACTCCTCATTACGGACACTCGATATTACGGGCACCCCGTTATTACGGGCGTTTTTTTAAAGAACGGACATTTTGTCTTCTTTTTGTATCTAATAAATAACTCGATAATACGGACACCCCGCAATTCCGGTAATACGGACAACGGACGCAGTACAAAATTAATTTTAATGCATATTTTAGACCCGCTATTACGGACAGTCGAATCTGGTAACGTTCCACTTTCTGACCGTTTCACGACATCAGTTTACGACATAGGTTTGGGACATACGACCGCTTTATGTAATATTGATCAGATTCATTTACGGTAATTGGTAATGTTGCAAATTGCAATCAATACAGACATGTCAAACTGTGATTTACACAATTGACCGGGGTACTTAATCGCGGAAAGTTATAATGTCAATTAACAGTATAAGATTATTGTACCTTTTAGTTAATTGGGCTGTAACTGGCAGGTTTCGGCAATGAAAAGATGCGCTTCTGACCGATTTGATTGGATGTTTTTGTTTTTGTATGTAAATCAGCGAATAGTTGGATGAAAATGTTTCAAAAATCACATGCAAACATCACATTAAATTTGGCAAGATAAAACAATAAAAATAACTTCTGTTTCCATTACGGAGAACAGTAAAAAGACAGAGAGTTGAATTGACCCTACAAAGGAAAATAGAATTAATTAGAGAGTCTGAGAAATAAGGCAAAAACCAAAGAAATAAGTTAATTAACATATTTTGTCTGATTTATTACATTTTACTAGATCAAAAGTTGATTAACAAATAGTCTGTCAAATCAACGATATGTTAATAATGTTGAACCGAAGATGTAACGGACAGTGGCCGGTGATTCAAACCCACTATTAAGGACACCCCGCTATTAAGGACACTTTCCCTCAGTCCCTAAGGTGTCCGTAATAGAGGAGTTTTACTGTACTCCTAAATGTTTGCATGTTTCAACTTCTTTAATAACTGTATTAGACATTAATATTGGTAGATGTATGGGCTTTACTGTTTTTTTCTGGAAATAAGGAATGTTTCAACTTTTTTTAGGATTAAACGTAACTAGCCATTTATCAGCCCATGATCTAATAGTTTCGAGATCATTATTTATAGTTATAGATGCTCGGACAGGATCGTCTACGATTAAATACAATGAGGTACATGTATCATCCGCAAAGAGTCGTATGGTAGAATTAATGTTTAGAACAATGTCGTTTATGAAGAGCAAAGGACAAAGAATAAATCCCTGAGGCACACCCGCAGCTATAGTTACAACATCTGAAAAAGATCTCTTTGTTTGTTATCAAAGTGTCATTTTGATATCTAAGTACGGGAATGTTTGAGTTTTGAGAATTAGGATTGATATAATGTTTTAGAATTTTCTAATAATCTGATGATTTTAGGTTTTGATTATTTAAGTTTAGTAGCTAGTTTTTCTGATTATTTTGTTCTTGCACTTCGAACTAGATTAATAGTTGTATTTCTGTATTTTTTTGTAAATATTCCAATGTTGTTCATTTTGCGTTTCTTTAGCTCTTTTATTAGTTCTTTTACGTTTTCTCATTATTTTTTCGGATTTCATTATGCAACCATGGTATAATTTTATTTGGAATCGATGAATCAGCTAATGATAGTATTTTGTTAGTAACGTTTTCGGCATGGATATCTACGTTTTCGTGATAAAGGATATCCCAATTAAAAGTTGATGAATCGTTACGGAGCTTTTTATAGTCACCATTCTCAAACTGCCAAATTTTTCGTTTAAATGTGTAAGCTTTGGGTTTTGAAAAGTTAGGACAGCAGAATATAGTATAGTGATAACGAGTATTTTTACATAAGAAGGGCTCTCCAACACCACTAAAAGATACAAGATTATTTGATGTCACCAACATAAGATCAATAAGAGACCTTGAAACTGCCGTAAAATGTGTCGGTTCGGTTATAATTTGCATAAGATTATACTGTAAACAGATGTTGATAATTTTGTTGCAAACCGAAGTCTTAAATATATCTTAACTTAAGTCCCCATTTGCGATTATATGTTCAACGTAAGCATCTTTGGCGAGTCCAATAGATTTCTCGATATTGGTCAGTACAAAGGGACTTGGATTTGGCGGCCTATAAAACGTGCCTAACAAAATTTTCTTGTTATGTGTTCTAATTTCAATCCAAATAGATTAAATTCCAAGAACTTCAAGGTCAGTTTGCCAAAAAGCTGGAATGTTTTTTTAACATAGACAATAATTCCACCATGGTTATCAGTAGCTCTGTCTTTCCAAAATGGTTCGCTATAATTTTCAAATAGTAACTCGTTAGTTGGAATTTCCGTTCTTAGCCACGTTTCAGTAAACATATTAAGTATTATATCAAATTGTTTAATTCAGCATACAGAAGATCTTTTTTGTGGTAAAAGCTTTGTACATTGTAATGGATTAGTGAGAGATTGTTTCTAGCAGCTGACACAAATTTTCCGAAAAAGTATCTGATATAAACTCGGTTGACGCAACAGACTCCGGACCTGGATTAGGATGCAAATCTCCACATATTAGAAGGATGATTGAAAGCCAACACATTAGTTCAAACATTGAAAAGCTAACAATTCCTTTTATTTTAGTTTGTAAGATATAAAATAGTCCCACCCGCACTCTGAGTAACATGATTCCAATTGTCATTAGGATATTTCAATATTTGTAAGTCGGGGGCCCTGATCAATAAAAATGAACCACAAATGAATAAAAAGAGTAAAGGAGATAGGAACATAAGGAGAGTAAAGAACAAAAACAGAGCCATGTTTAGAAAAATTGAAAGTGGCAATTTGATGTGGAAGTTTTGAATGTTTTATAGACTTTCATAATTAATATCGTTTTGACGATAACAACATTCTCGTAACTGTGTAAAAAGGTGAAATATGCATATCAGGAATCGCCAAGATTATACTAATTTTGTTTACATTTCACAGTAAAAATAAATTCACAAAAGCATGAGAATTACGGATGAGATTCTATGTCAGAGATTTACAATTATGATACGAAAATATACATACATATAGTCTTCTAATGAAAAAAAACATATACAAATTATTACAAAAACAAGAAAAAGAAACAATAATAATATTCACGTCAGTATGGTTTCAATAACTAGATTCACGTGATTACATAAATTATTTAGTTAAAAACTAAGGGAAAAAACATTTTGAAATTTGATATATGTAATCATGACAAAAATCCCATTTCAGTATATTTTTCTTATTAATTTTGTTTTATACAACATGTCATCACGTGACCTTCTAGTTATCTGTAATCAGTTTATAGTAGTTGCTAACAACCTGTGATTCTCTATATATCAAAATACACGAGACGTTTTTAGTAATACGACTATGTATGATCCACAAATAAGTCACACATCATGACAACATGAGATCGATGCCCTATACTGTCAGTGAAGATCCAGATCACACTGCGATAAAGAGAATCTATCATTGGTATTCGGCGAAGATCGAGGTATCCCAACCCGAGGGTATTGCTTTCCAGCCGATTTTCGTCTGGAAAGCATTGCCCGAGGGATTGATTATTTTTCTCACTTACTAGACAGAAAAAATAGTAAAATAATTTCCACCAAATAATAACAAACGCAACAGTTTTCGGGAACTATATCTTTTGCGTAACTTCCAATTTGTAACGGTAAATCTGCCATTACGTCATAAATACACATTTCTGTCAATCAAAGTTTAAATTACACGTGATGTGTAAAACCAAATTTCTTACTTGAAGACTGGATTTAATAAATGAAATCAAACGCATTAATTACCGGAAGGTTTTGTGTAATTCATAACTATTCTTTTGAACCAGTTAGTAAAAATGAACTCTAACACTAGAGTCTATTACAATGTGTGAAACACAACCAGTACACATGGCGAACTATAACTGGGTCAACCAAGTCCAAGACTCGTCATGAACAGATATATTCAACTGTTAATTCAAGAGTGGTCGTTTTGGCTGTTCAACATTCAAAGTGATGTTGAATGTTCCGCCGTAAATATTGCAACCACAGAACAAAGCACGGTAATGGCTGTCAATGTCTACAGTACAGGCAGTTTCATGAATTTGTGGTGCATTTGTGCGATTTGAAATTTGGACATCAGGATTTCTGTTTCCGGCGGTATTTGAGATTTCCTGTATTGGATACTTTTTATTAGAAAGAATGGATGACATCTGCTGTTGCTGCTTGTTGGACAGTGTCCTGTAATTTTTCAGATATTGAGGGTTGCTGTGACCTGTCACATGGATGGCCTGGGTGTCTGGGACATTGTTGTCAAGAAGATTCTGGCATAAGTGCTTCCTGACACTGGTGTTTGACAGGCGTTTAAATGCGAGATCAGGTAAGTCAGCTTTCTCAGCCATAGATCTTAATAGACTGTTTAGTTTGTTAACGCCAATGGGCTGTGATATGAACCACCTGTCGCCTTCAGCTGGCATTTTGGTATCTGTCACTGGGGCTAGATAGAAAGGGCTGTCATCTTAAAGCATATGACTTGGCCTTTTGTCAGCGTATTTCTTTAATATTTGTACAGGACATTGATTTTCATCCCGAGTGGCGTACATTCGTGGCTTCACTTTTCTAACATTCCCCACAGCTGCTCCCGTCCTTGTTTTGGTTTGCCTTTCATTGTATTCAATAAACTCCAATTTCAGATCATTGTCGTAGCACAATTTCAGATCACCCCAGCATAACTGCCTATGCTCACTACCCCCACCTCTCATTCCAAAATGTAAAGTGTTATTTAACCACATGGTGTTGATTAGTGATGATGGAGTCGATGGACCAAGCTGCTTCGCTTCATATAACAGTTCAATATCCTTGTCGGTAATAGCATCTGCAGCCTTTGGTTTATTGCGTCGTCCTTGTTTTTTTATATCCTTTTGTTTGCATTTAAGAACTTCTCTCATTTTGGAAAATTCAAATCCGGTGATAACACTTACGCCATAATTATGTCTTTTTAGGTAACGTTCAAAGCTGCTAAGCATGCTTCGCAGCGAAACTGGCTCGTATTCTTCGCCATTCTTTTGACGGACTCTGACCAGAAACTGACAGAGATATGCAATTAATTCACCCGGAGGGACTTCATGGATTTGACGGTGCTCATTCTGACTGACAAGGTAAGCTTCTAACAATTTTTGGTGAGATAGAGTCTTCCGTCTTGTTTTGTCATTTTCATTTTGAGCAATGTATTGCTCAACATCAACTTGGGTGGTAAACCTCACATTCTAAAATTAAATGAGATTATATATCAATGATATATAAATATATCATTTAAGTTTATGTTAAAAGCAAACATTTAGAATTATTGTAATTTGTTAGGGTTATCCTAATCTATCACAAGAGGTTTCGCGCTTTTTGCTGCGACTAAGGTGTGTTCAGACAGGATCTCAGCTGGGCCTCGTTCCCCCATGTTGATATTATTTACTCTGAATTGCATTCTTTTGAAAGATAATAGTTACAAATATCCACAGTCTTTTGTTCTCATTTAAAGGCCTATTTTACATAACATTTTATTGATTTGGGTCTGCTAACGAGAAGCAACATAGTAGGTCTTAACATTTCAGACAGGAACTACAGTTGATAAAAATCATCATTTTCACTGACCTGATGTTTTCGGTTTGTGTCATGGTTTAATTCAGCTGATGAGTCATGTTGCTTTTTTATTTCAGGATCAGTAAGCAGGCTATTGCAATCCAGCAAGATGTTTTCAAAAAAGGTGAAATATGCATATCAGGAATCGCCACATTCAGAAAAAACAGCCTCCCCACACAGTCAAGAAGAAGAGAGGGGGAGAGAGCATGGTTAATACAATGATCAGTTTCAAAAAAGACACCACTAACAAAAAAAAAATGAGAACCCGAGGGGTTACCGCCTTGGAACGGTTAATGGCAAATCAAATTGCCACTCGGGGTTTAAACCAGGTTCTAGGGTGCACCAACCTCACACTTGCCCCAAAAGGTTCTCATATCACAAAACAAGTACAAGTTGTCTTGGTGAAAAAACTCCAACCCACTTATCGGCTTAACAATGTTGCATGCAAAAGCACACAAACATACAAAACATAAGAAGTTAAGAGCATTGCAAAGCCGAAGGGGCGGGTACTCAATGATCTTACCGAGACCAGAGCTCCTGGAGTAAAATCAGCAAGAACACGATGACAGGGATAAAAGAAACAAATCTAGCTTCTAGGTTCTTTTAAGAAAAGATTTCCCCATTAACCTTCATAAACTCTTAAATCCCTGCCACCGTCGTGCAACCAAGGAGGTAAGCATAATGATCAACTGTAGAAGGGTTAATCACCAGGCCTGCAGAGCGCTGTAAAATATCATGTTGGTAACCTTTCTTTTTAAATTTGCAGATGGTTTTTACGAATAACCGGGAGAAATTAACACTGCCTTTTATCTTTTTAAGTTTATAAATTAAATCTCCATAAAAAACTGGCTGTGTAATACCTTGTTGCAAAAGTGATTTTAAACTGCATCTGTATTTGTGAATTGATTCTGGGTATCGGCGATAAAACTTGCAAAAGAATTTCCTTAATTTGTGATACCGATAACCTTGTTTTAAAAGTTTTTCTGTAATGCAAAGATTACGTTCATTGAAATCATTAACATCAAGTTCTTGTCTGTCAATCGTGTCAAGAACAGAATCTTCAAATAAGAAATCCATGCCAGACTGTAAAGTACTGGAGGAGTCTGACTGTACAGTACTGGATGAAACTGTAGACGTTGAAACTTTGGTGTATTGTGCACTATCACTGAATAGATTATTTGGCAAACCTTTAACCAGTTCATGTTTAGCAACTGTCACAATCCTTCCATCATTGAATAACTGTACTTTATACTCGTACATGCAGTATGTGCCTAGAGGGCGTAAAATGTCAGTTATTTTGCCCTTTTCACCATTCCAGCCGACTTGAACTGTATCATTAACATATAAAACAACCATTTCCATGTTTTTTTAATAATTTTTTCCCGAATGTCTTTTGCTTACAATTTAGCGTTATTCCAAGGGAAGCAACTGCGACATACTTAATCCCATAGATAGCAATTTATTGTTCCCCTTGAACGTCGCGTATGAATATGAAAGTAGTGCGAAAGTACACGGGCACGCGGAGTGTAAGATAAGGCCATGCGAGATAAGGAAATCTCACACGGTTAAAAATAGAGATTTTTCTGTCTAGTAAGTGAGAAAAGGCGCAGTCCGATCAGGGGTCTACACCGCCGATGAAGCAATCGTCATGGATAATAGAACTAGTTCAAATTTAAAAACATGTGATACTCTTTATATCAAAATACACGAAACTTTTTTAGTAATACGACTATGTATAATCCATAAATAAGTCACGCATCATGACAACATGAGATCGATGGCCTAAGCGGTCAGTGAAGATCCAGATCAAACCGCGTGTAGGCGCAGTCCGATCAGGGTCCACACTGTTCTCTGGTAGGCCAAGAAGCTTACGTTATAAATAATACAAAAATGTCGAACATAATGTACTCAGAGGTTTAAGGGACATAACACGGGGCGGAGACATACCTGCGAAGGATACTGACACCTCAGTTTTCACTAAAATCTTCTATTTTTAAGATTATTAAGTAAGCTTAACGCACTGGTACTCGTAACAATAGCGCGTGCAAATTAAAAAAAAAACTAAATTCTTCATTTAAGCTTTTTATAATTAATCAAGGCATTTTAAAGTTTTATATTGTAACATTGTGAAGGACGATATATACCTATTATAAAAAACAGTGATGGTAACTATATACTTCATGTGTAGTTCTTAGACAAGTTACACATCATATGCACATTAGGACTATGGCCTATGCGGACAGTATAGATCCAGATCAGTCTGCGCGTATAAACTAATGTTAAATCAGTTGATCATTGTGTAGCATTCATTGGGTATATGAGTCAGTAAATATCAGTGCATTGCAATCAAGATCTAAACTGCTCGCCGGTCGATCAAAAAACATTCATGACAAACTAAAACACACAATACGGACCATTTTAGCATGATCAGGTTATAAACTTAACTAGAACCAGTGCAACTCAGTTCCTTTATGCGCGGCAGACATACTATATGCGAAACAGTAAGGAGACATGTCAGCATCCAACGGGGCGAAACCCAGCCGCGCTGCAATACATCACAATAGGCGTAGCCTCCAGTGATCCAACCATGCACCCGAGCAACACCCAGTGAGACACCTCCAAGACGAACCCCTAGAAGACGTATATATTCTTTTGTTTTACTGAAAAATGTCATGTAACTTTAAAATTGGCAAAGGATGTCAAGACATAAGGTAATACAATACTGATTCGAAATCGTCTGTAGAGGAGCATGGGCGAAGCGAAAGTCCAGGCAATAAACGGATATTTCATGAGCGATTCTTAAAATAATATTTATGTATGATAAAGACCAATTCTAACACAGAGAAGACACGGCCACAAAAAGGCAGCATATATTTTACAGTTTCAACTGGTGTTAGATCCAGATCGGAGAATGGGTTATACGGTCCGGGTCTACAGTATTCAATAATTATATGGATATACAATATTACATATTGTTCTTTCTACCGTTGAAGATCCCGATCAAAGCATTTGCCATTTTCAGATCTGGGTCTACAGTATTCAATATTATCAAAAGACTATGGAGTATGGTTTACAAGATTTGATTGTGAAAAACATTACTACATTCCCAACAAGGGAACCAAAGTATTTTTTGATGCAAACAACTAATGACTGATTATTAAACAATGATGAATTATTAGGAAAGGGAACTGTACACTCGCAACATTCACCAGTGCAGATCCAGATTAGCGGAAGGCCGATCAGGATCTGCACTGTAAGTAATTAGTAAAGTCATTTCAGATAACATGATTAAGTCATCGGATTCCAAACAGGAATGGATTCAAGACAGGAAACCGGAGTCCCAATCATGGCATAAAGTCCTGATTGAGAATATAAGCTGTCGGAAGAAAATCTAATCTATTGCTACTGGAACATACTTAGATAAGTCACCAAAGTTTTGAATATTAACAGTGTCAACGATGTCCTTGACTTTCACAAAAATGTTTCCGTTGTAAGTCCACGTTTTCTCAATGTCAGAATCCGGAATTTTCTTTAACATTCTACACTGGAAAAATAGTTCGTTTCTGTATACAGTTAGGTCTTCCCCAATATAAATATCTAACTTTTTCTCATGCAGAAGTTTACGACACTTTCATAAATTTGCTTTTAGATTTAACACTGCAAAATTTCACAATTATTTCTCTAGGTCTATCATCCTTGGCCTTTACAGTGCGATGAGAGACGTCAATTTCCTGAGGTTCGATCACCACCCCTGCCTTGCTTGCTACGGTTCGAACAATGTCATCAGTGTTTTCATCCTTATCGTATGGATAATTACCAATCCTGGCATTATACCTTCGGCTATACTGCTCGGCCCGATCCTGCTTGGCGCGGATTTCTGAGAGTTCTATCTTAAGGCTAGAATTTTCATCTCGAAGTTAACTCATTTCCTGATTCAACGGTGAAAGTTTGGTTTCAATTTGAACATTAATCATAGATTGTATCTCATCCTTAATCGTTACTTTCAAGGTATTTGCGATTTTTAATATATCATTATCACTAGTGCTACTTTGCTGAATTATCGGATGCGATGTAGGCATGGAAAATGACCCTGGTGTCATGGAATTCGCTATTCCTGGAAAGAGCTGGAGTGCCGGCATCATCATATAATTTGGGTATACTAATGTCATTATTGCAGTAGATGTCATAGGAGAAGGCATAGGCATATGTGATTGACTTATGAGAGTAGAATTTAGATTTGGTGATGCAAAACTATCATTACAATAATGTGAGTGTTCATCTTGGCTCGACATGTTGTCAGTACTGTTATCAAGTGGAAGGAATCTATTAACACTATCACACCAGTCACTATTCTCACTTTCAACCACCGACAGTGAATCTGATTCAGTATCTGAATGTTTGGGTTTTTTCTCAAGATTATCTGTAGAGGGAGAGATCTCCTTACGTTTAATTTGCTTGCTAGTTTGCTTGCTAGATTGCCTCGCTGGCGGTTTATGAGTTTTCGCAACTTTCTCAGCTTTCTCAACTTTCTCAGCTTTACCCACAGAGTTTCGTCTTCCCATTATTTACATAGTCAATATTTTAAGATTATTGTTTTCACTGTTGGTAAAAATATACAAATTCAAACGCATAGTATAAACACAGGTATGGAGTGACCTGTACTAATCACATGACATCAGGTAATCAGGTAATTCAAGTGTGTCATTCTATTGTATAATCCTTCAAATATCTATTTTCGAACATAATCAGTATTTAGCTTTTTTCAACATTACCTCGTCATATTAGCATCATATTCCAACTTTATTCCATACAAAACTACCACTTTTACACTAGAAATCACATTTTTTATTAAAAGTTTATCACCAGAAATTCAAATCTTGTGTCACCTACGGAGGCGGAAGTGACTGAACGTATTACATTTTGTTGGGGTGGAATCAATCAATGATCGATAAATTTTACACATTCCAGGTAGCAGCCAAACCTTTTCACTTTTACCTTTTAGTTACTTACATTTTTTAATTTTTTCTTGATCCAATGAGGATGGACACCAATAATTTTTAGCTCGACTATTCGAAGAATAGGAGAGCTATCCTACTCGCCCCGGTGTCGGCGTCGGCGTCCCCGTCGGCGTCTGTTAAACAAAAAAAACACTTTTGTCCATAACTCGAAAACTACTTACGATATCAACTTGAATCTTAGAATATATATTCACCATCAAATTCTACATCATTACCAATAATACCCATAACTCTGCTACAAATATTTTTCAAGTTATGCCCCTTTTTCACTTAAATTTTGTGTTAAGGAAAATATGCACTTTGGTCCATAACTTATAAACTACTTGAGATATCAACTTGAAACTTGGAATATATATTCACCATCAAATTCTACATCATTACCAACAAAACCCATAACTCTGCTGTCAATATATTTCAAGTTATGCCCCTTTTTCTTATATTTTGTGTTAAGCAAAATATGCATTTTGCCCATAACTTTAAAACTACGTGAGATATTGCCTTGAAACTTAAAATATATTTTGACCATTAAAATCTACATCATAACCAACAAGACCCATAACCCTGTTTCCAATACTTTTCAAATTATGCCCCCTTTTCACTAAAATTTTGCGTTAAGCAAACTATACACTTGGCCCTTAACTTTAAAACTACTTGAGCTAGCACCTTGAAAACTGGAAAATATATTCACCATCAAAATCTAGGTCATTAACAACAACACCCATAACTCTGCTACCAATATTTTTTCAAGGTATGCCCCTTTTTCACTTATGCAATTGTCCCATAATTTTGAAACAACAGGTTATATTACTTTGAAACTTGGAATATATGTATGCACTCAGTTTCTAAATCATTATCAACAAGATCCCTAACTCTTGTATATGCCGAGAGAACGCACAAAAAACACAAAAACATGTCCTTTACGTGTCTCAAACACACAACCTCTGTTTTGTTGGCAGTGACACTAACCACTCGGCGTACCCAATCATGAAAGTTTCTGAAAGAAAAAAGAAATGGTGTTTATACATGTCAAGAGCTACCGAGAGAACCTATGTCTTTGACTGTTCAATTCTTTAGCCTTGAACAATATAAAAGGGTTTGTTTACAAGGTGAAAATGTCTTAAACTGTGGCTAATATACCAACTATATACTAATTTTTCTCAAGCTAATTTGCTTATAAATATGATTGAATGAAATGTTGAGCAACGAGATTTACTATGATTTATATTGGAAACTAATTAGTGTTGATCACAGACGTTTTAGCCTAAATACCTAGATGGTTTCTTTCTTAGCCACGACTTTCTATCTATGGACTATCTTTCGAGCAGCATCAACTCTGTGGACGATATCCACCACTACAATGTTGGGATTATGAAGTCCTAACCGTATGGAGTTCGCAACTCCTATAGACTCTCTGAATCTTTATAACAGATTGTTCAATCTATGCTGCCTTCTCAGAGAAGCTGAGCTTCGTAAGAGACTACGGCAGCAGTCGAAGGAACCGTACACTGTAAATCTGATTCAGCCTTTGTGTTACAACACTACAATTGTACTACGTACTAAGTAACCACTCTGAGAAGCAAGCTTATGGAGAGAACGCAGAAACCTTTCGGTTTCACAAAAAATTGGCCTCGCTAACTACACTAAGCCAGCCAGTGTTGCATAACACAACTCGTCCTAAAAGTTGAACTCGACCCCTTTATATTTGCCTTATATATGACAATATAATGGTTACAAGCTACAATACAAGTTCGCATAATTTTTCCTAAGACCAAAACGTCTTCAAATCACAAAGTTCACTAAAGATAATAACTTTTATAAAATGACAATATTTATGTCGAGCACAATTGTAAGTGCAACAATCTGTGTGATGAAAACAATTTAAATCTAATCATTTCAATTATACATGAACCTATGATTGCATGTATATTTATATATGTGTATAAAATCAAACAGAGAATTAAAACCATTCATGACAATACACAAATTACTGCTGGATTGATTTTAAACAACTTTGTTGCCGTTTCGGTTCGCGAAATAAACGTTTCTAAACATAAAAAATCAGTTAAATTTAAAGTCCGTAAAACTCGGCCGGTTTCGGAACTACGAGCGTCGTTATAGCTGTACTAATAATGAAAAAAAGTTTTTCTTAAGATCTTTTCTGTTGTACAAAGCTCAAATCGAAGCTGCGTTCTGTTGTTCTCTTGACAGCGAGGATATTTGTTTTGTTTTTGCCATAGTGTCAATATGTGTAAAAAGATGACTAGATTTACCTTAATGTTGACTCCGCAAGATCCGGCAAGAAAATGAACGACCACGTGCAGAAGTTTAAGAAGCTAGTTGAAGTATATTACATGTATGATAATCGTAATCGTCTTTTATTGTTATTCTAGTGGGTGACAGTAGATAAAGAGACACAGTGAAATGTTCTCGCAAAAATAAAAGCATTTATTTGTGTGAAGGATAACATAAATAGCAGTTATGTACACACAAATAACCCTCCTCATTTAAAATATTATTGTTACAAAAACTTACCCGTGTTGTAATCGCAAGATCCGTAAGCTTGCGCGCTAGCCAACTGAGCTATTAAGGTTTCTTGATTATGCAACATTATAAATCTAATAAAATCTATATAAATTACATAGTTTTTTAATTCAGTCCCTTTAATCGGAAAAATCTAAAGAATGAAGTGCAGTTGAGTTAAATGTTATCATTTTTTATTTATATGTTTACGTTTTTTCCTTCATTTATTAAGAAAAAAAAACTACATGTATGTCGTATTCTCAGGAAAAAATAAAAGAAAATAAGTTGTAACCAATTGAAAAGCATCATTATTTTTTATATAAGAAATTATTGAAACTTTCATCAGTCAAAGGACCTCTTAATATTTCTTTTTCATATTTCTAGTACATCTGGTCAATAGCTCAGTGGTAAGCGCTTCTGCCTCAGAGTCCAGGAATCGCTGTTTCGATCCCCTGCTACTCCAACTAAAAATTCGAAATGTCTTTCGGTTGATACTTTAAACCAAAAGTGTGTACAGGCCACTGATGGAACTAGAGACGAATGTAGAATTGAATGGTAAAAAATGTTCTAAGTGTTTGGATGGGAAAACGGTGGGGGGGAGGGTGAGAGATAATAAGAGGAGAGAGGGGTCGGCGTAGGTGAGACGGGTGAGAATAAGAGAGGGTGTGTATGCGACGAGTGAGAGGCGGAGAGTGTGAATGAGAAGAGGATAGAGAATATTAGTGGAGAGAGGAGATAGGGAGATAGAATGTGAGTGGGAAGAGAAGAGAGAGAGGAATCGACAACCGAATCGGTCAGTGGCAAAATATACTATCCTCCGGGACCGGTAATTTCAAAACAAGGATTTCGAATTTTGAAAACTTTGTTGTAGTATTAGTACATGTATGTTTTCTCTTGCTTTCAATACATTGAACAAAAATATCAATTTCATTTACAGGAAGTCATTTCATAGATTGTTCACTGACGGACTTTAGAAACGCATCACTGAAAGAAATATCTTAATTTATGCACTGTGATGTTAATTTGATCATTATAATGCATCAGAATAAATTTCAAGTTCCCCTAAGTATTTTATTGGTAATGACAAAAATAATGATTTTGGTATAATTGGAAGGGTTCGTCAAACAAAGGTGGTGTTTGGATTTAGCGTTTTCTGATTTCAATAGCGATTATGGCCGCCATTATTGGCGATTACATTTTGCAGACGCCGTGGCATCGACCTCACTTAGCGTTCTGCGTTTGTTTCCGACGTCGTGGAAGTTTCCGTTTACTTGCTTAAAGTTCTATGATTAATTGATTGATCATCGATCTTGCAAGGTTTATCGTTTTCGGAAAATGACAAAAAAGAGCGCATCTTATCATTTCTATTCTCAGACACTTGCCATTTAAGAGCATTAAGTATATAGTTTACATTATTTATTAATTGTTTTAACATATACATTTTTATTTATTTATTGTATTATTGAATTCTTGACCCATTCCTCCACAGACAAACCTTTATTGTAGGGGCGAACAGTGTAGATCCAGATCAGGCGGCACATCTTTGCCGTCTGATCAGGATCTGCACTGTACTCTTTTTGATTTATAAGGTTATTTCTGAACAAAATGTGACCAGTGCAGATCCTGATCACATGCATACAAATTCTTATATATGAAGGAAATGATTAAAACATTCTTAGATACATACATAAAGTCTTATGAATATGTTTTGGTTTCCCAAGAACATTCTTGGATTCCCTACATAACGTCTTGTGAATATGTTTTGGTTTCCTTAGAATGTTCTTAGATTCCTACATTGTCTTGTGAATATGTTTTGATTTTCCTAAGACCGGATTCCATTCATTTAGGTTTTTCAAAGTGTTGTGATTTCCTCAGAATGTTCTTAAATTCCATTGGTTCAGTAATTTCAAAATTGTGATATCCTGAAAATGATATAAGAGTCTCAGATTTGTAAATATTGTTACTGGTTTCCTAAGAAAGTTCTAAGATTTTTTTCTTAGGATATGGGTCTTGGTGTTTTCCTTAGAACGTTCTAATATTCTCTTTGTTTAGTCAATAAGGTTTTGGGTTCTACAGAAAGTTCTTAGATTCCATACTTTGATAATTGTCAAAATGTTGTGATTTCCTGTTAAAATGTTTGGTTTCCTAAGAACTTTCTTAGATTCGTTTTCGTTAGAACGCTCTTAGATTTAATTCGTTAAATCTTGTTAAAATGTTTGGTCTCCTAAGAACGTTCTAAGATTTCGATTTGAAAGAACGTTTTTAGAGTTTAAACTTGTGGTTTCCTTAGAACATTCTTAGATTTGATTTCGTAAGAACGTTCTAAGATTCCATAATTTAGTCTTGTCATAATTTGTTTGGTTTCCTAAGAACGTTCTTGGGTCCGAATTTGTAAGAACGTTATTAGATACCACACATTAAGTCTTTTAAATGTTTGGTTTTCTAAGAACGTTCTTAGATAAGATTTCCTAAGAATTGTTTCAGATTTAGTTTTGTAAGAACATTCTTAGATTCGGGTTTGTAAGAACGTTCTTAAATTCTACGCATTTGGTCATGATAAAATGTTTGGTTTTCTAAGAACGTTCTTAGATTTGGATTTTAAAGAACGTTCTAAGATTCAGTTTTGTAAAAACGTTATTATATTTCATAATTTAGTCATGTTAAATTGTTTGGCTTCCTTAGAACGTTCTAAGATTCGGTTTTGTAAGAACACTCCTAGATTCCATGCGTTTGGTCTTGTTAAAATGTTTGGTTTTCTAAGAACGTTCTTAAATTTGGATTTTTTTAAAATGTTTGGTCTCAGATCGTCCTTAAATTCGGTTTTGTAAGAACGTTCTTAGAGTCGGATTTGTAAGAACGTTCTTAGATTCCATGCGTTTGGTCATGATAAAATGTTTGGTTTCTAAGAACGTTCGTAGATATGGTTTTGTAAGAACGTTCTAACATTCCATTTCTTTAGTTTTGTTAATTTAATGTTTGGTCTCAGATCGTCCTAAAATTCGGTTTTTTAAGAACGTTCTTAGAGTCAGATTTGTAAGAACGTTCTTAGATTCCATGCGTTTGGTCGATAAAATGTTTGGTTTCTAAGAACGTTCTTAGATATGGTTTTGTAAGAACGTTCTAACATTCAAATTCTTTAGTTTCTTTAGTTTAATTCGGTTTTGTAAGAACGTTCTTAGAGTCAGATTTGTAAGAACGTTCTTAGATTCCATGCGTTTGGTCATGATAAAATGTAAAACTCTTCATATTGAGTTAATAAAACACTGTACTTATGTTTGAAATTCAAACACATTCTTTACTTTGCGTTAAATTACCGAAAAAAATATAATTACAGCCGGTTTAATATTTTGTAGGCAATTTCTGTAACAAAAAGGTCATTGGCTTTTTAAATATTTGTCTGATGTGCTAACATTTGCTTTTAATGTTTAAAACATCCTTGACAATATAGGTTTAGACTCCGAAATTGTGACTATACGATGAAAATCTTTCAAATAGCAGCATTTTCCAGATTTTTGGAGGCCATTTTGAAAAATTTCTGTAACACAAAGGCCATTTGCTCCTTAAATATTTGTCTGATGTGCTTACATTTGCTTTTAATGTTTAGAAAATCCTTGAAAATATAGGTTTAGACTCCGAAATTGTGACTATACGATGAAAATCCTTCAAATAGCAGCATTTTCCAGATTTTATGGCGGCCATCTTGAAAAATGTCTGTAACAAAAAGGCCATTTGCTCCTTAAATATGTCTGATGTGCTAACATTTGCTTTTAATGTTTAAAACATCCTTGACAATATAGGTTTAGACTCCAAAATTGTGACTATACGATGAAAATCCTTCAAATATCAGAATTTTCCTGAATTTTGGCGGCCATCTTGAAAGGACCTGGGAATGCATAGGAACCCTATTGGTCACATCTGCCTCAAGCATCAGTTTCCTTTATGGAATGCCTGAAATGTGGATGTGTCAAAGGCTGCAGAGGAAGATGCAAGTGTGTGAAACACAACTAGCATGTACGGCTCTGTGCAATTGCGTGGGGGGGGGGGGGGGGCTGAGACCGTGTGTGATTAGATTGTGTACTTAAATTAATCATTTCAGTACTGTACAAGCAATTGATGGTTACAAGGATAAGACCTGTTTTGGGATAAGGTTAATATAAAAGTCTTCATATTGAGTTCATAAAACACTGTAATTATGTTTGACATTCAAATACATTCTTTACTTTGCATTAAATTACAGAATAAATATGTTTACAGTCGGTTTATATTTATGTAGGAAATTTATGTAACAAAAAGGCCATTTGCTCCTTAAATATTTGTCCGATGTGCCTACGTTTGCTTTTAATATTTAGAACATCCTTGGCAATATATGTTAAGACTCCAAAATTGTGGTTGTACCCGCCCTTTGGCTTTGCAATGCTATTAGCTTCTTATGTTTTTATGTTTGTATGCTTTTGCATACAACATTGTTGAGCTGATGGGTGGGTTGGAGTTATTTCACCAAGACAATTTGTACTTGTCTTGTGATACGAGAACCTGTTGGGGCAAGTGTGAGGTTGGTGCACCCTAGAACCTGGTTTAAACCCCCAGTGGCAATTTGATTTGCCACTGACCGTTCCAAGGCGGTAACCCCTCGGGTTCTCATTTTTGTTTTTTGTTAGTGGCGTTCTTTTTGAAACTGATTATTTTATTAACCATGCTCTCTCCCCCTCTCTTCTTCTTGACTGTGTGGGGAGGCTGTTTTTTCTGAAAGTGGCAATTCCTGATATGCATATTTCACCTTTATACGATAAAAATCCTTCAAATAGCAGCATTTTCCAGATTTTTTGCGGCCATTTTAAAAAATTCTGTAACAAAAAGGCCATTTGCTCCTTAAATATATGTCTGGTGTGCTTACATTTGCTTTTAATTTTTAGAACATCCTTGAAAATATAGGTTTAGACTCCAAAATTGTGACTATACGATGAAAATCCTTCAAATAGCAGCATTTTCCAGATTTTTGGCGGCCATCTTGAAAAATGTCTGTAAGAGAAAGACCATTTGCTCCTTAAATATTTGTCTGATGCCCTTACATTTGCTTTTAATGTTTAGAACATCCTTGAAAATATAAGTTTAATTTCAAAATTGCAACAATACGATGAAAAATCCTTCAAATAGCAGCATTTTCCTGATTTTGGCGGCCATCTTGAAAAAAACGGCCATTTTGAAAGATATCAAATGGGTCTCTATCACATTTCAAAAGGTACATCTCAAGCTAACTTTGTGCAAAGTTTGGTGCTTTTAACCAAATTTGAACAATTTTTACTGAAAACGGCTGGACTATATTTCTTTTCGGATGGGATGCCCCTTTGTTTGAATTTTTAAATGATCAGTTTAAAGTATTAGATAAGATAACAAATAAGATATAGAAAACTTTATTTATACAAATTCAATGGTTTATTATTGTATGTGCACAGAAAGACATTATGAACTTTGATTGAACATTTAGCTGTTAAAATTGCATGAATATAAGTTTTTTAATCATGTAAACAAATGCTTACTTTATTGCATGAACATAACCTAGCAATTAAAAATTTTGATTGTTCAGTGTCAGTTGCGATGTTTCGATTTTCAGCAAAACTTTGAATGTATCGTGGTTCATAATCTGAACGGTTAGATTCAAAAACGAAACATTAACGGTTACCTCTAACGTAATAGTTTTAAACTCGGGCTATCTTTATAATGTGGCAATTTTACAAACTTTTTATTGACTTCGCTCGCGAATTTTTGTTTGAAAATATCATTCATTTGATATTATTTAATATGTTTAACGCAGTTTCAGTTTTTATGTTATATTATGTAAATAGGTCATTACAAGATTATGCACTTGCATCCGTATTAATTAGGATTTGTTCAATGAAATTCGATATGATACGAGACATTTGAGATGTAATATCGTTGCATGAAAGGTGATACACGTGTATCATGATACGAGACATTTGAGATGTAATATCGTTGCATGAAAGGTGATACACGTGTATCATGATACGAGACATTTGAGATGTAATATCGTTGCATGAAAGGTGATATACGTATATCATGAGAAGCACAACCAACTACCTCTGCAAAACAAGGAGTGTATGTTTCCCAATAGAGTTTTATTTTACAAGAAGATAAAATATATTGTAAAGCACGTTACTTAACTGAACAAAATTTCGAAATAAATATCTAAAGAGCTACATTAATTTTGTAAAATATGAATCGTTTAAATGATATAACATAGACTTAACCGGGAAGCGAACAGGTAGGCCAACGCTTACCGTGACAATCCCAACGAGTATGTAGCGTCCCCTGCGATCTATAGGAACAACTTCAGTGTCATTATTTCTTCTATTCAAGTCTCCATTTCAGATAGTTTTAACTAATGAAAGAAAACAAGTCAAAAACATTTTCAACAAATCGTTTTTATTCAGATCCAATATATTAGAATGCCCGATATGAAGAGGCAGTATAAGAAATATTTTAAAAGAAATATTTTGTTTTCTCTTCTCCTCCTACCATCCTGTTGCTACAAATGAGAAAGCGAATCGAACAAATATAGACAGGAAATCTTCACGCATAAAGTGTGCAACACAACGATCATTTTCTTAGACTTACACCATAAATTGTGAAACTGTACTTTTTTTTATATATTTAACTCATGAAGTCAATGTTCATATAAACTCTGAATGAAAAATGATTTTAGCAGAAAATAAATTGCAATTAGTTTTCTTTACTAGATGCATCTGTACTCGTATGTTTTAACAAAATAAATTATTATAATTAAATTCAATCAACAAAGCTTTCAAGAGTTTACTATTTATCGTTTATGGTTTTTGGTAGCAGTTATACACGTTTTTAAGGATAATGGTTGTTTGTCCATTAACTTTGATATATTTACTAATCGGCGCTTATTGGGCTCAAAGTAAAAGAACATTATGTTATCCCAGAAGAACATGCAAGCGCAGAAATCTAAGTGTAGATTCATTGTATCGGGATTTCAAATGTTCAAGCATTACAATAACAGTACAACCCTTCAGAAAATACACCTTGAATAAAGTCCGCCCCTATAATAAAATCGCTGTTTTAATGGTTCTTTTTACGGTTTTTATACCGGAACCAAGACCACTTCACTATAAAGCTGCCCCAGACATGGTCTTAATAGTGAGGGTTCACTGTATATACAATTTAAACAGATCCGAAAAAGTATAATTATAATGTGCTGAACAAAAATAAAAAGTATCCACATTTTAGGATTGTAGTCTCATTAAGGAATTTGGTATTTTTATTAAAAAAAAAGTGAAATATGCTTATCAGGGATGGCCACATCCAGCAGACACAGCCTCCCCTCACAGCCAAACAGTAGAGAGGAAAAGAAAGCATGGTATAACAATAATCAGTTTCAATATGTTAATCTAATATGTTTGTAAGCTTTTTTGCCCATGAACATGGTTCTACAATGTAGACAACAAGAACTCATTGCTTATCAAATAACAATTGAAAAAGGATTTAAAACAATATATTTTAATATTAAGGGAGGTAATTGCGATTGGTTGGAATTTCTAGCGCGGTTTATCGCGGACTAGTTGTTTTATTAATGAGTGTCTTGCATGTCTTACCAAAATAACTTGAGAAATTGATTAATTCTTATAAATTTTAGTATTATTTGAGTCACTGACTGCTTCCTATAACAAAGGGAAAGATAACTAATAAAAGTAACTAAAAGTTGTGGTTGCAGATTGTGCAATAATATTTTGATTGTTTTAAAGTGAAATCAAATGCAAACTTGTTCAAAGAGAGAATATTGATTTTTCGTTACTTATTTTAAAAAAAATATTGCAGGTGAGAAAGTGGATACTTTTTGCTGAGTATATTTGAAGCTAATGACAATACAAATTTAATGAGGAAATCCGGATTTATTCTTTTAAAACCGAATAAGTACCTCACGGCTTTCTTGATTATTGTTTTTATATTAAAAGGGTGAAATATGCATATCAGGAATCGCCACATTCAGAAAAAACAGCCTCCCCACACAGTCAAGAAGAAGAGAGGGGGAGAGAGCATGGTTAATAAAATAATCAGTTTCAAAAAAGACACCACTAACAATAAACAAAAATGAGAACCCGAGGGGTTACCGCCTTGGAACGGTCAGTGGCAAATCAAATTGCCACTGGGGGTTTAAACCAGGTTCTAGGGTGCACCAACCTCACACTTGCCCCAACAGGTTCTCATATCACAAAACAAGCACAAGTTGTCTTGGTGAAAAGACTCCAACCCACTTATCTGCTTAACAATGTTGCATGCAAAAGCACACAAACATATAAAACATAAGAAGCTAAGAGCATTGCAAAGCCGAAAGGGGTACTCAATGATCTTACCGAGACCAGAGCTCCTGGAGTAAAATCAGCAAGAACACGATGACAGGGATAAAAGAAACAAATCGAGTTTCTAGGTTCTTTTAAGAAAAGATTTCCCCAATAACCTTCATAAACTCTTAAACCCCTGCCACCGTCGTGCAACCAAAGAGGTAAGCATAATGATCAATGATAATGATTAAGATTTTGTAATTGTTTGTATTTTCGTACAAACAGCTGAAGACTTTAGAAAAATATGACGGCAGCGATGGCACATCTAAAATGTACATTTATTTATATATGCTTCCAAAGTATTCCAAATACTCACCATTTTCGAAGTTTATATTTTAATTTTTGTAACTATTTAAGCTGCTAGTAATGATATTAGAAACAGTTCCAAAAATGTAAAACACTTCCTTTGTTAAATATTATGGCGGTTCATTGGTACACATTTTGCTATTTCATAAAATCGAGTTTCAAACTACATGAGGTATCATTGCATTTTGATTTGACAGGTTAGACAAGGTGTCACTTTTTTATAAATTATAATTTATACTAAAAATCACAAAATTGATAATTTTGAAGATTCCGCTCCGGTCCTTTACCGATCTTCTTAACATTAGTGACCACTCCAATTCTAATCCAAATCAACTTTGATTGCTCTCCAATTCCTTCGTTCTTTACGATTCGCTTCAATGACATGTGATTTTTCACTCCGATCCGTGTTTTGTTCCAATTATTTCGCTCCTAAACAGGATTGTTTACTCATATTAATATTGCATATTTTTTCTCTGGAATTTCATTTTTTCAAGATTATTATTGTTAAATTAGTTTTAATTTTCATCTATGACATTAATAAAATAGAAAACCCTCTTTGTCAGATTTTACGTTCTTATACATAAGAATCGTTAAAAGGATCGGTTGAAGCGATTCGAAAAGATAAACTGTTTTTAGTAGTGATAACGCTCCGGTCTTTTCGCTTCCAGCAATTTAATCTCTCATACCAATTGTTTCGGTTGCATTCCCTTTCCCATCAGATTGCGCTCCACTATAAATATATTGTTTATCATAAGAAAATGTAAAGTTTAAGTGAATAAAGAATCTGTTCTGTTCTGGTCACAATCAGACCGATTTGAGGTCCGCCTCCGATCCGACTGTCAATTTCATGATGTTCAGTCTAGTAACTGTAAATGAAACTTTTCAATACTTCTTAGATTCTCGTTTGATGAAACATGTTGGTCTTTACGATGCGCTTCGTGTGATTTTTTACTCCGATCCGTGTTTTCTTTCAAGAGAAAAAAACTAATTTGCCGAAGTGCATCATGTAACATACAATTTATGATAATGTTTTGTTTACCCAGGGACGAAAGATAACCGTTAACCAAGATATGGTGTCACTGAGTTGACTTTTTTTTGCAAGGTCATTTTACCTGGCATTGTCTTTATTTATGGATTCATTGAACACATTTTAATTTCAAATCAAAATTATATTTGATTTCTAAACTGTACTGTGATTAATATCTAAAATGCATATTTCTAAATCATATACTACATGTAACCTTTCATGAGTGTCGAGAATTGAAAAAAAAACAAAAAAACCCCAAAACAACAACGTGTTTTACTCAAAACAATCTGATTGTGTAATTGATGTTACAAGAATTTCTACAAACCCGCCTACTGCAGCGTTCTAAAAGAAAGTTTATTGATAAGAAATTCGGACAGTTGTATATTTAACATAGCAGGCAAATAATAGTATGTTAAACTTAATATAATATTCAGTGTTAACAAAAAAGTGAAAGTTGCATATCAGGAATCGCCACACTCAGACAACACAGCCTACCCACGCAGCGCAAATAAAAAGACGGAAAAGAGCATGTGTTCATAAGAATATTAATTTCAAATAAGACACCACAAACAATTCACGGCAAGAGAACCCTTAGGGTTAACGGCTTGGAAAGGTCAGTGGCAAAACAGGTTCTCATATCAACAAACAAGTACGAGATGTCATGGTGAAATAACTCCAACCCACCAATCAGCTCAACAATTTTGCATGAAAAACTATACATATAATATAAAACATAAGAAACTAAAAGCATTGCAAAGCCAAAGGGGCGAGTACTCAATGATTGATCGCAATGAGACCAGGGACCCTGGAGTTACATCAGCAAGAACACGATGACAGGGATAAAATAATCAAGTCGAGCGTCTAGGTTCTTTAAACAAGATTTCCCAATAAACCTTCATAAACTCTCAAAACCCTGCCACAGTCGTGCAACCAAAGAGGTAAGCATAACGATCAACCGTAGAGCGCTGTAGAAAATCATGTTTGTAACCTTTCTTTTTGAGTTAAAAGATGTTTTTATAACCGGGAGGAAATATTGCTTTTTTATTTTCTTAAGTTTAAGATTTTCAATGACCCCGTTCATGGTCATATAAGACTACATCCACTATGTGTGAAAATAGTGAATACTCCTCAGTTTCAACGCCTGCGATTCATAAAACAGCTAGGTGGTGCATATTTCCTATACCCAGGAGCAGCCCATAACAGATTCGAACATTCGATAGGGTTTGTATTTGTTTTGCTTATCTATTTTTCAACACTTAGTTAGGGTTAAAAAATAAAATGAAATTTTGTGAGAGTGAAATAACAGCATACATGTCAGAAACACAGCCTCCCTACACTGCCCAGATGCAGAGTTGAACATAGAGCATGTGTTTATAAAATGATTAATGTTAAAAAGGACATTCCATGCCATTAATGGAACATAGAACACGAAAGTTAACATCGCTGGCTAGTCAATAGCAAACTTCTTTGCCACTGGGTGTTTCTAGGACCCACTTACCACACGCTTGTCCCTACAAGTATAGAGAAACAAGCACAAGTTACCTTTGTGAAGAAACTTCAGCCAACTTATCAACTCGACAAAGTTTCATGCAAAATTACAGATTCATTTTAAACGTAAGAAAAGGTCATCCGTTTATATTTAATTTTAAAAAGAAAACATAGACTCCAATTGAATCAGTATTCACACTTTGAAATATATAGATTGCCCCAAAACCATACAAATACTGCGGCAGCACCTAGCTAGCCTTGCAAGAGACAGACACATTACATTCCAACCCGTGTGCCCCCAAAAGAATAGTTCAAGTTTATCTATAAACTCACACCCGCAATAATTATCATTCTGCATAGCATAGAAATATAAGACTGAAAACGCGAAATAAGACTTTTTAATATGTCTGCAAACAGCAAAAATATGCTCGTTTATGTTAATTTCACGAAGAAATTTCGGTCTGAATATCAAACAATACTAAATCGAAGCCTTTAAAGAGTCGCGAGTTTGATTAAAGACAAACATGTTTGAATACCTTCGCAGATGTATCGAATGCTCTACCTATTATGTAAATTACAAACTCTGTGAAAGTAGGCCTTCGAAAACGAACTCACGTGTGGCTTCCCAGATCTTAATTTTATATTAAATACATTTGATAGATGACATGATTTGAATTTTAAACAGGAGAGACCTGTTGAAGCATGTGACATATTTTAAAAACACTGTTATTTTTTGGAGTCTGGGTCTGCTTAAAAATGTGAAATATGCATATCAGGAATCGCCACACTCAAACACAGCCGTTGTAAAGAACGACGTTGAGACGAAGAAGCAACTATTCCCGTGACGTTAAATCATTTACGATATTTCTAAAATTATTCGACTAACAAGTAAAATTTCTTATAGGTGTCCAAATAGACATTTAGTAAAAAAACATTGTAATCAACATGATTTTCTCATGGTGTATTTCAACTTTTGAATATGGCGGTTGTATAAAGTTTCCCCATACAATCAATCTGGAGTGTGATGTTATCATTTATGTCCATTTAAAGTCGTTGAACACGATATTATTTTATATTTGTTAATAGTACGTTCAAATAACGTTTGATAACATACTTCGACTATTTTAGGCGGGATGTTTCTAAGCCAAAACAGATTACGAAATTGTCCAATCACCCCTATTGTATACAACCTTCTATAATTTAATTTTTGCTTGCCTTAGGCATCATCACCGCTACACTTAACCAATGTTCTGTCGACACCGATGAAAACAATTATTTTTTTCGAGTTGGAGTACAGTCTTCAAATTTGAAACATAACAAGATGCACCATTTTTCTTCTTTTTCTGAAATATCCATTTAAATCCCTCCGTGCTTTCTTAAACCAAGGACATCTTAATCGAGGCGAGGGCAAAACCAAAAGTCACAAAATCGACCGTAGCTTTTGTATAGAGGATATACTGAAACCGACATTAACTCCAGAAAGAACTTATGTGTAACGGCTATTAACAATCGAATTATTGCCGAATTGCATATAATTGTTCAAAGTTACTTACAAATCTTTGAATCTTTGAAATTCACAGTAGCACTATTTGTGCAGTGTGGCGGCCGTAAAAAGTCTCCCTGTACATATAGTCAGTACTGTTATCAGTAAAATAACCCGATGTCATGCAGTGATTGTTACATATATCAGGGCTATCCGATCAACCTTTTTTGGGGTTGTCCCGGTTAGCTCAATTGGTTGCGTCAGGGCTAGGCGCTGTCGCCGTGACGGTGCGGGTTCGCTCCCAGCTAGAGACACTATCAATTTTTATTTAAACAAATAATACGGGAATTTTCGTTTACAGAGAATACACCCACTACCGAAAACTTTGTACTTCTGTTTTTACCCCTACCTTGGTTAAATGTCAGTGGTTTCTAAACGCGTGAAGAGAATTAAATAATTTTTTCATTCAAAGAAGTGAAAATGATGTATCTTATTATTTTTCAAGTTTGAATTGAATATCCCGAATCCTTGCTGAGAAATTTAAAACAAATATGATCGGTGTAGTAAGTATATTGGTAAAGGGATTATGCATTCCATCGTTTAGAATAAGTCTAACATGTAATTGCCATATTTACTTGTATTAATACTGAGGTGTGCTCAACTTTGGTCTAGACGGCGTGGGAATTATATGCCAACGGGCTCAAGCAAACCAAGCTTTCAATTTTCTCATATTTGTCGTATTCTGTGACTATCAAAGTGCCCCTTTTATCTATTGTAAACGAACAGCACCACCCGAAGACACCATTCTCGAATTATATCACTTAATTATTTTCTGTTTGAGACTTACCTACTCATTTTCCATAATAAACGGATAGCTGAGCCCTATAAAAGTTTCTTCTGCAGTATTAGAGTCTGCTGTTAAATTGTTAATACATAACTGTTGCTTTCATTCGTTTTATTTTCATATAGCGTATGTCACTTGGCGGGAACATTCGTTAGAGAGTTAAAGAGGCAACAGGAAGAAGACTCAAGTATATATTTTATGAACTATACTTGCCGAAAGTTCTTAGTGCAATACTTTTCCAATTGAATGTCTAAATTAAATATCCAAATTTTCAATTTTGAAAAAAAAATTCAAAATTAAAAAACTTGGTATGTTAAATTACTATTAAACCGTTTTTAGTTAAAATTACAAAATTTGAATTATTCATTTTCTTTGTAGAACGAGATTGACGTGGAAAAGACTACAGATATATAATGGTTAAATTATTTCGTCTTTCAAAGTTAAAAGTTTCAACATTTATTTAAATCATGAATTTATTATATTTTGACGCATCAACATAATTACACATTTTTTCTTACGCTTTCTTACGCTTACCAGAAGATGACAAGATTACGGAAAAAGATATCCTTTGTGTTGAAATAGCTGGTTTATGTCACGACCTAGGTACGGCTATATTACTTTTTCATTCTACTTTGTGTAACAGAACCCGTATTGTGGATTTATCAAATTTTATCTGCTTTGCATCTACAATGCTGATCAGTCAATTATCCAGCATTTTTTCTAATGCTGCGAATTTCTATCGCCGTACATTTTCTTGTTAATTGTTTTAGTTGTCGTTAAATTCAATGTAGTATAATTGTAATCAATTTATAATATTTTTTGTAGTCCCCTTAAAATGCACAGTACTTTGATAAAGTATTACATTGCACCAACCTGAGACAGGAAATTGTGATCTTGTCTTAATGCAGAGTTTTATTTAATAGGCTAAGCTTACTTATTATTTCTAGATCGCTTTTGTCTAGGTTTGGACATAATGTGTACCTTGGTTTATTAAGCTTACATTTTTTATTTTAATAGTAGTGATTAAACGGATTTATAAGTTTCCTTCGTTAACAGATTCATTCAAACAGAGACTGGTATAGTTCATGCATGGAATATAAGACTCGATTTGATAGGAAAATAATCCCATTTGGAGTCGCTTATAAAAAATAAGGTCAAAATATAATATGCGTTATTTTTCTTACACTTTCACCTACACACTTTCTCCTCTTCTTATCTCCTACCCTCAATCTTTCTCCTCTTCTCTCCCACACGCTCCATCTTTTCTTCTCTCCCCTTTTTCTCTCTCTTTTTCTCTCTCACATACACTCCATCCCTTCTCTTCGTACCCAACCCAGTCTCCCTTTTCTTCTCAGTCACACTCACATCCACTCTATACGTTTCGTACCTTTCTAACCCAAATCTCTCTCCTCATCTGATCCTTATGCTCTCTCTTCATTTCTCACGCGAACACAAACTCTCTTCTCTTTTCTTCCACACTCTCTATTCTCACTTTAACACACTCTCTCTCCTCACCCACACACTCTCTCCATTTCTCACTTAAACACACTCTCTCCCCTGTTCTCACCCACACTCTCTCCCCTCTGTTCTCACTTATACAAACTCTCTCTCCTCACCCACCAACAAACATCTCTCTCTCTCTCTCTCTCTCTCTCTCTCTCTCTCTCTCTCCTCTTCTCGCCAATACACTCTCTTTCCTCTTCTCACTAACACACTTTCTCAATCTCTCTCTGCTCTTCTCAATGTTTTCTGATATTAAAATAATACGTTTCAATCGGTTAAAATAATTTATTTTCTCGTGTTGTTTCGACATGGTCATAAATTCTTAATAAATGAAGGGGGAAAGTTAAAAGTTTTAAAATGATAACATTTAACTTAAGTGCGCTTGATTCGACAAATCTTTTGATTAAAGGGACTTAATTAAAACAATACGTCATTTATCTAGATAATATTAGATTTATAATACTATATAATTAGAAAGAATTTTTCATAGCTTAGATGGTTGACCAGGTTCGATTCCCAAAAAAGGTTACATTTGGAATTTTTTAAGGTTGAGGATTTTATGTGTACATAAACCGACTTCTTGCCAGCATGACTGGTTATTGCCAATTAACATACTAATATATTTTTAATTTGTCATGAAATCAGCTGTTATTGACATTATTTATATAAATCCGTAGTTTGTATTGTAAGCTATTCGGACAATGTAACATTTAAGCCAAACATGTTTTATATAAAATTAGTCGCAAATATATGCATTGATTATTACTAAC
This sequence comes from Corbicula japonica, assembly GCA_038501625.1. Lineage (NCBI taxonomy): Eukaryota > Metazoa > Mollusca > Bivalvia > Venerida > Cyrenidae > Corbicula > Corbicula japonica. The sequence goes on along the minus strand of JAZAYU010000044.1, from coordinate 2,124,886 downwards.
GCATCTCATTTTGATTTTGCCTTTGGCGTTGTCTATGATATGCAGGATTTATATTCTCTGATCCTCTTTCAAAATTCCATTCGGTTTAGTTCCGCTCATTGTGTTCTAGTTTAGGGCAAACCCGTTCTTTTATCTGGGGACCATACGCCGCTGAACATGGAATGGTATTTATTTGAAAAAACCGGATTGAAGCTTCCTTGTTAACCGCCATATGCATACGATCGTTTGGGATGGATCGAAATAGTACTGTTTATTGGTGTAAATATTGAGTTGTTCTCAACCCGGGGCTAGACAGCGTGGTCAGTAATATGCTTTTCCATTATTGCCCATGAACAGGCTCAATCAAAATGAGCATGCAATATTTTCAAATTGGTCGTGCTCGATGGCTTTCAAAGTTCCCTGTTCATCTATTTTAAACTGCTTATCAAGCGACGACAAGATGTTCTTAAAATTGAACGGTTTTCATGTTAGTGATTATTGTATGACGTTTTCTGTTCTTTTTTATTGTGTTTTTTCCGAAGTGAAAGTCATCATTATCTTTAACAATTGTTTAATATTTAAAACTAATCCGGCATCTTTGCAAAAAAAAACGCATTTAAATGATATTGTTATAATTAATTTAGGACATGGCCCTTTCTCCCACCTTTTCGACGGCATAGTGATTCCAAACACGCGGGAGGCCAAATGGGAAGTATGTTGTTTTTTCTAATCATAACTTAGATTTTACTGATAAAACACAAAGTCGACCGAACCATTGGCAATTCTCCGATATTTCGGTTGTCTCAATTAGTTTAGAAGAAGTATACACCAAAATGAATCGTGTAAGCTGTCTGATATGATTCTATATTATCTTCTTAAACTAAAATTGTCTTTCAAACATGATTGCTTAACTGTCTTCAAAGTTTAAGTGGTATCTATGTATTGACTTATTTGATTTAAAGAATATTTTTAAAGTGTGAGGTGCATTTACGTATATCAAAGAACCTGGTTTAAAACAATTGCTACATTTTTTGCCACCGACAGTTTCAAGGTGAAAAATCCTTCAAGTTCTCATGTTTGGGAGTTGGTTATGATGTCTTCTTCTAAACTGTCTACATGTAACAAGTGCCGTCTCAAACACTCTACGTTTAAGCTTTGTCAATAGGCTATTTTCCCTGAAATGCAATTTACTGAAAATCGTCCAATTACCTGACAGTCTATTTGTTACTTTAGAAGTCTATCATAGGTAGTTTAATTAACTTGGTTGCTAATAGAAACTTGTAACGTGCTAGTGGACATTGAGGCTTAACTTCTAAGTATAACTTTTATAATAATAATAATAATAATAATAATAATAACGGTGATGATGATGAAGGTGGTGGTGTTGATAGTAATGATGATGATGACGATGATGCTGTTGGTGGTGGTGGTTTTGATGATGCTGATGACGAACAGATGATCACACTTGATTAATTTCATTCCCTGTTCTAGCTCCTTTATAAGCTCTTGAAAACAAAGTTAAACACTACACTGAATGCACCAATTCTGCCTCTGTTACAGCATGAAGACGGCTCCGTTAGTATGTTTGACTTCATGTTAAAAGAAGAGACCATGAAAAAGGCATTTGACGATAATGGAATAGAAAAAGATGACTTACTTTTCATCAAAGAATTATTCCGGGGACCATCTCCTGTAAGATAATATAAATGTGAAACACTGTTATTATTAAACTGTTTTTTCAATGTGATATTTATGATGAGTCGGATAAGCAGAGCATTTTACTGAAAATAAAGAAGTGATAAAAATCGTTTATCAATTCATGTGTATGCATGTTGTTGTTTGTCAACATTTTTTCGTTATTAAACAATTATAAAGTGCATAAAATTAATATATATTTCTTCAGTCATCATTGCACATTCATCGACAAAAAAGAATATTATCAAAATCTCTATAACAGCAAAATTCAGTTCAATAAAACTTTGCATAAATACGTGTTATTATTGTGTCAGTATTTCGCATACGGTAAGATTTATTTGAAAAGAAAAAAAGCAAGATTTCAAAATTCCAAATCTAAATCAATAAAAAAACATCATAATTTTTATCGTGGTCTGCATTTCAGCAATAAGCTTAAAACTCCCAAACCGATGGCACTGATTCATCTCAACGACAAATTTCAGTGCCTCGAATCCCTGCTTTATCAGGATAAATAAAACTACCTGGGTTTTAACCGGACCCGGATTTCCTATTGTAATCTTCATAGTGCACATCCAGAAATGAACTTCTCTGAGGCAGAACATTAAAACTTAAATTTTGATTTCCAACATTCTCAAGTGTACATACATGTATTTCAAATCGACATCTGAGTCAGTGTTACGCTTAATCTAAAGCTTATGCGCTTTTCAGTAGAATTTTACTTTCCTAATATTTGACAGGCTAAGAATGTAAGGTTAACTTTACAAGTATTTCAATTGATGTCTACGGAAACCTGTTTTAAAATACATGACAGTGTGCCCTTGTATTATGCAGAATGACACTTTATAGAATTGCAGATCAGATCGGGATTCCCACATGCTTTCTTTGTGTGCTAGTAAAAACAAATGTTAACATACCCTGATGAAAGACGATAGAAATTCTCGCAGAATATAAAAATCAATATCAGAAAATCGTTACCAATTTAACAACAATTTAGAAAAAAGCTAGATCTAAAAATTCGCATCATAACACAAAACACTTAACAACACAAAATATCATTTAATTGCCTATATGAGACACATGTACATAAAACTAATAATAACATGTTATGTCCGTTTGTAAATTATTGATATTTTTAAAACACATATTAATTATTGAACCGCATTTTGTCGTAAAAGATATTTTAATTATTTTTGATCGACGACAGTGCAATGGTGACTGTAGGCCGTACATTGTATCATTTTCTGTGCAGATACATATATTAAAGATCTGACATGAGTTATAATGTAAATATAAACAAATAGCGAAAGAGTTCAGGAAACGTATTTTTAGCCTCTGCCATGCTTAAAAAGTAATTGAATCTGAAATATCCGATCACTAAATACACATACAATTTAAGCAAGTCAAAGGGGGTATATTGTATGTGTACAATTTGCGAAATATCCAACAGAAGATAAAAAAAAACGTCCTTTATGAAAAAGGTGACGTAAATACTATTTGTAACCACCATCTAAATTTAATCTGGGGAATGATTCTTTAATATTTTATTACAAAATATGCATAGAATTAAAGCCAACAAACGGCACCGGAAATATCTCACTAGAGATCTCTATCTTATGAAAAAGATTAATTTGTAACCATGCATGCGCATATGCTAATTTTGTTATTGTGTTTTTTATTATGAAAACACATTACAGTAAATATATTCATAACAATATAAAATCATACTCTGAATATCAGCCTAAAATACCATTTTTGTCGTGTTTACATTACCTAAACGGTATAAAACCTTAAATTACTTTTTGTTACAAAATCTGCGTTCCTGATACAAAGTGTCGTGGGTACCCTAGGCATCTTGTCACAGAATGCACAGGTGGATATAAAATAATATTTAGTATGAAGGCACTCACCTTGCAAAATAAATCCATTTTGTTTTGTTTTTTAAAGGTCGACTAAACCGCCATGTTTATCCCAATGCAACAATGTCCTCGCTATCTTCGGAGTCAATGCCTCTTCATACCCCCTAATCTTTGGTTTTCTTTTTCAGGGAAAAGACTTTCAAGGAAGGCCAAAAGAAAAGCATTTCCTTTACCAGGCAAGCAAATGATCTATTTTATTTAATAACATGGCGCACGTCATGAGGAAATTCTTCATTCGGACAGCTCACGAAGGTCCTTGAAAGGAGTTAGAAAGTTTAGCAGACAACCTTGTTTTAATGTATTTCGCGCTAAAGTAGCATTATAAAGTCGAAATGTATAAATTAAAATCACACACTATTTATAAGAAATTAATAAATAATTGTGAGTTCTTTACGTTGTAACAACAAAAATGTCAAGAAATATCACCAAATGCACCTATCCCGTGATATTCCCCGAATAGTTTTCATGAAGTAAACGCATCATTTCATTTAGTCAAGCATAAAAAAGACTGCTTGTCATAAGGTATATTCCGCTACGCAAAATTGCAAACATCGTTGAACTATTTAGAAGTACGAAAAAAGTGCAAATGCAAAAAACCGATATGAACCAGTAATAAAGTTGTCAGTTACTAAACTCTGGCAATGGTGGCAGCGCCCATGCCCAATTATTACTTTGGCTTCCCATGTTATAATTATACGAATCATATTCTACTTATTATATATAATAATTGAATGTACAGAAAAATATGATCTTAAAGTTTGCAAATAAATGGCTTCATAATTTATAAAAGACATAGGTACCTGACACCATCTTGTTTCGGAATGATTCTTAAAGTAAAGTATACAATTTGTAATAATATGTTATTACAGTCTATAGTAGCTTATACTCTGAGTTATCTTATTATACGATAGATAAAACTCCCAGTTATCATACTAGTATACAATATATGATACATGTACTCTCAGTTGTCATAGGTTATGCAATAGGTTTCATAATACACTCATCCAAAGTTCTAATTGGTCATCAATTGCGTTTGTTTACAATGTATGCTAATTTCGTTTCTTCCCTTTGTCAAGAGATGTTGTGGGAAATTCTTTTTTGCCTTGAAATCAAGTATTCAATGTATTTTTAATCTTTATTGTTTGTTTTCGTAAATGAATTCGATGCCATTTTCTTTCAGCGTAGGGTAAAAACTAGTAGTCTTGAATTGAAAGGGAGGTAATTATAAAATATTAGAAACTTTGAAGGAGATTTATTTAAAAGGAGTGCTGCTGATTAATAATTTTTTTCTGCTTTTCCTTACTAACGACAGGTTCTATTAAAACACGACAAGCAATTTAGAGCAGTTTTCAGGTTGTTTGACCTTTAATTGCATAAAATGCATTTATATCAAAGTTTAGGATAACTCTCGCAAAACCGTTTCAAAGTCAATTATTGCAAGATAAAATCCTAAATTGAAGATTGTTGTTGGTAATTGATCACAAATAAAGAGTTAAGTCAATGACTTTCTAATGATAAATTACGGGCAAAAAGTGACCAATTAAAATTTTGGGTGAGTGTATGCAATAGGTTATACTCGCAATTAGCATACCATACAATAGATTATACTCGCGATTAACACAAGGAGATTCACAGATCTTAATTACATGTAAACAGATTGTGTCAAACAAGGAAAGCGGTACAGATGTTGACAAATGGGACTATTTTGCCCGTGACTGTCTTATGCTGGGAATGAAAAGCAACTTCAATCATTCAAGGATCATGGCTTTCTCGCGTGTGATTTACGCGGATGGAAAGAAGCAGATATGTTTTAGAGATAAGGTAAACCTTCCAAAAAATCATTCATTTCCCATCGGGGCATGTCAAAATTCTGTATGTTTCAAGTGTATTAATTGAAATCACTTTTCACTGCGTTTTAATATTAACACAATTATGGCAACCAACATAACTTTATTTTTTCTTGTCGACACATTTTCGTCGGATATGTGCTCGGTCAAAAGTGTGATGTAGAACAGCAGATTGGTAAGCATTTTCAACATCTTCGAAATGTTTCATGTACTATGTTATTTAAAAACATAATTTACACGGTAGTCAAAGCCCGTTGCATCAGTTACTTCACCATTCAATCTTGCACACCAAATCCGTCGTATTGATCTTGTGTCTTTATACCTCATAACTCCCTCTAAATTGTTGCAAATGCATGTTATTATTTGTACATGTATATAACGAATATCCAGTATAAGACTCAGTTCACTATTAGTCACTGTGTTTAATATCATTTTTGTTACATTTGAATTCAGCAGTCTGTTTTTCGTATAATTTGTTGCTATCCGTCTTTATTTGTAGTAAGATTTTAATCAGTTAATATTTACCAGAAATTCTGTAATAATTTTATTTTTTCAGGAGGCAAGGAATTTGTATGAGATGTTCCATGTCCGATGTATGCTCCATCGAAACGCATGCCATCATAAAACAACTGCAGTTGTCGAAATCATGTATTTTGTTATTAAGTGCATTTTCCTTTTTAAGTAGCAGTTTATCATATTAAGAGCATTCGGTTATGATGATTTGAAAAATGCATATCATGAAAAGCAACATTCAGAAAACAAAGCCAAAAGTAGCGAGAAAAATTTATCTTTGTTTTATATGATCATAATCAAAACACCACGAAACAAAAACAACTGCGCTTGTAGTATTTTTAATTTAACAGTGAATTTACAACACCTCATTCTCCTTACTAGAAAGTTATTTAAACTTTTTTTTCTAACATATAAATCTAACATATAAATACCTTAGTCGCAAAATATAATTTTAATCATCTTGTTGTCTGATTACATTGTAAATCAGTTTGACCAAACTTTCAATTATAACGTTATTAGCAGACCATGACGATGAAGCTCTATTACAGTATTTAAATGTATTAGAGTAAAAGGTACTTATTTAAAATTGAAAGTTATTTACAGTAAGCACGGAGACTGTTTCTGCTACTAATAATGCTACCATCCAGCGTATTTTTGCGAGTGTTAACTAGCACACAACTGGAATTGATTTGACGGTTTTTCATCCCGTGACTTTGATGACAGTTACAGCTGAGCTGTACTTTACGTTCTAATCTCTGGATAATATTCTGAACAAAATGTTCACTTACCACTGGCAAATTGTTTTATTCAAAACTTTTGTTCAGTGATGCTTTTAATTTATCTTTCATTTAATGAGTGGTATTTTGGCATAACGGGGCATTTGATAAAGCGGGAAGATGTTGTTTAGTTTTTACAGGGGTAAAGGTTATCTCCTCTTTCCTAAATGATGGTGAGATTTGATAGGTTTTAACATAAAGTCTCAAACAGATTATTTGACTGTTAAATTTAGAAGGTTATGACCTCTACAGAAGGAAAAAAAGACAAAATCTTTAAAGACCACTGATGCAAAGAAATAAGAAACGGTTACTGAAATATCCGGGTTTTTGCAAATAACTTCCAGTTCATTGTCGGTCATCCTAATCGACCAAACTTGAGCTTTCTACCTGAACACCGGTTAACAGTGATGTAAAGCAAAGATCACGTTCCAGACGGAACAGATACTTTAGATAATTAGACTCTTACTCAGTCGTTATTTATGGATAGACTCTTACTCAGTCGTTATCTATAAAAACCTAGAGGCCTCGTATTGGCTGTTGAAGGACGTCACATTTGGAGTCTGTATCTATTCTTAAATCCTCTCTCCAGCTTCTTATCAGCTAGGCTTAGTACTCATAACGATATTTCCGAAAACGAACAATAAACATATACATGTACATGAATTTTGTCTAGTAAATGTAGACTGTGTATGATAAACAAGATGTACAGCTTATAAATTTATTCAATCAAAGCAAATAAAATGTGTAGAGAACAATGACAAGAGATTAGCTACTTATTTTGCTGACCACGAATCTACGATCTTGTGCAGCATTTTGTGAAACTCGGAGATCAGGGGTATCCCAGGGAATGTTTTACATGGTTTAGCTAGGTCGATATGGATACATCCGTAGGTACATTCTTGATAATTTTCCTTAACTGTTATCTTGCATTTTGACACTAATCAAGTGGTTGCTAAAGTTTCGATAAGGTTTTGAATGTAAAAATTATCTTTAGAACACCAGAACACACAGTTTTGCAGAAATCTTAAATCTTAAATAATAGACACTACAAGTTTAAGAGGTCGCAAACATTGCAAATGGCGAAAACAGGCTAAAATTTCAAAAATGAATTTTGGTGGAAATACTTATTGCCACCTAGATTTTAGTAAATAAATGTATTTAGCTATGGATGTTGTAAATATTTACAAGCTCAATTTAGTCTAATTCATTTTCTAATTACCAAGCACATACTAAAACAAAAGAAAAACCGTTTGCATGAGAACTCTGAAATTCATGAACAATATACCAAAGCAACTCATACCTGAAATAAGTATATGCTGGTCTACAATGTTTAGTGCCAATTTGTCAAAATAATGTTAGGGGTTTCAAGAAATTCAAGGAAATCTTACTTCCTGGTTCAAAGTGAAAGTAGAAAGTGAAAGTAGGAAGTAAGTTTTCCTTGAATTTCTTAAAAACCCTAACATTATTTTGACAAATTGGCACTAAAGTAACGCTAAATAGTGAACCGACAGCAACCGAGATAAAAAAATTAATATCATTGATCGAATTCCTCCAGATATTTGTAGTCACTGGTGCACATCATTAATGTATTAGGAGTTTACCATGTTATTTTTGTCAAGTTTTCATTTTGGCTCAGTAAATTTAATTTAAGATATACTGTTCTCTATCTTTGTTTCTTTAGGATAGCCGATGCTCTGATAAGTGCTATACAATCGGGATCGGAGGAGGTCAAATACGGAAGAAAACGAAATGGGTAAACTTATTTACTTAATTCGTTCATGCAGATACTTTCTCAAGTGAAATAGTCATATCAATAATCGCCACAGTCACAATACACTACATCCCCACGCAGAGAAAAAGAAGAGAGGAAGAGAGCGCATGTTTGTTTTAATTATGTACGAGTTTACCATGTTATTTTTTTCAAGCGTTTTAGTATATTTCCAGTTTTGAAATGTGATATGTCAATTTTAAATATCTAACTGCCACTTAAATTCTTATCCTAGAACTTAGAACCTGGTTTTAACACCCATCGACTTTTTTTTGCCACTGAAGACTTCAGTGAGGTGGGCCCTCGGGTTCTCATTTTTGATAATAATTATTGCTTTTGGTATCTGTTTCGAAACTTGTCATTTTATTAACCATTCTTCTTGGCTGTGTGGAGAGGCTTTGTCTTCAGAATGTGGCTATTACTGATGTGCATTGTTCACTTTTTCATCGTTTGTTTTAACGCGATCAAGTTAGTTTAGGCACATGCACAAACTCAGCATGAGTTAGTTTTCCTACATTTATAATAACCTGTGGTTAAATCCATTTCCTCGTTTAGGGCAAACGCATTTTTGTTCGGGGAATATACGCCGCTGAACATTTACTAATATTAATCTGCAAATACCTCATTGAAGGTTCCATGTTCGCCACAGTATGCACACGTTCGTTTGAGATTGATCAAAATGTAATTGGTGAAAATACATGTATTTAGTTGCGTTCAACCCGGACTTAAAGGCGTGGACAGTAATATGCATTTCTTTTACTGCCAATGAAAAGACTCAGTCAAATAGAATCTGCTAGATATGTGTCGTGTTTAGTAGCTTATAAAGAACCCTTTTCATCTATTTAAATACAGTCGCTTGTTTAGTCGCTTGGCAATATTCGGATAAAATAAACGTTAAGCAAAATGTATGATAACTTTCGTTAATTTCGTCAAAGTCAACAGAGGTAAATCCTTGGGTTATTCATAAATCGTATGATATACTTGACAGACAAATAAATGTAATAAAGTGTTGAAATGTCTTTCTAAAACGAAACGATAGTCTAGAACTCGGATAAAAATACAAAGCGGGTTTGCAATAAACTACATTGCAAAAAATATTCTTATCAACATACTCTGATAATACTTCTCCGAACAAAACAGATATTTACTTAAGTTATTTTTAAATTAAATGTAAATATGCATTAACATGTACAAGATACAAACGTTTTTACATACTTTTGGTCAGTTTTATAACTCTAGCTATGCAAAGCCACTGGTCGAGATAAACTTCCACATAACTTATTGCCATATAATTGTGTAGTTTTTATACAATGTAGGAAAGGTTATACTTTAGCGGAAGCTGTTGATAATATGGAAGCATACAGCGAAATAACGGATGAAGTTTTGATGAAAATCTATCATTCCAAAGGACAAGAACCAAAACTTGTAGAAGCAAGAAAAATAACAGAACGAATACTGACAAGGAATCTTTACAAGTTTGTGGGCGAAAAATTGTTTGAGAAACAGCCATATAAAAAGGGACCTGGAGACAAAACGTTACATGTAAGAAAATTACGCATGAACAGGCTATATTAAACCGAGCCTACACTATTTTCGTATTTGTCGTGTTCGATGGCTTTCAAAGTTCCCTTTTCATCTATTTATATCGTATGTTTGTTATTGCTATTGAAATTATGCTTTAGGAATATTTTTCACAACAAATGTTTATGTTTTATTGTAAGAGGAGTTTGATAAAACTTGACTGGTTCAAAATAGAAGCATTAATTTACAAAAAACAAAATGTTATTAAGGCAATGGCAATTTGAGATATATAATCAGTTGACAATTCACCTTATAAGATAACGTATGGCGAATACATTTTAACAGACCCGTTGAAAGATATATTTTATTTCATAAATTTCCTAACTTTCGATTTGAGAGGCCCCAGTATATACTTTAATATTTCGCAAGCAAAATGATGCAATTTTTATATATTTTAATGATAGACATTATCAAGAACTTTTCAGTAGAAATTATGTCACGAACCTTGTATCTTCTAAAGATAATTTATGAATACCTAAGTGTCAGAAGAAGAGCACAAAAGAATTGCCTGTATACTTCATGTTATCAATTATTAAAGCCATTGTATTTGTTTTTGCTAGGACACTGTTCTGAAAGAAATTAAAGAAAAAACTGGAGAATTGTTTAATAAAACAGTTGAAGACAATATTGTAGTTCACGTAAGTTTGGTCACAAATTAAATCATTGAAAAGGTTTTTAAGACAATAAATATAAATCTTAATTGTAATCAACTTCTCGATTTAATGATATCTGCATTTTATAGTGCAAGCATGTTTTGCTTTCAACTATATAAAAATGCCAAAAACGTCTTGTTAGTTAACAATTTATTATATAACCAAATAGACATATATTGCCAATCTCCTCTTGATTCTCATTCTCTGTAACATCATTTTTAGTTGGTGCGATTGAACTATGGTAAAGACGAAGAGGACCCGATCAAGTATGTTCGTTTTTTTGAAAAGAATGATCCAGAGAACGCTTTTCAACTCAATCCAGATGATGTAAGTATTCAGTTACTGTACTCAGAAGTAAAATTATCCCTGCATAAAGCAACTTTGTAAGTTAATACTAAATTAAAGGAATTGTATTTAAATAGTTTACATAGAGTTTTCTGTGATAAAATCAAATGAAAGGGCGATTTTCTTCGATTACTCAATTAAAAGCGTAAACACCAAATGCAATTTTACATTCAGGTTTCTTATTTCCTACCAACAATATTTTCCGAGCAGCAAGTACTGGTGTACTGCAAAGATGAAAATAAAGAAACAATAAAGGCTGTTGAGACGGTATTTGAGAAATGGAGCGGCAAGAGAAAAAACAAACGCAGATACATGTCAAACAACCCACAGAACTGATCAGGGCAACTGAATAACATTAGACTGTATTCGCTTTTCTAGGACAACTGAATTACATTGCACTGTATTCGCTTTTCAAGGACAACTGAATTACATTGCACGGTATTCGCTTTTCTAGGGCAACTGATTCGCTTTTCTTGGACAACTGAATTACATTGCAGTGTATTCGCTTTTCTAGGACAACTGAATTGCATTGTACTGTATTCGCTTTTCAATGACAACTGAATTACATTGCACTGTATTTGCTTTCGTAGTATAATTGAATTACAATGCGGCAGTGTTTCCGCTTTTCTAGGGCAACTGAATTACATTGCAGTAAATTCGCATTCCTAGGGCAACTGAATTACATTGTACTATATTCGCTTTTCAAGGACAACTGAATTACATTGCACTGTTTTCGCTTTCCTAGGACAACTGAATTTCTTTGCACTGTATTCGCTTTTTAGGAAAACTGAATTTTATTGCACAGTATTCGCTTCCATAGGGCAACTGAATTACAATGCAGTATATTCGCTTTCTAGGACTACTAAATTTAATTGCACTATATTCGCTTTCCTAGGACAACTGAATTACATTGCAGTGTATTCGCTTTTCTAGGACAGCTGCATTACATTGCAGTGTATTCGCTTTTCTAGGACATGTGTATTACATTGCACTGTATTCGCTTTTCAAGGACAACTGAACTACATTGCAGTGTATTTGCTTTCCTTTGACAAGTGAAAAACATTGCACTGTATTCACTTTTCTAGGACAACTGAATTACATTGCAATTTGTTTGCTTTCCTAGGACAACTGAATTACATTGCACTATATTCACTTTTCTAGGACAACTTAATTACATTAAAGTGTTTTCGATTTTCTTAGACAACTGAATCATATTGCAATTTATTTGCTTTTCTATGACAACTGAATTACATTGAACTTTATTCGCTTTTATTGGACTTCTGAATTACATTGCATTGTATTCGCTTTTCTAGGACATCTGAAATACATTGCACAGTATTCGCTTTCCTAAGACAAATGAATAACATTTCACTGTATTTGATTTCAATGAAAACTGAATTACATTGCACTTTATTCGCATTTCTAGGACATCTGAATTACATTGCACTGTATTCTCTTTTCTAGGACAACTGAATTTCATTGCACTTTATTCGCTTTCCTAGGGCAACTGAATACAAAAGAGTATATTCGCTTTCTAGGACAACTGAATTACATTGCACTAATTCGCTTTTCAAGGACAAATGAACTACAGCAGTGTATTTGCCTTTCTAGGGCAACTAAATTACATTGCAATATATTTGCTTTTAAAAGATAACTGAATTATATTGCAAGTTATTTGCTTTTCTAGGAAAACTGAATAACATTGCACTTTATTCGCTTTTCAATGACAACTGAATTACATTGCAATGTATTCGCTTTTCAAGGACAACTGAATTATTTTGTACTGTATTCGCTTTTCAAGGACAACTGAATTACATTGCATTGTATTCTCTTTTCTAGGACAACTGAATTACATTGCACTGTATTCGCTTTTCAAGGACAGCTGAATTACATTGCACTGTATTCGCATTTCAAGGACAACCGAATTACATTGCACTGTATTCGCGTTTCAAGGACAACTGAATTACATTGCACTGTATTCACATTTCAAGGACAACTGAATTACATTGCACTGTATTCGCATTTCAAGGATAACTGAATTACATTTCACTGTATTCGCGTTTCAAGGACAACTGAATTACATTGCACTGTATTCGCATTTCAAGGACAACTGAATTACATTGCACTGTATTGGCTTTTCTAAGGACAACTGAATTACATTGCACTGTATTCGTTTTTCAACGACAAATAAATTACATAGCAGTGTATTCTCTGTTCTAGGACAACTGAATTACATTGCACTGTATTCGCTTTCCTAGGACAACTTAATAGACATTGCAGTGTTTTCTCTTTTCTAAGGTAACTGTACTACATTGCAGTGCTTTCGCTTTTCTAGGGCAACTGAATTACATTGCAGTGTATTCGCGTTTCAAGGACAACTGAATTTCATTGCACTGTATTGTCTTTTTTAAGGACAACTGAATTACATTGCACTGTATTCACTTTTCTAGGGCAACTGAATAACATTGCACTGTATTTGCTTTTCTAGGATAACTGAATTACATTGCACTGCATTCGCTTTTCTTGGTCACTACAGTATGATGATAAGTTACTGTACTAGATATCCATTAACAGATAAAGAAATTCGAAATAGTTCAATGTCAAAAGTGATTACCTACCAATTCGTTTTCCTATACTAGCTGGCGTGGTACAAACTTAATTAAGAACCTCGATCGTTTGACAGAACATTAATTGTTGGAAGTGTGAAGTGTCTAAAATATTTTTATTGATAAGTATTTAGAGTTCATGTCATAATACATACATCTTTCTTTCATTTTGTTTCATTGTATTGCATGTCTTAGCTGATGTTTTTATATTATGGACTGTAATGTTGATATTTATTTTCATTTTAAGCAAGTACATGTGTATTTGTATAATAATACTCTACAGAAACTGTGATTATTGAATATTCATATAGTGTAATGCACATTGTAGTTTAGTTGCACAGTGGGATTTTAATTGTGATTATCTTAGTTTATTTGACTACATATAAAAGAAGATTTGTTTATATTGATGCGAATTAATCATATGCATAATATAAACACAGGGTATTAACAGCCGGACTTGATCCTTATGCCACGAAACAAGTTAAAAACTCATAAAATATTCAATGAAGTCTTTTTAAGTGGTAAAATGTTAGAAATATGATTTATCAATCTTGTAAATTTAAATACGAGGGATGATCCAAAAATTCGCGGAAAAGTGCTCTAATTTCCTTAATTTAATAAATAGAGCAGTGAAATTTTACCACAATGTAGATACATATATTACCTATTGAAACACTTAGTAACAGTCTTATGTCTTAAGTCTGCAAACTAGAACGTTTCCGCCGTTATCTGACATGTCGTCAGTGACGTCACTTCGAAAGTAGACGTCTGAAATGTAAACAAAACGTGTGTTCTGTGTTGAAAGGTGCTTAAATGAATGTTGAACAACGATCAGCCATTAAAAATTATTTGCGCATTCGACTTTCAAATAAGAAAACTAGTGAACAGATCAGCATAGTCTATTGAAAAGCTGAAGAGCACAGCAATCTACAAATGGTATAAGCGGTTTCAGGAATGCCAGGAAAACATGAGCGAAGCGGCGGTCTTGCGTCAAGTCGTTGTTAAACATCGCCGTCAAGGACTTGCTCGTTAACGATAGGCACATTACTTACTCTACGATAACTCATTGACAGAACCTATTGTGCTTATGGAACTATTCAGGATAATTCACGATCATCTATATATGCGTAGTATGCAAGATGGATACCAAAACTGATGGTCGGAAGCGAATAAGTATGGATTCTTCATGTGAATGGCGATTGAAGAAATTCGAACAGGTAAGAGTGGATCTCATAAGCAGCATAGTTACTCTTGATGAGACCTGGATTAGTTTGTATACTCGTGGTACCAAGGGTCAAACCTCGATGTGGAAGGCTATAGGCTCACCGTCTCCTAAATGGTTCAAGCTAGGCCAGACCCCGATGAAACATTACCCTTGTTTGATGATGTTAGTCAATTTTCGACTTCAGCACAGGTCGCAGTTCATAACATGCGGCCAGAAAAATTTTAAAATGCATTTTAGAGTCATGGATAGACCTCTGCAGACAGTGTATTTTGTATAAAGGAGAGTATTTAAAATAAAGTGAATTCTAGGTTTGAACTGTTTGCATGTGCAGGTGCGTTGACGTCAATATAACGTTGGGACGGGATTCCATCAGTGACGTTATTATGGTGACAGTTACTATGCTTGTATATAAGTTATAGAAATGAAAATTTGTAATCAAATTAGAATTATGTTAACTTCTCTTCTGTGCAATTTTCGGCAGTAACAGTACGAGAAACAATTTAGAAAAGGTTTCCGCGAATTTTTGGATCAACCCTAGTAAAATGTGAATCATGTTATCTTCTCAATACTTAAGGTGTATGTACACAATGCAGATTTTTAAATCACGCCACAATATTCATAAACAGATTGAATTGTAACACAGGGAAAATGCGCATGCATTTTGGAAAGGGAGTTAAACGTCCTATAACGTTCTAGTTTATGTTTCTTTAGTCATAATTATTTCATAAGTTTTCAGGATGCAAGAATTTCAGAAAGGGGTTCGTTTGGGGTTGTCCGAAGGTGGTTTCATGATAATTTCCAACTTTCTTGATAAAATTCCCAAGAACATAAAAAACCCGCTTCGAAGTGATGTGTGAAACAGTCGTATCACACATATCTATACAATTTAGCCATTGGTTTTTTTTGTATATAATCATGAATCTAATAGATAACTTGTAAGTAATACAATGCCAAGGTTTAAATTTAATAGGACTTCCACAAAAATGAATTGTTTTTATTGTTTGATTTCATTTGTTTTTTCTTTAAGCTGTGATGTTTGTTGTAGTTTTAGTTTTCAGTTTAAGTAAATATTGTGTCATCAAAATGTGATAATTATTAAATGTTTATATATATATAAATAAATTCAAAATGAAGACTGGTTGCAGTGTTGGAATTTTACTAATAATATTTTTAAAAAGTTCTAATTAAATCCTTACTTTTTTAATTAAATTTACCAACTGATTTGTTTTAAAGATTTTTTTATACATACAAATATATTTAAGGAAAAACTTTTTATTTATAGTTTGTATACGATATCTATAATTGATGATTTAGAGTCAAGAAGGCCCAAAACCAAGACGGCCCGGTCAAAGACGGCCCACTTGGTGAGTCAAGACGGCCTATTGTGGTGGGTCAAGAAGGCCCAATAGCTTTTTAATAGGTAGATGCATACATAATATGATACATTAAACTTTTTTGGTGTTTTCAAATTGGTTAACAATTTTTTAAGTTAGATAGATACCTTTATTTCCTCTGCGTGGGAGAGCATATAAACAAAACAAACGAAATATTTTATTATATTTTGTGTATTTTAACAATGATGTCTTCTGTCTTCAACCACGAATTTTAAAAGTATAAAAGGAATTCCATGTGTGCTGAGTCTGATGACTGACATAAAAAAATATCATATACACAGTATTTATTTTAATTAAAATATCTTTTACAAATAAATTTTCATAATAAAAATTTGTTATTCGCGCAAAAAACGAAGATAACAGCTTTGTTGTTTACGTTCAAATTGTAAAATATTTTAATTGCCCGGTATTTTAATTGGCGGTTAATCTTGTGAGATTAATATAAAAAAGTGTTTCTCTTTTATTAGTTAATCACTTTCTCATTTAAACGATACTTTGATCTTGAGACTCGTGTGCGGCATAATATGGCCCTGTGTGAACTGTGTGTCATTGACAGTTAAATGTGGTGTTGTTTCACATGTGCTGTGTTTTAAACGTGCGTAGAATTAACATATTCTGTAACTATCGGTAATCAATTGATTGAAATATTCTCTAACCTTGTTTGTTTAATATTACAATAATAAAGCAGTGTTTTGAAATAATTTCTTTTCATTTTAATTTAATATTGTCCCCTAATCTGCACTGAAATTGCCTATGCCATAAATGATTTTCACACCTTTTTAAACGTGTCACCACCTTCTTCCGGGCAAACTGGCTAGTGAGAATAACGTGGCAATTAGTGACAATAAACAGTAACACGGTCGAGTTCAAATTTGTATCCTAATGTGTAATTCATTAAAAATATTTTAGGAAAGAAAAATACGATTTTAGTAAATATAAAATTGAATTTAAAAAAAAGGACTTTGCATGCGCCGCATACCAGTGCTCTAGATCGCTGAATTTAAACGTTCCCCTGCAATTCAGGGAAATCGTGCCTCTATTTCGCGAATTTTGGTACGAAAATCGGCTAAAAAAGATTTTGAAAAGGAAGATCAAAATTTGGTTGACCCTTACTTTTAACTCAAAAACTATCAAATAAGTTTAACAAAAAAAAACGTGCGTCATTTCTGTGGACTTTGTGGCAGTTTTTTTAACAAGTGGTGCCGGTCTAAAATATATTTTATATATATATCACTTATGTTTTCTAACTGTTTCTTATGTTGTTCACTCGACTTAATGTATCTCAATATTTATGATAATGATAATAAAAACTTTTTGAAAAAAAAAGCAACAAAACAATGCTAAAACAACGTTAAAGGTCTCATCAAATTTAAAGAAATGGTATGATTTACTGTTTAAATTTGTTAATCAAAAATGGTGTGATAAATACAGGAAATCTTCATTTTATAATTTATTATCAACAAATTTATTAATTTAACAATAATTGTTATAAAAAAAAGAGCGGGCCTTCTTGACTCACCGAAGTGGGCCTTCTTGACCCACCACATTGGGCCGTCTTGACTCACCAAGTGGGCCGTCTTGGACCGGGCCGTCTTGGTTTTGGGCCTTCTTGACCCGATACCTAATTGATATATTGTTATTTATCTGCAACATCCAAATCTTTTTCAAGTTGGAAGTTGTAAAGATGTAACTGTCCAACTCGCTGGTCTACGCGTAGAATATTTTGGGTCGTGAACTCAAAACCAGAACAAGACACTGCGAAAAATTTTCAAATATTTCATTTAATATACCACAATAACAGTAAACTTTACACCGATAAATGTTGCACTGGTAACCCCCATAAAGAATGGCTCTGTTCATTCTCACAAAGAATGGCACTGTTAACTCCGATAAAGAATGGCAATGTTCACTGTCATAAGAAATGGCACTTTTCACTTCCATAAACAATGGCATTGTTCACTCTCATAGAGAATGTTACTGGTCACTTCCATATAAAATTGTACTGTTCACCCCCATAAAGAATGGCGTTGTTCGCTCCCATAAAGCATGACACTGTTCACTTCCATAAATAATGGTACTGTTCACTTCCTTAAAGAATGGCAATGTTCACTCCTACAAAGAATTGCACTGTTTACTCCCATAAGAATGGTACTTTTCGCTCCATCAGATGAAAATGGTACTGCGATCTTCGTAAAGCATGGCGCTGTTTCACTCCCATAAATATTGGTTCAGCCAACTTCCATACAAAATGGTACTGTGCATTCCCATAAAGAATGGTACTGTTCACTTCAATAAAGAATGGTTCTGTTCACTTCAACATAGAATGGTACTGTTTACTTCAATAAAGAATGGCACTGTTCACTCCCATAAGGAATGGCACTGTTATCTTCCAAAAAAGGGGTAATGTTCACTCCTACAAAGAATGGCACTGTTCACTCCCATAAGGAATGGCACTGTTATCCTCCAAAAAGAATGGTAATGTTCACTCCTACAATAAATGGCACTGTTGTCTTCCAAGAAGAATGGTAATGTTCACTCCTACAAAGAATGGCACTGTTCACTTCCATAAAAATGGTAATGTTCACTCCTACAAAGAATGGCACTGTTCACTTCCATAAATAATGGTACTGTTCACTCCCCAAAATAATTATATTTTTCACTTCCATAAAGAATGGTACTGTTCACTTCCATAAAGAATGGTACTGTAACATGTAATTCTCATTAGGCATGGCGCTGTTAACTTCCATAAAGAATGGTACTTTTCACTCCCATAAAGAATGGCAATGTTCACTCCAATAAAGAATGGCATTGTTCGCTCCCATAAAGAATGGCACTGTTAACTTCCATATAGAATGGAACAGTTTTCTTCCATAAAGAATGGTAATGTTCACTCCTACAAAGAATGGCACTGTTTATTTCTATAAAAATTGTACTGTTCACTCCCATAAAGAATGGTACTTTTCAATCTAATAAATATGTTTACCGTCTTGAAGAAATTGTACTGTTCACTTCAATAAAAACTGGCACTCCCATAAAGAATGGTTCTGTTAACTCAAGTGAAGAATGGTACTGAAATCTCCCATAAAGAATGGCACTGTTTATTCCCGTAATTATCGATACAGTCAACTTCCATGGAGAATGGTACTATTCACTCCCATAAAAAATGGTACATCGTACAATTAAGAAGTATTTATTTACTAAGTACCTTAATGCAGCTTCGAAATTGTCTGTTCCAAGTTGTGGATGGTTTGAATATGTATAGCACAGTTATTAATCATCAATGGGAGTTTCTTTATGAATACGGTTAAGGGTCCACTGCACTCCTCCTTGCAAGTAAATTGATAAAAAAAGAAATTTATCACAATCTAAATAACGGCAACATGCGGTTCAATAAAAATTTGCACAAATGAATGTAACTAATGTATCTTTATTTTGCATATAGTAAGACACTTAAGAACAGTAAAGAAAAAACGGCGAAATCCAAAAATTTCATAAACTTCTATTTGCATTAATTCACAAAAAATAAACAACACAAAACGTCATTTCAAATGCCCACATTAGTAATATGATACTGGGAACACTATCGTGTTTCCTCGTTACCTACATAATTATGTAAACTATATGAGATATTAGTAAAAGTGTGTTCAATTTCCTGGTCGCTTCCTGGTCGCGTAAATGGGTGACAAACCATGATTTTTCTTTTCGTAGTTGAACACAAAGTACACATGATTGTCTTGTCAGTATCATTACACTGATGTGGGAATTTCAAATAATGTATTGCTTAGATTTTGTGAATTTATGTAAATAGAATTTTTGGGCATTTTCAGGACCAGCTTTTTCCTTTGCTGTTTTTATTGTTCTTTATATATGTAAAATAAAGATAAACTAATAACGATAAAGTTTTGCCGTTATTGAGTATTTGATAATTTTCTTTTTTGTCGATGAACGTGCAAAGAGGCGTGTAGTGGACCCGTAAAAGTTTAATTTTACACGCCGTTTGAGTTGTAAAAACCACGTACCACGTGCAACACAAACTCCCCCTTTGATCTTGAAACACAAAAACATGTCTCTTTCTTGTCTCGAACCCACAATCTCGGGTATGTGGGGCAGTGACGCTAACCACTCGGCTAAAACTAACCATTTTTGCTGTGTATGTGGAAGAAATACATAGTGGTGTTTATAAAGAAATTAGTGCTGACTTGATTTTAAACAGTCCCAATTTTTGTTCTCGAAAAAACACGTTTCTAAACATAAGAAATTCAATAATACAACAGGCCGTTCTTCAAGCGTCGTTATAGTTTTACGGATAATGAATAATTTAACTTATCTTTAGATCGTTTTTGTTGTACAAAGCTCAGGTGTTCTCTTGATAGCGAGGATATTTGTTTTGTTTTCGCCATAGTGTCAATATGTGTAAAAAGATGACTAGATTTACCTCGATGATGACTCCGCGAGATCCAGCAGGAAGATAAACGACCACGTGCAGAAGTTTAAGAAGCTCGATGAAGTATATTGCATGTATGATATTCTATTCTATTGTTGTTCTGGTGGGTTCCAGTAGACCTAGACACAGTGATCTGCACTTGCAAAGCTAAAAGCATTTATTTGTGTGAAGAACAACATAAATTGCAATTATGTACTACACAAAAATGATTCTCGTCAAAATATTCCTTTTATAAAAACAAATCCTTTGCGGTATATGAATCAAGGTTCGCAAGATCAGTAAGCTTGCGCTCTTGCAGTAAAAGCATAATTAGTTTGATATAAGAATTTATTGAAACATCCCTCAGTACTAAGACCTCTTAATATTTCTTTTTCGTATTTCTAGAAGAGCGGTTCAATAGCTAAGTG
This sequence comes from Corbicula japonica, assembly GCA_038501625.1. Taxonomy (NCBI): domain Eukaryota; kingdom Metazoa; phylum Mollusca; class Bivalvia; order Venerida; family Cyrenidae; genus Corbicula; species Corbicula japonica. The sequence goes on along the minus strand of JAZAYU010000044.1, from coordinate 2,103,737 downwards.
GTTAGCGCTTCTGCCTCTGAGTCCAGGGATCGCTGGTTCGATCCGCCGCTACTCCAACTAGAAATTCAAAATGTCTTTCGGATGAGACTTAAAACCAAAAGTGTAACAGGGAACTAATTGAACTAGAGACGAATGTAGAATTGAATAACTAAAATTGTTCTAAGTGTTTTTATAGGAAAATGGAGGAGAGAGAGAGAGTGTAAGGAGAAGGCTAGTTAGGGGTGAGAGTAAGCGAGGAAGAGGAGAGTGTGTGGGTGTTACGGGTACGATTTGTGTGTTGGGGGGGGGGTTCAAAGAGGAGAGAGTGTGCGTAGGAGGTGAGGAGAGATGAAGTGGTTGTGAGAAGGAGGAGAGAGTGAGGATGTGGCGGGTGAGTAGGAAGAGAGTGTATGTGCGGGGGTAGAAAAGAGTAGAGAGAGAAGAGAGTGTGTGTAGGTTAGAAGAGTAGAGTGTACGTGTGTGTGTGTGTGTGGCCGTGGGTGAGAAGTTTAGAGAGACAGAGTGTGTGGCTAGGAAGAGTAGAGAGAGAGAGAGAGTGCGTGTGCGTGTATGAGTGAGTGAGTGAGTAAGTACTATCGAGTATAAGTACTTTTCTCTTGCTTTAAAGACATTAAACAAAACAACGTCAAGTTTATTGACAGGAAGTCAATTCGAATATTGTAAAAGTCTTCAAAAAGTCTTAAAGTAATAATTCACAAACTATTCTTCATAAAATAAAAACTGTTTATTTATGTTACCTAGAATAGATAAAAACAATAGTACCTTATCGAGAAATGCATGAATAGTATGTTTTCATGTCTCAGTCAACATATACAGTATTACATGTACATGCAGCTGATACAGTTAATATTATATCTTTACTGGCTGAAAATTCAATGATCAATTGATTTTTGTTCTCTCAAGTTAATCGTTTTCGGAAAATGACAATAGACAGTACATAGGATATATTGCAATCAATAACATGAAATTTTAAATAGTTAAATTTAAAATAGATTCCAGTTAGAAAAGAATCGCTCCCAAGTAGAGGCAATATCATTTGTTAATGGCGTAGTATGTTATCTCTTTTCTATCTCGTAACTGACCAAGTTTATTATTAACGTGCTGACTTTTGTAGAAAATGTTTACCACAATAAGTTAAGTGCGTTATCAAGATTGCTGCATCACTTGAAACGGTACCGGTTTTTTATCAGTGTTTTTTTATTAGTAACGTCCTTTGAAGATCGTGAAGCACGATACTTATGTATGTTAATGGTACTATCTACAATAACTTTTGCTTTAATAATTCGAGCAGTTTTACGCCGCGGAAGGTTTTTCAAAATAACTCTCCTGTGATTGTGTTGGTTTGCTTATAAAGATGAATGTTGTCAGCGTTATCCGATCATGTCGGTGTTGTCCTGGTAAGCTCGGTGAGGAGCGTAATTGGCATAACATGGCTAGGCGCGGTTGCCGTACTGGTTTGCTCCCCAGTAGGGCAATAACATATGACATTGTCAGATAGTGGGTAGTAGAGTTTATTTTACCATTGGCGATTTATACTTTTTGTTCATATGAGAACATCAAGATGATCACAGAACCTAAGTTAAAACCCCACGTGACATCTGCCTGCTACTGACCATTACTGTGCAGTCACAACTCGGGTTCTTATTTTTGTTGACTGATTTTAAGTGAGGTTGGTGTACCTTAGAAACTGATTTAAACGCTCAGTGACTTTGTTTGCCACTGACTGTTAAAAGGCGTAGACATCAAGGGTTCTTTTTATCGTTGATTGTTTGTAGTGCCTATTTTTAATTTTCTTATAAAATTATGCTCCTTTTCCTCTTTAACTATAGGCTATTTGGCAACGTGGTTTTATCTGGTTATGAAATATCCTGATATGCATATTTCACATATTTCATATTTTCAAAAAGTCATAATTTAGAATTTCTATCTTGTTATCAGTAGCATTCAGTTGGCCTTTAATTCCACATTTTTCTGTCACCTCCTCAGTAAATACATGTATTTTACTTTTGGTACAGAAAGTCTGCGCTGTAAGGTGATAATTAATTTCTCGATGATATCCTCTATAACATTGCTACAGTAGATGTGAGCACTGTCTTGATATTCAATACAAGTAACCACAAACTGTATGAAGTATGACAGAGTTCTCTTGATAGCAATTAGTAAGACTGAACACAAAGCAATATGTAAAGTCAAGATGATTCTTACGCGTTTAAAGTTTACACTTATTTTGATTCAAAGAATTCCTGGATTAGATGATGGATTCGTTATGATAGTATTTCAAATATCATTGTGTTTTTGGCACAAACTGATGACGGTTCTAATCACCTTAAATTGATTTGATTGAACATCGGTCTAAGTTATGATTTAACACAATTTCAAACGTCCCTCCATATATTCAACCGGTGCTCTTTTCAATAATACGGCACTTTGAAGGCCATTGAATTCGAAACACATATTTATGTACAATTTCAGTTGAACTCACCCCGGACTAGGAGGCGTGAACAATAGCATGCACTTTCAGTACTGCCCGAGTCAATCAAACCGAGCCTGCACTTTATTGATATTTGTCGTGTTCGGTTGCTCTCGAAGTTCCCTATTTATCCATTACACCATTAAATAGTACATTTTGGATCCATCCCAAACGATGGTATGCATATGACATTGAACATGGAACCTTCAATGAGGTATTTTCTGATTAATACCATTCCATGTTCAGCGGCGTATGGTCCCCAGATAAAAGAATGGGTTTGCCCTAATCGTGAAATCAATTGACGGAACTAAACAGAATAGAATTTTGACAGGGGATCTTAGAATATAAATCCTGCATATCACAGACGACGCCAAAGGCAAAATTTAAAAAGCAGGAAGTATATCCTTGGGGGTGATTGGACAATATCCAAACCTATATTGGCTGGGATATTGAAACCACCTATCTATAAACTGGCCGAAATATTAAAACAAAAGTAATTTTAGAAGTACCATAAACATAGTACATAAGTATCGTGCTCAACGACCTTCTTTAGGACGTAACTGATAACAGCACTGATTGAATGTACGGGGAGACTTTTTTACAACCGCCACAAGGCACAAACATCGCTACTGTGATATTGAAATAGATGAAAAGGGAATTTGGAAAGCCACCGAACACGAAAAATGTGAAAATACTGCAGGCTCGGTTTGATTGAACCTGTTTATGGACAGTAATGGGAATGCATATTACTGCCCACGCCGCCTAGCCCCGGGCAGAGCGCAACTCAGTAATTACAACATTCAATAGTACAATTTGGATCCATCCCAAACGATGGTATGCATAATAAATTATGGCGGTGAACATGGAACCTTCAATGAGGTATTTTCAGATTAATACCATTCCATGTTCAGCGGCGAATGGTCCCCAGATAAAAGAATGGGTTTGGCCTAAACGAGAAAACAATGGGCGGAACTAAACAGAATAGAATTTTGACAGGGGATCTTAGAATATAAATCATGCATATCACTGACGACGCCAAGGGCAAATTTTAAAAAGCAGGAAGTATATCCTTGGGGTGATTGGACAATATCCAAACCTATATTGGCTGGGATATTGAAACCACCTATCTATAAACTTGCCGAAATATTAAAACAAAGGACGTAACTGATATCAGCACTGATTGAATGTACGGGGAGACATTTTACAGCCGCCACACGGCACAAACAACGCTACTGTGATATTGAAATTGATGAATATTTAAAAAAATTTAAAATTTGACCCACTTGGTTTTCTCTAGTCTTGCTTATAGTCCTGTAACGGCCGGATGCGGAAATACTCTTTCGTAAAGCAACGGACGACATCTGAAGCGTGCGCAAATCTGCGCTTCAGTTCGCATTTTTCCGTTCCTATTCGGTAACGGAAAAACACAGTTTGTTTGCGCGACCCAACGCATTCTAGCGAAAAACAGTAACCGGTCGACACCGTTCGTAAATCATTCGCAACTAATGACTCAACTACGTTTGCTTTTCATTAAATTTCAAATTATGTAATAATTTTTCAATCAGTTTCGTTCAAAATTCACAAGTATTTACAAATTTACCAAATTCGCTGTGCTGCGTTTAATGGATTCGCCTATGTGTGAGGAGGCCTTTAACGAAATTTGAATCACTTTTATTAATACAAAAATGATTTTGTTCACGTCTACTTCAAAAGTGCGTACCAAAATTAAGAAATTCTTTACGATTTGTATATGAAACAAAACATAACATAATGGCTTTGCTGAAGCTTTATAAGCAATGTACATCACTACACCAAACAACCATGTAGCATAATTTTTCATTTTTAAAAATGTTCGAACTGAACACATATTGATTTAAGATCAATAATAACTTGAAATTTTACCATAAAGATTAAAAATAATGAGACAGGCTTAGTGACACATACAATTTAAAGTTGTTGTAGGCTTTTTTCAGTTATTAGAAGTTGTCACATTTCTTTTGAGTTCAGCTTTTATCGTGGCTTTTTATTCCATTTTTCAAAAATCTCCTTCACTTTCTTTCGTATTTCCTCCTCGTCACTTCTGCAATATACCAGCACCTGTTGCTCGGAAAACTGACTTGGGCGCAAACTGGATACATGTATCTGAAATTAAATTTCAAATAACATTACTCACTTTATTTACTTTGTTTCAGGAATAACATTTATCATAACAAATGCATATTGTACGACGGTAAAACTGAGGTTGTTTATCATTATTTTATTTGATACAGAAATCTGATTAAACTCGCATCTGGGAAAATAATATCAGACGAGTTTCATACCGGTTGCGGAACACCATTAAGTTATGTTTTCTTTTACAGGTGGAAGAACCATACCTTTGTACTCCACTCCCTCAGATGAACCCATCCACATTACCGCGGGAAAAATGATCCGAGACAAAAAATGCCAAATATTTCATTTTTATCATATAAAATCATGTAAAAGATGTCATAACTTCGTTACTTATCGAAGACCACGGCCGACATGAAGTGTTGTTTAAAACACAAAAAACTGGTAAGTTGTTTTTGAAAATATTCACAGTAACAATAATGAGTTGTTGTTTTCCAAATCAATATTTTCCGCATAAAATCTGATTTAGCATCAAAATTTTCTTTCCCTAAGAAAAAGTTTACTTCATAGACAAGCTCCCTCAAGTTTTCATTATTCAGAAGGCATCGCACTTATGAACTTAGAACTTATGAAATTCTCTGTTTTGTATGGGATAGTTCTGGTAACGTCAAAAACGTGTTATACAATGGTAGACATTTTCGCCTGTAGGATGGAAATTTACAAGAAGGGTGGGTTTACCTAAAGGGGTGGGAGTACCAAGACTTTTTCCTTTTACCTGCGTTTCATTTTATACATACATTGTAACATTTATATTCTGTATAATAACACAAGTATACACTGTAAGTGTAAATCCCGAATCTGACAACATATTGTTTATTACGGCAATATTTGTCGGTCACTGAAAAGACAGAAGGTTTATAAAACGCTTCATCTAGAGCGCCAGTCTATTCTGATGTTCATTCGGATCCTTTCCTAGCCGTTTCGGAATTAACAATTTACATATGGAAAAGATATCGGATACTTGCAAGCGCGAGGGTCACGATTGTCACCGAGATCAGAAGAGCGACTATATTTGGACTTCTTAAGTAGAATAACAAATAATAGAATAATGTTTTGATTTTAATTGAATGTATCCACGATAGTTATTTTATGCTCCATGAGTTCTCTCACACGAATGAGTTTGCGTCAAAAGCAGTTTGAGGACTATTGACATATTTAATATAAAATAATAAGCGTAAAATGTCCCGATTCATATTTGGTTATTACAAGATTATTATAAATGTTAGTCTCTTGAAGTTATTTTATTGTCTAACGTCTGTCTCTACTGAAATAAATAAGTAAAGGCCCTACATCAACATTTGTCAACTTCTTTGCTGTCTCCGAGTCTTCTTTGGTAAAGAAATAAACGTTGTCAAGTGGGTTCTGTCCGCCCTTGCCATAGTCAAATTTTGCCACCTGCAATTCAAGCTTAACCTTTTGTAAAAGCTAAAATACAATAAGTGAAACACCCACATTTTTCAAAACATATAAAATTACCTTCCAGTTAAATTATTTTATAATGAGATGAATTATGGAACATGCGGATTGAGAATCGTACAGGAATAATTTGCCTTGGTGATCTCGTGAAATCAGTAACATTACTTTGTTGATTAAAATATAAAAGTTTGTTACATATATGCTTTTTCTTGTTTTTATTCAGTCTAATTAAAATAACAAATAATATAAGGTTGAATACACACGAGGCAATGTGAACCTTAACCTTTCTGAGACCGAGGCAAACTAACAGGGCATATACTTGCCATATTAAACTCGGATATGATTCATAACAAAACCAATAAAACAGTTAATTTCGAGGGTACGATTTTTCGCGCATAACACATTTGCTGGGACATAAATTCGCGCAACTGTGTTTTCCTATAAAGAAACACTGTAGAATGGATTAATTTCGCTGGAGTTAAAATTAAACCCCCGCGAAGTAAAATGATTTCATAGTATCTGTAATTGATGACGTGGCTTCTCTGAATCATTTTATTAACCCTGTTTGGTGTAAAACGTATACTTTATACTTACATAAACCGCAATGGAATCTTTAGTCTTATCATCACATTCCCCGTTCATTATGTCCTCTTTTGCCATATCCTAGTAATTAGAACAATATTGATTGAAGTTAATTGAAGTTGCCAGGTCTTTATTTAAGGTTCAACTCTACACATATTTTGTTATATTATACCTCATTTGCATAAGCCCTTCTGTATTTAATATGACGTCATCCAGTCCATAAATCGCATATTGACCGGCTATCCGGTCCATAATTCTTATATTGACCGTTTTTGATTACTTCAGAATCTAATATAAGAATAATTATCTTATAAAGTGCGGGTCTGTTGCCTAGTAATATTTAATTTGATTAACAAAAATGGAATAGTAAAAGGCGTGCTTTATATGCCTGATGGCTTGTAAATAATAAAAAATCTGTATGGGATTTTTTACACACTGAACAAATCAAATTATTATTTAAAAGCAAATTATAGTAAAAATGACAGCAACAAAAGATATGAAAGAATTTAGATTCGGTATAATATAACAAATAAAACATGGCATTGAGGGCAATATGCAAGTTTACGGACTGGTTGGTCAGACCTCGGAAGCGCAGCTGAGGGCCATATACCTTCCTCAGTCTGACCAACAAGTCCGTAAACTTGCATATTGCCCTCAATGCCATGTTATATTTGTTAAATATGTACGCTGTTGACTGCTTTCAACAGTCACTAAATAATTGTTGATGTTCAAATGTTTTTGTAGTCTTTATTGTTTTCATAATCCATGGTTAATTTAGTTTTTTGTCGGAACTACATAAAGGCAGCCATAGCAAGGAAAAGCAGTATAATAAACGGCTGACAAGACGGTGCAAATAAAAAAAAATCATTATACATTGAACTTCTATTGACATGCACATATTTTCAAATGTTTAATAAATATGTATTATCACTTTAGAACAGCAAATGGCGCATACATGTTAGTATTACTAAGGCATACATAAAGCAATTTTCTTTAGCTGACTTCTCAGTTTTACATTAAAAATTTCATTTTGCATACATTTGCGTCACCGGTAAGGGTAACGATTTGTAATTTCTATGATCAATTTAAAATTGTAGATTTGGACATCAGTCAATCAATTAAGCAAATAATCAATCAATCAATCAATCAAAAGCACGATCGATGGATAAGACAACTATTTATCAACAAAATCATTATACTGTGGCTACAATGGACATCTAAACTGAAAACTTAAAATAAATCAAACAAAACATACATGTATCGTTCGCTCGTCATTTCCATGAACTCTATAGAACTGTTCCTTGAACGGTTTAATTCCAATGAAATGGTAAAAATTCCTCCTAAAAACACGATCAACTATATCACGTGCTGCCTTGAGCTTCTTGTCCTCTGATCGGTAAATTTGCAGGATGACTTCGTCAGTGATTTGCAAGTAAGCTGTCATGTCAAGCGTAGCTTCTTTTAAGTTGCGAAGCTTCCTGTAAACAAAATAAAAATTCAACTGTATTGTACAGATAGAACACTTAAGAGATTATTTGAAGTAAGTGAATACTTCTGCGAGTAATGAGATTCAATAATATTTTATCATGATGTAACGATATTTTCTCGTTAAGGGCAAACCCATCCTTTTATCGGGGACCATACGGCGCTGAATATGGAAAGCCATTATTTTGATAATACGCATTGAATGTTCCATGTTCACAACCATATGCTTACCATCGTTTGGGATGGATCAAAATTGTACTGTTTATTTGTGAAACTATTTAGTTGCGCTCAACCGAGGCTAGGCGGCATGGGCAGTAATATGCATTTCCAGTTATTCCCATGAACAGACTCAATCAATCTGAGCCTGTAATATTTTCATAATTGTCGTGTTCGGTGGCTTTTAAAGTGTCCTTTTTACTAGCATTTAATATAACCTCAGGAACTTAAGCTTAAGGTATATAAATAGATGACAAGGACACTTTGGAAGCTACCGAGCACAACAAAAAATAATAACTGCCCATGCCGCATTGCCCCGGCTTTAGCGCAACTCAATACAACACTTCGCGGAACACGTGATGTTTTTATGCTTAAGAATTCAATCTGTACATGTCTTCCAAACTTCTTAGGAGAAATTATTACAATGAAACAGCATTGATTTTGACAAGATCGCGTACTTGCAACTGCGTAATTGCATGATTAGGCAAATGTGTCTTATGTAGCCAGAAGGTATGGTGTCCATGAACAAACATTTCGACGAACCCCTTAGCAACTCAAGCATTTTTTGCCGAATGTGTGGCCGATCCTCAAAGAACTGGCTTTCACCCGTGAATCAATCCATTGTCATGGTATTATTTATCAAGTTGTTCTAATGCATCTACGAGAGATGTTTGTGATGCCACGAAATAGAGCAAGGAACACATGTTACTGAAAACTATCGAATATGAATGTCAGAGAAATGTTCCGCGAAAATGGAATTCGTCCATTAGCCATTAAATTTCACACACTTCGCGAAAATTAAAGCCTAGCAACACAAAAAGATAATACATTATTTACAACTACATGTATTTGTATTTTATGCATAATAAAAATTTTTTTGTTTACCCTCCTTCCCCTTTAAATTTGACCTCGTCAGACTGTGATCTAACTGTTTCAATGAGGGCATCAGCTATCCTGAAATGAAACAAATAATACTATCAAACGAGAATTAGTCAAAATTTATAGATTATATATTTATAATATAAAATTTGTGACAAAACCAATGTGTTCATGTGAAATATATCTGAATTTTGAAAAATTAATGTGAAGTTAATCCATTTTACGTAAAGTTTATAAAATGTCAAACACTTACATGATCTGGACCGCTGTTGTGACTCTGTGGTAGCAAACTCTTTTATGTAACAAATATCTCGCATTGAACATATCGAACAAACAATCGGCTTCCTGTGGAATATAATTATATGTGTATTATTGTAATCGACGGTGACTTATGACAAATATAAAGTTTTGTACTTAAATATTTAAAGTGGTTGTTATTTTATAAAACAAATGTATTCTAGAATTCCTTAAGAGCTCATGAGCGCTAAAAATATTTCCTGACAACTTTTTATTACTTAGTCTAGTTATTTTTTTTTTGAAATCACGACAATGGCCTCTTTGTATCCTCTAACCTTAAAATGAAGAGAAGAGAAACATAAATTCAAAGAAATTGTCATGGAATAAATGAGAAAATTGCTAATCTTCATTTATTTACATACAGTTCTGTGAACGTTTTTGGTTACAAACGAAACGCACGATACACGATATACGGACGCACGATACACGTTAGACGGACGAACGATACGCGATAGACGGACGAACTATACACGGCAGACGCACGATTCACGATACTGCCGATTCACATTATTTGTGTACGAGATTTCTAAAAGTTTGAAAATGCTATCAAAATATAAGATGAATGGTTGAAATTAAATCACATAAATTTGCATAAGCAAGTAACATATTTACGCTGCATGATAAATTTAAAAATGTTTGATGCGCGATACACCATATACGGACGCGCGATGCACGTTAGGCAGACGCACGATACACGTTAGACGGACGCACGATAAACGATAGACGGACGCACGATAGACGCAAATTTTCTAACATTAAACGTTCACAGTACTGTATAAACCGTTACTTGCATTTGCTCTGAATAATGTTTGTATATGGTTTTGAACTAAAATACTTGTAAATAATTTGGAAACATTACGAAACTAACAAGTAAGACTAAGCAACCCATATTAACAACACTTTGTTACAATAAAACCCATTTCAATATAATTAAACAAAGAACAAAACTTGTTGCCAATGGCATATAAAACGCGTGGATTATATGATTATATTATATGTATTTATTAGCTAGAAAACAAAGAATTGCCATTGTATTACCAAATCGCGAAACATGCATATCAGGAATTGCCACATTCAGCAGCCTCTCCACAGATCAAGAAGTAGAGAGAAAAAGAGAACATGGTTATACAATAATTACTTTCAAAAAAGACACCACAAACAATTACCGAAAGTGAGAACCCGAGAGGTAACCGCCTTTGAACGGTCAGTGGCAAAACCTCGCGTTTTTCAAAACAGGTTTTCTATTGAACAAACGAGTACAAGATGTCTTGGTGATACAACTCCAACCCACCCAACGACTCAACAATGTTGCATTCAAAAGCACATAAACATATTAAACTAACAAGGTTATTAGCATTGTAAAGCAAAGATGCTGGGACCTAATGATCTTACCGAGACCAGAGCCCTGTAGTCAAACAGCAAGAACACGATGCTATGGATAAAAGAAGCAAATCGAGCTTCTAGGTTCTTATACAAGAAACATAAAATTTTACAAAACTCTTAAAACCATGCCAACGTCGTGTAACCAAAGAGGTAAGCATAACGAGTATCTGTGGATGGGTTACCAAGCATGCAAAGCGTTATAGAATATCATAATGGTAATACATGTATCTCCTTTTGAATTTACAGCTGGCTTTTACGAAGCGTAGACAAATACACATTGTATTTTTTTCGTAAATTTATAAAATGCGTCTCCTTATAAACTGGATGTGAAATACATGGTTGCAATATGATTGTATAAATAGAATGAATAATCATCCATGTTTATAGGATATTAATTTATAAAACAGTAATTTTAATTCGATTATAAACTGATCAAATAAATTTATTTGTCATTTAGACATTTATTTTGTCTAAAATGTTTAGTTTGAATCTGACAATATTTGGTTTTTAGTCTGTATGCATTTTCTGATTTTGAGGGATCTACACTGTATCAATACATTTGTCACCAATTTTTTATAAAAACGATTGAAACCGGTCCCAGATAAGTTAAACTAGCTTCCAATTAGTTAATTCTGAGATTGTTCTCTACTTCAGTCAATCAGATTGCTGAGATTGGTCTTCACTCTAACCAATTAAAGTGGTTTATTTTATAATAAGTAAAGCGAATTTGATACATATTTTAATTTAAAAGCTATTTTACTCATTTTGATAAAATATCATAAGCCAAAATCAATACCTTGTCTCTAAAGCATATGTGCGTGTCTCCGTGTTCATCCGGCAAAACCATGGAGAACTCGATAGTCCTTGTGTGATCAAAGTTGGATTTGTTTCCGGTCATGAGGCAATCTCGCGCAAAATAGTCCCATTTGTCAACATCAACACCGCTTTCCTTGTTTGACACAATCTGTTAGTTGTAAATTGCAATTTGATGTAGGCGATTCAGTCAGTTTATACAAAGATTAGTCTAGTAAATTTACCCATTGAAGTACAAAGACTTAGACGTGATTTCAAGACGGTTTTGAGGTCATATTTATCAAAAAACATTAGATTTCATTATTGGAGTCATAAAAATCATTATTATGTTCTCAGTAATAAAAAAGTGAGACATTTTTTTTCAAAATCTTATTTGATTAAAGACTGATCTCGTAACCTTCTTTTAAAATTTTAAAATCACATCTGGGTCCTTGTGCTGCCTGGGTGAAAATAAGCGCCACGTGGTGGCTGTATTGGAGCTAGTTGTTTTTTTACTTCATTGTTAAAGAAGGCTATTAACTTGAATGGTTGAATCTTAATAAGGTTTTACTCCTGGTGCTCTGGTCTCGGTAAGGTCATTGAGTATTCGCCCCTTTGGCTTTTCAATGCTATTAGCTTCTTATGTTTTATATGTTTGTGTGCTTTTGCATGCAGCATTGTTCAGCTGATGGGTGAGTTATTTCACCAAGATAACTTGTGCTTGTTTTGTGATATGAGAATCTGTTGGGGCAAGTGTGAGGTTGGTGCACCCTAGAACCTGGTTTAAACCCCCAGTGGCAATTTGATTTGCCACTGACCGTTCCAAGGCGGTTACCCCAAAGGTTCTCTTTTTTGTTAATTGTTTGTGGCGTCTTACTTGAATTGACAAACTTACAACAAACATGATATCACTTTCTTTTCGTGGGGAGGCTGTGTTTTATGAGTGTGGCGATTCCTGATGTGCATATTTTACTTTTTTGAGAATTGAATTGAATTCATTTGATTTTGTCAGTGTGGCTGATAACAAAAATATTGGATTAGCTATTAACTTAGTGTTTCTTGGCACTGTACCGAACTGCATTTGCTGGAAAAACCAGCCGCTGTGCTTAAAATTTAGCACCACTTTATGGCTGTATTACATTCGAGTTGTATAATTAATTATAACATTATTGATGATTAATTGCCACTTTTTTCATAAATGAGCGAGGGCAGTAGCCGGTGATTTTAACTTAAAAGGCGTTTGTCACACTATTGGAACGGTTTTGGATAAACACTGAAAGACGCTTACTTTCTGGCTATATAACTTGATTTGTTTGATTTGATTATGATCACTTTAATAGCAGCTTGGCTTAGAACTTAATGCCTGTTGGCGTGAAATGCATGAAAACTTAACATTTGTTAAAGTTGCATAATTAAACAATTTGTACTTTCCTGATAGAGAAAATGCTTGTTCTGAATACGTTCTTCTAACTTCTTGTTCTACAATTGAAAAATAACGATGCAATTTATTTCTTTATTGAAACCATAAAACAGCGAAAGATTAAAACATATAAACAAGATTTTAAACTTATTAATGGGAGTAATTTGCTTTTTCATTACTGAACATTTACAGGCTCAATTAAACCAAGCCTGAAAAGTTTTTTATGTGTCGTGTTCGGTGAATTTCAAAGTTTCCTTTTCATTAAGTTCAATATCACAGAAACATTGTTTGTACATTGTGGCAGCTGTAAATTCAGTGCTGATATAAATAAAGTCCTTTACAAATCGTTGAAAACGGTTCTTATATACGAAGCAAATATTTAGTTGCGTGATATCCATCTTCAGTGCATCCCAAGAACAGGCTCAAGCAAATCGGGCAAGTATAAGGTTGTTGCACCCTAGAACCGGGTAACACGCCCCCCCCCCGCCCCCCCCCCCCCCCCCCCCCCCCCCCCCCCGAAGTGGCGAATTGTTTTGCCACTGACCGATCTAAGCCGATAACCCCTCGGGTTCACTTTTAAGTTATATGTTTGTGACGTCTATTTGAAATGTTTCATGGTATAGCAATGCTGTCTTCTCCTCTCTACTATTTTGCTGTGTGTGGAGGCTGTGTCTGCTGGATGTCGCCATTCCTGATATGCATATTTCACTTTTTACAAAAAAGCTAGAGACCCCAAACAAAGCATTAAACTAAGATAACGTTATGATACGGAATGACATTATAATACCGATAAGTTGTTTTCATTTTGCCATTTAAGGAATAGTTAGCTTTTTTGAAAATGGTAAACCTTACTATTATCAGTTTTCCACAGAATAAGTAAATTGAAACTGGCTCGGTTAACAACTCAGCACATTGTCAAGCTTACAGTACTGTGAACGTTCAAAGTAACAAAATTTGCGTTTATCGTGTGTCGTGCGTCCGTCTATCGTCTATCGTGCATCGTGCGTCTAATCGTCTAAAGTGCATCGTGTCACGTGCATTCGTTTGTCGCATATGCAAATATAATCTTTCGAGGAATATTTCGATAATATTTTCAAATTTTTAGAAATCTCTTACACGAAATACTTCAATCGGTAGTACGGTATGTATATACACAGCGTGTAACAGTCTACGTTGTTAAGGTTTGGATTTTAGACCACTCGTATCAACAACAACAAACAAAAACAAACAAGGAAGTAAAATGATAAAATAAAATCGTGGATATTTTAGTGGAAAATACATGCTGGAAATTGTTAATTTAGCATCGTTGTTAAGAATGTGTTCCTCTTTCAACAATGACACTGTTGTCTTGGACCTTAAGCTGAAATGGAACTGGATTAGCGGATGAACTGAAACGAATCGACAGATAGGAAATTTCCTGGCACAGTGTTTATGAATTATTTGGTGCCTTGTATATTAAATCAAGGCATCTTATAAAGCTATGCAGTGAAGCTAGTGATAATCATCTGAATCAACAAACAAACTGAATAGTCAAGAGCTGTGTGCCATTTGGAACCCTAGTTACCCGCTACACAGGTGGAAAATGTGTCTTGACATTTTAAAAAATGAAGATTTATTAAATGAAGCAATTTGATTTTTCCAAGACTCTGTCCCATAGGATTCTTGTCCCTGGATCATCATATCAAACAGATAATCCCATTATATGATAAACAGGGGGAAAACATGTCAAACGCATTTGTCGTAACAAATAATTTATTGTACAAAATGGTAGCATGATTTCGAATAAATAATTTTTTAAGCAAAATGCATTTCCAAAATAATCACGAAGAAATATCCAAGTACGTTTATATGTAATCATTATAAAATACATGCCAGTAACTGTTTTGATTCCTCTCCTTATTTTTTGTTTTTATTTTACAGATTTTAAGGAATAAAAACATGCTGATTACATTTCCTTGGGCCGAAATCTTGCAAAAATCTTACCTGGAATATTTAAAACAACTAAATGGGAAAAAAATCCAAACGACTCTTGTCGCGACAAACTATCATGGATATTACAAAATGATTTTGACAAATGTTTTTCAGGCAAAAATGCATTCCAATTCATTTGCAAAGAATGAGAGAAACATATTAATGTTCAAAATCCTTTACGAAAACTATAAAATTAAATTTGTTTTAGACCAGTTTTATTTGTTTACCCTTAAAATTGATTTACACTAATGAAAGTACATATGTATGTATATTTTACATAAAATATCAACCATTTTCACTTAAGTGTAGTTCATTTTGTATAATTCTACATGTTTTAAGGAGTAGAATATTCTTAAAACACTTAGTGGGGTTAAAATGCTACAAAAATAACAATAAAGTTGCCTCGGATATTAAAAGCTACTTGTTGGGAAAAAACATTCCAAACGTGTTTATCGCGACAAACTTTTTATCACACAAAACGATATCAGGACTTCGACAAATATGTTTGGGGCATAGTGCATACCAATACCTCTGCGAATAAAGCCAGAAATGTATTTACATGCATTATCATTGAACACATGCAAAACGAAGTTCGAATTATTTGTGTTGTTGACCACTATTATTTTGTTTGGCCCAAAATTCATTTTCAAAACCATACTTTATTACTCCCAGTACATATATTGCAGTCCAAAATAAAAAGGGAAAATCTTTTTTTCCCTTTTGAAATCAGTTTTGCTACAGAACGATTTTTCAAGGCAAACAGCTGTCTATATTCGACGTTTTGCTCTATAAATGCAGTGGATGTTGATCATTTCCGAAGAAATTTCTGCTGAAAATCTCTTAAAGGTCCAAAATAATGAATAAAGGTACAGTGGAAATTAATAATAACCCTTGACTCTATATAATTTCACTCTCATAGGAGTAATATCTGTTCAACTTGCAATATCTTTATATTTCTAGCAGAAATTTCTGCTGGAAATTTTACCGAAACAACTGTGGTGGAAAAAATGCTTTGAACTTTCCAGCAGAAATTTCTGCCAGAAAATTTATCGAAATACAATCTGGTGCAAAAAGTTTATTGCATTTCCAGCAGAAATTTCTGCCAGAAAATTTATCGAAATACAAGCTGGTGCAAAAAGTTTATTCCACTTTCCAGCAGAAATTTCAGCTGTAACCTTCACCGAAATGTGCAGAACATTTTTTCAGCAAACAATTCAATTTAAAATATAAAAATAATATAAATTATGGAACAACGTCGTAAGATCATTAAAAGTTGAATAATTTTGTCGTTCAAACATAAATTATGAGCACGACAATGTATTTGTATAGCTTTACGTTCAATAATTGTCGATATGAAGACTCAATTAACGTCTAACATAAACATATAGCAGAAGTTTGTGTTTAGTCATGAAACAGATAGGTTGAAAAAAAGTTATTGCATAACTTAGCAAGCATATCTGAAAACATCTTGGTAAAAATTGTAGGTGCAACCATATCATTCACGGACATGAATTAAAATATGACGCTTATTGCTTCTTTGTTAGTAAAAGTATCAAATAATTAAAAAAAGCACAGTAAAATATATAAATATAAGAAATCTAAATCGTTTATCTAATTTTAATTAGGACAAAAACGTAAATTTAATGGTTCATTAATTTGAAGAACTATAAGAATACAAGTCTGTAAAATATACGTTTGTATGATCATACTTGTTTACTTAAAATATATTTCCATAAATAAAGATTATGCTTATAAAACTTCTTTTAGTCGACTTAAAGCCATGCGTTTTACAGAATCAAATTTAAAAAAGGCAACGATTCACACATTTGTCGGAATGATCCATAGATGTGTGAAAAGAATCTTCCAAAAACGAATCACAAATAATTACAGAACTTATCTACTGTAGCATTTAAGTGTATTGGTCATCAATATCGTCTACAACAGGTGACTCATTATGGTTTCGATGTATGTACACAAGATTTTATACACTTTCTACACCATAATAAATGAGATAAATACAGAACAAAATATGATATTAGTATTTTCTCAATATGATGTTCATGAAACTAGTCCTAATTAGTAAATAATTCAGGGTCATACAATATTTATAAGCATAACATATTTTGCACAAACACATTATGCGAGAATCAAACTAACTTGTAAGCATTACCAACCCAGCTTCTTTATACCCTCAGTTATTACATTTCTTCAATAAGACATATGCAGTTATATTCATTTTTCCATCCGTTCTTCCATTTAAGAAAATTGCTTTAGTTCTTGTAATATTATGTCAAGTATCTATCTCACCAGTCGCAATGACGGTTCTTAAACAGGTATATCTTCAATTTTCTTTCCAAAACTTCTATATTTAATTTAAGTAACGATGGTAAAATAATATTAGGGTTTAAGGTTCTAAATTGCTCCTTGTACACTGTAATCGTTTTCAATGTCTGTCGTAAGTTCCTTTTGCATTCTAAAATAATTCGTTTATTGTTTGTTTCCTTTCTGTCCTTTTGACATTTGAGTTGTTTTGCTGATGGTATTCGTGAACGTTAACAAGAACATTGTACCAGCGTCACTTCTGCGTAGAATATCTACCGCTTTAATAAAACCAGAATCTCTACATCCTGGTGGGTATGCCCGACATATTGAACTGAACCTGAAAAAAAGACAATTAATCATTGAACTTGCTGCAATTTGTTATCTTTATAATATTTGAGGAAATAAAGAACAAATACTATCAAAACGGTTAGCCAAGACCGCATGAAAAATATAGTTAAAATCTGACTGGCAATAGTCGAATAAATGCTGTTTTTATTTACATAATAATATTATCCTACCGTGCTTACCATGCTCATTAATACGAGTAGTGCCAATCAACAGACACCATTTCGACTAATTGGTGTGTTGCACGTGGCGAAATTAGTGTGCGTCATTAGCCAGAAAACTACAAATCACAACATAACATTTTGTTTCTCTTTGTAACTTTTTTCTTCAAAGCATTATTTGTATGAAAACGATTTACATTTGTTCTGTATCAAAGTGGATTCATTTTGATATTCATCAAACATTCATCGTGATTCATTTGGAGCAATTTTTATAACATTTAATAACGGTGAAGACTAGAGTTGATAAAGGTGATTTGTTGCGGACGGGGAGACACACGGGGAGGTAAACCTATAGTCCCCTCCGATGCAGATTACGAAAAGAGATTCCAGAACATAAATTTATGGCATGAATCAAGAAACAAATTTATAAAACATCGTTTAATGTACGGGGTAAGCGCAAGTCATTTAGAAATTACTGTTTTTACTTCGTTACTATTGTTAACATTTCATCAAAATGAGATTTACATCAATACTATCATAATTATTTACCATATAGGCTTGCTGTTCTTCTGTCCGCAGTTGTAGATGACACAGTAAGCCGAGTGTTCTTTTCATTTAATATGTCATATGGTATTAATTGTAAAAAACAAAAACATTAAAAGCTATATAAATACCTTGATTCACGACTCATGATGACATGAACTGATGTTGGTTCACCTTTCCCTTTTCTCATCTTGTTTTATAGTACTGTCACTCCATTCTGCAAACCCCTAAATGTTTTTTACAACATAAAACTAATTAAAACAGATGTTTATTAGTTGAAAGTACTTCATGCATCTTAACCTAGCGGGGGTTTTTCTGACCAAGTACTGCATGGTAGTATAAATTGCTCTTATCAGTTTATCTTTATACTCTTGTCAAACTAAAGATAATGACGTGTAGGGAATCTGTGTCTTTTGTTTGTGGCCGCTCGTGGTTTGCATATTTCACTACTTTAATCTTTCGTAATAAAGTTTCAGCTGTGATTTACGTTAACATTTGTATGTAAAAAATATGTTTTGTCTAGAGCCGAGTCACACATTTCGTATGACACTGAATTATTTTTTGTGGAGTTCATGTATACTGGAGTATCAAGCACCGTGAAATAAAATATAAGTATAATATGGAGGTTTTCATGAAATTGTTTGTTTCTGCTTAAAAAAAATGCACCTAATTCGCATAAATTCGGATTTAAAAAGAGTATGGTATATTCTATGAATAACTTGTTTAGCTTACTACTAAAATGTTAATTGAAATGATAAATATGACTTATGGTAAAACAATTTGATATTCTTTCGAACTGTGGAGAAATAAGACAAATTATTTGCTTACCTGTCTCGGATTTGATGCTATCATTTTTTATCCATAATAAAAATTACAAAACACCGCAAAACAAGAAACGTTTCGTTCTAATGCGCGCAACATTATCACCCTTCACTAAACTAATTGAACGAATAATATGCCAATCGGCCTCCTGCAAAATGCCTAGACTGGCTCCCGTTCCTATGTTCTGTTATTATTTATATTCCCCTGTCATCCAGTTATATACTAAGGCAAATCAATTTTTCTGATTTTAACTTTGCTTAGCTCTCAGAACATAGATTGTTCGACAGAAATAAGAAAATGAAACTGAGAACTGTAATAAAGATATATGTAAAACTATTATTAAAAGTAATTAAAATTAGAACCATCTAGCTGACCGCTAGGCTAACCCATTTCTTATCCTGGATTTTATCTGCTGACTGATCAGTACATTCCATGATAGTTCACCTCACCACAGGAATCATAAATTTGCACAACTGATATCGCGAATCGAATTACAAATTTGTGTACCGGTCGATTGAACATGTTACACGTTGAAAGTAATTACTAACAGAAATCAATCATATATAATTTTTATTTATTTGATTTTACCAACAAATATGTTACATAAACAGTAATCTCAACAGGTATAATAGACTAAAATGAAATTTAAGCACTGCTTGCAATTTCCAGATTTTGGAATTTCAATAGTGTGTGTCTATTGGTATATTGCCTCATAAAGAAGATTCGAAGTTATCGAGCGCTTGTTGAAAAAATAGAACTGTAAAATGTTTCATGGTATTGCATTAAACGATTTTTTCAGCATAACTGTTATCATCATGTTCTCTTTCAATAAATTGCATTTACCTTTTAAATTTGAATCTATACACTACTCTTTAACTATTATCACATCGCTTTGCACAGTCAACATAAAACAAATTATTTTATCAAGAATTGTATTGTAAAATATCTTCAATTTGCATTTGAAGCACTGGTGAACTTCCATTTGGTTATCATAAATTTAGCTTATGGGATCACTTGAAAGATATCTGAAGATTACGGCCCAGCGACCTAGCGGCGTGAAATTGGCAGCTTAGGGGCTTTAATTTGACGGCCTAGCGGGCTGAACTCAGCGGCCTAGCGGCCTCTTGTCCAGTTTGGCAGGCCGCAAGAGTACCAACTTCGCGCTGTAATGCCTACAGGCTGCAAGACCGCTAACTTCACGCCGCTAGGTCGATTGGCTGCTAGGCCTCCAAATTACGCCGCTTTTTCGCCAATCATCAAGGCCGCTAACTTCACGACGCTATGTAGACTAGTCCGCTAGGCCGACAACTTCACGCCAACTTCACGCCACAATGCCGCAACTGTATGCCGCTAATTTCACGCCGCTATTTCAAATTCATTTTTCATTACGAAAAATTATTTTAATAACCAACAAAAATCGTTTCGAACTTCAGATGTATTAATTATCAATTTGTCATATTTGACTAAAGATCACTGAAGAATATAATATAATAATAACATAATTTTCGCGTTTTCTGCACTAAAACAAGAACAGAGGCTTTAAAATAATAATTTAAATATTATATTTTGTTTAGAAGGCTCGGCGAATTAAACAGAAATTCATATACCGTAACAATGAATTGGATACGGCCCTTAGAGCATTTTTAGTATATGACACATCTCTGTTACACCTTTTTACCTATACATTTGAATGTTTAGTTTGCTAGCCGTGAGTTATTTCTTTGATCGGGTTTGTCAAAAAATGTATACGTTCATGAAGCTACATTAATAAATGCAAGTTGGCCTGCTTGCAATCTAATACTCTGGTGGGATTGAATGTTTCCCAGAGACCAGAGAAATTTATGGTCATTTAATTGTTATCGCCGATCGCCGGGACTGATAAGCTGAACTTCCCCTTGATGCTTGATGTTAAACATGTTTGTGTATAAAGCCGTGATTTGCTTTAAACCAGTTGTCATCTTCACGCAGCTTTAGATCATGGAATATTTAACATGTGTCTGTCATATGTTATCTTATCACCACTTGGCTTGTATAAACAGTTTAATATTATGTCCCAGGCATTTTGCATTTGGGAACATTTTCGATTTTAACTTTAGTTGAAGTAAAGTTTTGTTTCGATACTTTAATATTCACTGAAAAAAAAAGATTTCATAATATCATTTTATTATTTTCACAATTATTATTTATGCAACAATATGGTGTAAACTAAATTTAAAAAAAAAACTAAAAAATTAAGACTGGTGTTAATGTTCACAACGGTTGCTCGGGGAGACTTTACGGCCGCCACACTGTACTGTGAAGTGTAATTAAAATAAAACCTGCTTCAGACAAGCAATCAAAACCGCAGGGTGCGTCGCCTCGTAACTCTAAGCACGTTACCTAATAAGCTAGCTCGGATAAGTTCCGAAAGGCTGCACGGATTACCCTGATAAACGTGTTTGTTGTCAAAATATAGTTTTAAGTGTAATCGGAGTAGTTGCACACACTGGGCCCACAAAACATATTGTAAGCTCAAAGACAAGCGTCTTCAAATTCAAATATTATTCAATTTAGCGCTGATTGTATATTAAGAGGTATCATATTATTGATCAACTGTAAAAGTTTTTACCAACAGTGATGGAATGGAAAACAACAGATTCAACATTCGGAATATGTTTTAAATCTAGATCTTCATCTTTTTATTTGATATGGCATATATTTGACAATCTATCCTATATGGTTCGTTTAGCAAAATAAAGTTGTTTAAAGTTAGCATCATGTTTCCGATACACTATTTGATAATCACACTTATTTAATAACTTTCGCAGAACACTTCAGCTAAATTGATCTGTAATGGGCTTACAAAAGACAATTAAAAACAATTAGCACTGAATCCAAAATAATACCAAAATAAAATATTAGCGCAATTTCAATAACATTGATAAATTTATATTATTTATGTAACTAAAATTTCGGAAAAGACCAGGGGTCCTAATTTTACTCTGACTTCATTATTATTTCAATAAAATTCAAAGATAGTAATTAAGCAAGTAAGTAAGTAAGTAAATTCTGTATTATAGAGGGTGACATATTTAGCAATAAACTAATCTTCCATATGACCCTCCTTACAGGTAAAAACATACAAAGATTAAGATAAACACGATGATCATAAATAAAATAACATCACAAAACACAATATGATATTATAATAAGAATGAAACTGCAAATAATATATCTGTGGTAATGTTTAGGTTTTTTGCATTTAATGGGTAGGTGCATGCGTGTGCGCGCGTCTGTGTGCGTGTGCGTGAGCGTGTGCGTGTGTGAGCGTGGGTGTGGGTGCGCGAGTATGTGTGCGAGGCCTATGTGAGTAAGTCTGCGCAAGAAATAACTGAATATTTAAGAAATTTGAGTACATAAATCAATATAATACACAATGCATTTAATTTGCATGCCTTAACACATTTGCTGTTTCATTGAGGTAATATTATACATTTTCCTTATCTTAAACAACAATGAATCATCCAGTCCACCTCAGATACAAAGTTTTAAAGGTATCTACAGTAGAACAATCTTTAATTTCTTTAGGAATGCTGTTCCATAAACAACTGCCTGAATACAGTAAACTATTTTTTATATAATTCTAAGTGTGGCATTGGAAAAGATTTTATTAAAGATTGCAGTTACTCATTATTTACACCAGTTAACGGTTCAATTCTGATCCATACCGTGGCAAACGACGGCACGCAACGGCGGCGAACATGGAACACATAATGCCGTATTTTCAGAAAAACACAACTCCATGATCAGCGGCGTATGGTCCAGAGATAAAAGAATGGCTTTGCCCTTAACAAGAAAACAATGGGCGGAACTGAAAAAGAATAAAATTTTGACAGGGAATATGCGAAAATAAAAACTGCATATCACAGAGAAAGCCAAATGCAAAACCAGGAAGTATATCATAAGGGTGATTGAACGGTATCCAAATCTCTTTATTGGCTAGTATATTGAAAACACCTATCTTACAACTGATTAAATCATTATTAAAAGGGTAATTTAAGATGCATTATAAGCATACATAAGTATCGTGGCCATCGATTTCCAAAGGACATAACTGCGCTGATTTAATGCACGGGGAGAAATTTTACAGCTGCCTCACGGCACAAAACGTTTCTGTGTTATTGGAATAGATGGAAAAAAAATTTAAAAGCCACCGACCTAGACAAAAATGAATATATTGTTTGGTTTGATTGAGCCTGTTTACGGTTCATGGATAAGTATACAAGCGATTGCAATTGTCAGAAGTGACTGGTATTGAATATATGCTGCGTTTTTTCTTTTGAAGATAAATTAAGTTTTTGATTGACAAATTTAAATGAATGCCATTAAAGAATACAATGAGATGCATAACCTGAAACGTAACTTAATAACTCAATAGTATCATTTACACATTTTAAAACAATGTATTGCAAATAATCGCCGATACCCAAGGCGTCAAGGTTTTTCTAAAATCTGTTGTTAATTGAGGAAATAAAAAATAATTAAAGAAATCAAATTGCATACTATGGAATTCATATCCATATACATTTGATCTCTTTGCTTATCATTCTTAAGCAACAAATGTAATATGACAGTGACTTTTGTTTAAGATTTTATTAATGATTTGTGTAATTTTAAAAACATAGAGACGCGATCGAATTCTTTTAATATACTGAGTGCCAATGAAAACGCAAAACTTGATTTTTGGAATATTTTTGATGTGCGTAAAAGTTTAATAAATTGGCAAATGTAGATGTGTTTTAAATCAATAAGTAACCAGTCGATGCATTAATGGTCAACTGATTTTTAAACTTTCTCTCCTACAGTAACCCCGTACAAACACAATAAATGTTTGTTTCGGCATGTAAACATGCATGAATAACCTCAAAACAAGTCAATTTGTTAACCTCAACTTACGGCCACACAAATCCCAAAATCCCATAATCAGTTTTAAAGTTTTTACTTCACACAAATGGGATAATGGCAAGCGTTTTAGACAACGGGCATATGAGGTTTTGGGCATGATCCAAGGAGGGATGTCTCGACATGAAATCGCTCGACAGATGCATTGTTCACTGTCGACAATTACCCTTGGCGGAACGACTACTTTTTGATTTTAAAACACATCTTCCTTTAGAAATTTTTGAAACTTTTACACACATCAAAAATATTCCAAAAAAATAAAAGGGTTGCGTTTTTCTATTGGTACTCGGTATACTTCTTTACTTCCTGCCGTGGTGTTCTTCAGATCAAACCTTAGTTGCATTGTTCACAGTTCCGTCATGAGCTCCTAGCCCTTCCTATTGACTGTGTCATTAGCTATTTATGTTGAATTGTTTGTGTGTATGTCTTTTTCTATGAAAAATTGTCGAATTATGTAATTGGACTGCAACTAATTCCAGTGTCATCCTGAACATGTATGACACCCAGACGGTAAATGAGATTATAAAACCTCGTTAAAAGCACAATTTGAAAAATGCTTTACTACTGATCGATGCAAGGCTCTTCCTGTTTAAATTTTGTATAGTCGTATGTTTTATAAGGAGATAATTTTTCTTATTTTAGATATATCTTAACCACTTGATTTTTTTTCCTCGAATTTAGATTAACCTCTTTTTTAATTATCATACAGAAAGCGGGAAAAGAAAGTGAAGATATCGTTAAGTAAAAGCTTTTAAAGATTGGATATGACAAGAAAAGTGAAATGATAAAAATGCAAAACATACTGAACATACTAAAACTCAAAACATTAAAATTGTCAATGTAGATCGTTTTGCCGGTATAAAGCTGGCATGTTTTGACGCTAGTACAGGTTCGTACAAGTGATTTTATCAAATAGGCGACAAACAAAAATGCTATTTTCTGTAAAAGCTATAAACGTGTTGACATCATAAATATCCGTCGAACTTTGTGCACATTACATAGAGAAGATCTATCTAAGGAGTCAATGCAGTGAAGCAGTCTAACAATCCGGGATTTGTGATCCCGCATTTTATCAGTGATTATATTTTCATGGTTTTAACCTTCGTATAAAGTTACTGTCTAAGACTTTAAAGAAATGATTTAATAAATTATTGTAATAATGAAATAATTACGAATCTCTCAGGATATGTTATCCGAATAAAAGATATAACAGGCGGTGGCGGTGAGCTATGTATACAGAAAGACGAAAGCGAGTCTTTAAGTGTGTGTGTATGTGTATGTGCGCGCGTGCGTGTGTGTGTGTGTGCGTGCGTGTGCGTGCGTGCGTGTATGTGCGCGCGTGTGTGTGTGTGTGGTTATTAATTCGTTTAATACATAAGATACTAGAGAAAATTGCCAAAGCTACATAGTGATTTGTTTCTTTGATATTCTGAGTGATGGAATTTACTATACAAACATTTTTTACATGTAAGATACTCCAATGAAAAAGAATAATTTTACAACATGTATGAAATGCCATATTGGGAAACCAAGAATTCAACGGTTAAAAAGCTTCCAATTTCTTGAATGCTAACTTACCAAATTACTGGATTATTTTATTTTATGATTAATTGAAATTGATGATTTTTAATTTACTTGCATTTTAAAATTTCATCGTTGAGACGGAGAGAGCGGACGTTAATTTTGTATAAAAGTTATTTGTTGTCACTTCTGCTACGGCCGTAGTCTCAGATCAGTCAATGCTTCTAGACATTCTGATAAGGGTCTACATCGATAGTAATACTGCAAAACAATACATTGCCTCAGATAAAAAACTGGGTCGGATTGAACTTATGGCAAATCAAATGGGATAAGAATTAAATTGGTCAAATTATGACCTTTACATATAATGTTTACCTGTCATTGTATGTATTGCATTGTCGGTAATTAAAACAGCGTGTGATAAATATTGACTGATTCTAAGCGTATTTATAATATTCGCTTTTACAAAACTGATTGATTTTCTCCATTTCTTAATCCATCATATTTCTGAACCTAAAGGTGCTTAAGATTTCTAGATTACATGGTTTATCAGATACAGGCAATTTGATCTCTATTAACGTAAACAAATTTGATAGAGCAATGTGAGTTACCCCACAATGAACTTTGTGTGACCCCAATGCAGCCTGTATTCGTGATACACTGAAATCAATTTCCACAAATCCCTTTGTTCTTGGAGCTAAGCGAAGGTTAAAACAGAACAAATGACGAGTTTACATACCGGAGCCTGTCTAGTGCTCACGAACTGTCATGAAAGATTGTTTGCTAAAAGTTTTCTAACTGTATGAGGATGTTGTTATGCAGAAAAAGAAGATGAACTGTAACTGTAAGTAAATCTTGTTGTTAATGCAGATTGATTATCAGTAAAAATTTATTGTATGATCTTATTTACGTTTTCTCGTCACATTTGATTTTACATCTTATATGCTAACCTTATAAAAATCGACATACATTCAAAAACACTATTTAAGCATTTAACCTGATTGGATTTTTATATTGATGACGAACTTCCTAAAAATACTCAGAATGTAAGAATTGGGATTATAGTATACTAGTCTTCACGCCTATACAGTCTGATTAGGGTTTACATGGTTAGCCATTCATTCAGAAAAACATTTTATTGTGTCTAGTAAACGCTCTAGATACATTTGTATTTCTCAGACCATGTTAATGTGCAATTTTAGCAGGATTAACGTTTATTACAGAGAATTCTAGCTTGGTTTATCATGCTTTGTCACCTAAATGTAGCCACATGTTATGATAGTTTAGGTACATACAACATACCTGTTGTTGTATATTTTTCTATTTATTACTTTTGATTATAATTACATTAATATGCATTGTATGTTTGTATTGTCTTTGTACTGTTGTGGTAACAATCCTGTTTGTTTGGATTTAAACCAATAAAATGATTTGATTTGATTTGATTTGATTTACAACATACTGGGAAAATTCTGTCTGGCAGTGAAATTAAAGACATCAGAAATGTGAGTTTAATACGGGTCAGGTATTTTATTTAACCTGATGGTAAATGCTATGTTCTTCGAAGAATTGCGGATATATTATTTTTAGCATGATCGGATATATTTGATGTTTTTGATTCCTTACAAACAATATTTTCGGTGAGATGATCTTTGAAAAATAGTTTGTATATGATTAAAGCGCTAAGGTGGATTAAATCCTGCAATCAGTCCACTATAATGAAAATGCTGTCGTTATATATACTATTCGTTATATGAACGTGTTTGTAATTAAGTAGGCTAAGAAAAATTTACTTCCTTTTTTTTGCCTTATCGAAAACTAAGGAATATGATATAGTTTATCGTTTTATTCAGAGTCATCGTTATCATCGAAACCTTAGTCCGGCGGTCATTTATTTGACATTAAAATTAAAGTTCACTTAATTCTTAATAAGAAATTGTTCTGCAATAGACTGGACAATTCCAGTTACTGTCAAATCATTTTATTTCGCGCGGGTTTAATTTTCGCTTATTTCGCTCTACGGCAAGAGCGCGAAATTCAACACCAGCAAAAAACCAGGGTTTCTTTATAGGAAAACACAGTTGCGCAAATTCATTTCCCCGCGAATATGTTATTTACGGGTTTGCGCGAAAATTCGTGCCCGCGAAATTAAATGATACTACAGTATCACGTATACTGTCATTTAATTTCTTCTTATTAATCACGCAAAATTGCAATAATATTCAAACACTTGAATTGCAAAATCGAATTCGGTGATGCTTTCAGAAACAGTCCTGTCTTTATTATCTAGCCTGTGAGAATATTCCAGTTAATTGTTGTTGGAAAATTGTAGGATTAATGATAATCATATCACCCACGTGCGAACACTTTACCTGCACCCAGTCTGGGCATTTGCTAAAATATGGAGTGGAGTGTTGGAGTGGAGTGTAGAAGTGGAGTCTGGAGCGAAGTTTGGAGTCAGATTTTGATGTGACTTTGGAGTCGAAAATTGGAGTGAGATTTTGGAGTCAAATTTTGGAGTTGAATTTTGGAGTCACCGTGTAAAATTGTTGAAGTATATGATAACTTGAGCGTTAATTATTTTATCTGGTATGGAGGTTAGATTAGAGTTCTATGATCTTTGTACAGAGTCTGGAAATAATTTTTGTATAGAAAACTGGCTCTTGAGACTTTGAACTGATCTAAAACAAGTTATTTGTAGAGAACTCGAGACGAGTAAATCAGTACCACCATTCTGGAGTATCAAACTATTTTTCATGTTCTGTAGTAATTTTCTTGTTTACATTTACTTGTGAATTAATGTTTTGAGGCACCTACTTGATTTTTAAATAAAATTATAATATGTGCTTGAAGGCTGTTAATTTAATAAAAGATATTTTCGGAAAAAATATTAATTCTAAGACAGTGCCTAAAGATTCCACGAGAAAGCCATTTTATACATTTTGTTTTCATAAAAAATAAAAATTTACTTTCTTGTACAAAAAATTTACAGTCTAGATCGAAATCTTAAAACACGCAAACATTCTGCAAATATTTATTAATAATTATACACTTTCGTTTTTCCGACAACCTAATAAAAGTAATGGAATCAACAATGACTCTTGAAATCTTGTAATTACAAATATTTAAAATTTGACTCCAATTTTGACTCCAATTTTCGACTCCAAAATTTGACTCCAAAATTTGACTCCAAAATTTGACTCCAATTTTTGACTCCAAAGTCACTTCAAAATCTGACTCCAAACTGCACTCCAGACTCCACTCCACAACTCCACTCCAACACTCCACTCCATATTTTAGCAAATGCCCCCAGTCTGCTGGATTTTATCACAAGCATCATCCGCGTAATTATCAATCCATAATATGTTATTTTAGCTCCTCTGTCCAAATGGTATAAGAAATGAAAGAACGTTTTCTTTCATTTTAAGACTTGCATTACAAGAGATAACACATATGATTTTAATGTCATAAAAATTCACAGGTCAATGCAATTCACATTCGGCAGATTTTATAAAAATTATTTAAAGCGGATATCATGTTTCGGTCAACAATATTACAAATAAAAACATCTTGAATAAAGTATTTGTTTACAAAATGTTCGACACCTAATAGATATAAAAGCTAAGAATTTAGTCATAATAACTTGTAATTTCATAGGAAAAATGCATCATGTAAAATGTACATCAAAACACTTCATTTCTGCGCCTTCCTTTAGAACATTCTTATATAAAAAAGTTAACAACATCGCTCAAGGGGTTGGTACACTAAGGTCGGGACTTTTTAATCTGGACTAAATATCGACAAAAATAAGAAACAATCATACTATCACTTAAATTTTGCTTATAATTAGGGAATACATGTATATATTATCTTAAATATATGTATCTTACTTGGTGCAAAACAAGCTTGTACAATTAATTGGCAGTATAAAGTTTGATCAAAGAAGTCGTTTTCGGCCAGGATTATAATACAAATTTATATCGCGCATACTTGTAATTTATATCCATATGGGAAACGTGACTAGAACAGATACTGTACGTTCGTCATTATGTGGTCAGTTACATGTATTACAGTCGCGAGTCTCTTATCACGTCATCAATCTCTAAACGACGATGGAGCTTGGATAATACTTGAGAAAAGTCCTGTAGACGAAAAATGTAAAACAATAAGTAAGGAGTCGACATATACATGTACTCATTTTAATGCATTTTTGTATCTCCTATTATATATTATTGCAAAGCCCGTACACCCTTGAACGATTTGCCTAATGAGCCTTTACAAATAATATTCGCTAAAATATTAGTGTTTACTTTACCACACTGAAAGATGGACAATATTAGAATTAATAAGATAATAAACAAAATAATAATAACATATTTTGGATTAAAACTATGCAACATTATTCAGATGAAAATACTTTGTCTTTGGTAAATTAGAACGCAAATTATAATAAGGCAAATAGTGTAGGCTATTCGAATTAGTTCTACACTGTTATATGAATAGGAGTATGCTTATCGGCATCATTAATTGGTCTGAATGTAATACAGTCTTAAATCTCTCACTCCTCAGGGGAAGATTACATTAAATGACCAACAAATCGCATGCTAATTGATGAAGTTATTTGTTATCCTTCCAAGGTAACGTTGTTCAGCAGTTATGTACTTTACACAGTTATTCCGACTTATTTTTACTATCAGCATGAGACCAATTAGGGGGCTCAAAACTTCTCGCTGAAGTATGGCTTTTTACCAATGTTAATGATAATTTTACTTATCAGTCCATTACTACATTAACTTGCAGAACTACTATTTTTCTGAGATAGCATTTTGAAGTTAACAATTTCATGTATTGAAAATCGATTATGACAGTCTCTAAAATCTTATTATAACATATAATTATGTTTAATTCTTGATTATGCTGATGTGATTTTGTTTGTTCTGGTTTATTATAACTTGTTATTGTATGAAGATAAATAGGTAACAGTAAGCGCCAGGAAAGTTTTGATGCAAAACCGTTAAAGATTGTTATGCTTTACTGGTAATTTAAGCTGTGCAAAAAGTTATTATTCAACTTAATCAGTTTAATCAACAAACAAGATCAGAAGGACCTAGAAATTAAATGTACATGTACCAGTTATTATGTTACGGTTATTATACAGATCTAAGAAAGTTTAGGTGTACTTCAAATTTGTTAAAATACCATTTCGACCCATGGCTCCTACACATTTTATAAATTCAAGCACTGCAGTCCTCATACAAGTAATAGAGCAACACAAATCATTCGACGGTCATTGAAACACCATAAACGCAAGATTAGATCGGGTCAGTGGAGTTATTATAACATATCACATAGAGAGAATAACAGTGCTGCTGGAGATAAAATCTTTCAGACCTGAGAAAACTTGAACATTGTACAAATCTCTTGTCTGTCGGAAGTATAAACATGTGTAGCCAAGAAGTGAAATAATAATTTTCAAAAACCGGTACATTTTAATTTTTCTCAGAAATTTGAATTCTCTTATAAAAAGCAGTAACGCAATCACGATTGAAAATACTACTTTTACTAATCCTAACCCTGCTGCTGTGACTTACAACAACAACAACAACAACAACTACTACTACTACTACTGCTTGTTGTCTTTCTCCTCCTACTGCTACTACTGCGCCAATTACTTTTATAACAAAACAACAACGGTATCAGCAACATCAACAACAATGACACCTACTGCAACAACAACAACTACTACTACTACTTCTATCTACTACCTACTGCTACTTCTACTAGTACTACTTCTGCCACTACTTTCAATACGACAAATGCTACATGTACTTCTACAACAACAATGACAACAACAACAAAACCTACTGCTGCTGCTGCTTTTTACTTAACAAAAAAAGGACAGCAGCAGCAACAACAATAACATCAACAGCAACAACAAAAATAATAACTTATACTTAAACTATTACTACAACTACTACGT
Source organism: Corbicula japonica (assembly GCA_038501625.1). NCBI lineage: Eukaryota > Metazoa > Mollusca > Bivalvia > Venerida > Cyrenidae > Corbicula > Corbicula japonica. The sequence continues at coordinate 2,072,022 of JAZAYU010000044.1, read as the reverse complement.
CTTCTCCTACTACTATCAATACAACAACTGCTTCATGTAATACTTTAACTTCAACTACTGCAGCTGCTTTGTAAAACTATCCTGACCGCGGTCTTGATGTTTCTATTTCAATTAAAAGTAATTGATATATCTAATAATTTCATTATATTATTTAATGTTAGAGGTGTTGGCATGAATTGTATTTGTATTTACATACTATTAAGTCCGTATATTGAAATATCAATTATAATTTTACTGTTTTGTAAGATTGTTTTGTAAACAAATACATGTAATTTGTTTAATTTCTCCACAGTTCGAAATAATATCAAAGCGTTTTACCTAAGTCATATTAATCTTTTCAATTAACATTTTAGTAGTAAGCTAACAAAGTCATTTATAGAATATACCTATAGGCCAAATTTTAACCATACACTTTTCAAATCAGAATTTTGCGAGTTAGGTGCAATTTAATTTTTTCAAATCAGAAACACACATTTGCACGAAAACAACCATATTATACTTTTTAACGTTATTAATGTTAAGTTTGAAATGTGTTATCGTTTGGTGACTAAAAACTGCTAAATCGTGTTAATATCAAATTGACAAAGTTACATTTTTGAATATAGAAAGAACATATTTGCAAGTAACCATGATGAACTTGTCCGGAATTTATAATGGTTAATTTTGATGAACTCTTGAACCGTTAAATCTTTCCACGAAAACCAGAAAATCGAAGAAAAGAACCCATAGACTTATCGTTGAATAGCACCCACATTAGAACTCGACTAGCTAACTTTTTTTTGATTTTATCGTATTTGCTTGAACATTAATTTTAAGTCGTTTCTATGCTGTGATAATAATAAGGATTGATATATGAAATCAAGAAAGCCCATAATGACAAAAGTAATTGATTTGATGATTTACAATGTAAACCATTAAGAAATGAGAGAAAAAAATGAAAATCAGTTAAAATTATCAGTTATATGTGAATAATATATCATCCTCTTTTATGCGTATATTATAGAAGTGCATATTATATATTGTGGTATTATTTAATTTCGCAGTGCTTTATTTTTGACGCCGACGACAAATTTACGCTGAAATAAATTCGTTTCGCGTAGTAGAATTATCCACATAGTACATGAATAAGATATTATGTGTTAATATTCGCTGCTATTTTTTGCGCACAATTCCAAGCGCGAAATACGCGACTTTTAAGCACACGCGAAGAACAATGAAAATATTCAGTGTCGTACAAAATGTGTTACTCGGCTGTAGACAAATTATAATTTACATTAAAAATCGCAGCTGGAACTTAAACTTTATAACGAAAGATTAAAGTAGTGTAATATGCAAATAACGAGCGGCCACAAATAAAAGACACAGCTTCCCTACACATCATTCAACATTATTTTGGTAAGTGTATAAAGATTAACTGATAGGAGCAGTTTATAGTACCATGCAGTACATGATCAGAAAGACCGGCGCTAGGCAAAGATACATTAAGTACTTTCAACTAATAAAAATCTGTTTTAATTAGTTTTATGTTGTAAAATTGTTTAAGGGTTTGCAAAATGGAGTGACAGTACAAACAAAATGAGAAAAGGCAAAGCTGAACCAACATCAGTTCATGTCGTCATGAATCAAGGTATTATATCGCTTTTTTATGTTTTTGTAAACTTGACAAATAATACCATATGTATCTTATTAAATGAAAAGACCATTCGGCTTACTTTACCATGTACAGCTGCGGAGAGAAGAACAACAAGTCCAGTACATAATTATGATAGTATTGATGTGAATCTTATTTTGATGAAATGTTAACAATAATAACGAAGTAAAACAGTAATTTCAAAACGACTTGCGCTTACCCTGTACATTAAACAATGTTTTATAAATTTGTTTCTTGATTGATTGATGCAATTAACTTCTGTTCTGGAATCTCGTTTAGTAGGTTTCCTCGAAGGGAACTATAGGTTAAGCTCCCCGTGTGTCTCCACGTCCGCAACAAATCCTGCATTAATTAGTAATACGTAACAAATTGCGTCTTCACCGTTATTAAATGATATAAAATCGCTCCAAACGATTCACGATGAATGTTTGACAAATATCAAAATGAATCCACTTTGTTACCGAACAGAACAGAATAAATGTAAATCGTTCTCTACAGAGGCATTTATTCAACTATTTCGAGTAAGGTTTTATCTAGTATATTGTTCCATGCGATCTTGGCTAAAAAACCATTTTGATAGTATATATTATTTATTTCCTCAAATATTATAAAGATAACACATTGCAGCGAGTTAAATGATTAACTTTTTTTTCAGGTTGATTGTCGGGCATACCCACCGGGATGTAGAGATTCTGGTTTTAATAAAACGGAAGATATTCTACGTGGAAGTGACGCTGGTACTTCTTAAAATGCTGCGCGAATACCATCAGCAAAACAACTCAGAGGTCAAAAGGACATAAAGAAAACAACCAATAAACGAATACAAAATGAACTTACGACAGACATTGTAAAAGATTACAGTGTGCTTGGGGCAATTTTATTGGAACTTTACATCCTAATATTATATTACCATCGTTACTTAAATTAAATTTAGAAGTTTAAGAACGTCATCGTTAAACTGGTGGAATAGATACTTGACATAATATTACAAGAAATGTAACAGTTTTCTTAAGTGGAAGAACGAATGGAAGAATGAATATAATTGCATAGGTCTACTTGAAGAAATGTAATAAGCTGAGGGTACAATGAAGCTGGGTTTGTACTGCTTAAAATTTAGTTCGATTCTCGCATGATGGGTTTGTGAAGAATATGTCATGCTCATAAATATTGTTTGACCCTTAATTATTAATAAGGACTAGTTTCATGAACATATATTGAGCAAATACTAATTGAGTGACAATTAATATTTTGTTCTGTATTTATTTATTATTAAAATGTCTTTTGGGAATGTTATAGGAATGACATGATTCTGTAAAACGCATGGCTTTAAGTCTACTTAAAGAAGTTTTATAAGCGTAATCTTTATTTATGGAAAAATAGTTTAAGTAAACAAGTATGATCATACAAATGTATTTTTTACAGACTTGTATTCTTGTAGTTCTTCAAATTAATGAACCATTAAATTTATGTTTTGTCCTTATTAAAATTAGATAAATGATGTAGATTTCTTAGATTTATTTATTTTAATGTTTTTTTTAATTATTTGATAATTTTACTAACAAATAAGCAATAAGCGCCATATTTTATATCATGTCCGTGAATGATGTGTTTGCACCTACAAGTTATGCAATAACTTGTTTCAACCTATCTGTTTCATGACTAAACACAAAGGCTATATGTTTATGTTAGACCTTAACTGAGTCTTCTCATCGACAATTATTGAACGTAAAGCTAAGCAAATACATTGTTATGCTCATAATTTATGTTTGAACGACCAAAATTGTTCAACTTTTAATGATCTTACGACGTTGCTCCATAATTTATATTAATTTTATATTTTTAATTGAAATGTTTGCTGAAAAAAGGTTCTGCACCAATATTTCGGTAAAGTTTGAGCTGAAATGTCAGCTGGAAAGTGCAATAAAGTTTTTGCACCAGCTTTTATTTCGATAAATTTTCTGGCAGAAATTTCTGCTGGAAAGTTCAAAGCATGTTCTCCACCATCATTTGTTTCGGTAAAATTTCCAGCAGAAATTTCTGCTAGAAATATAAAGTTTAGAAGATATTGCAATTTGAACAGATACTACTGCTACATAAGTTGAAATTGTAGAAAATTCCTAGTAATCGCGGCAAAGTTTAAAAGACTGTTAACTATTGATATTTCTAGCAGAAATTTCAGCTGGTAAAAGACCTAAAGTCATGCTGGTGAAGAAAGTTTCTTGAGTTTTCTAGCAGAAATTTCAGCTGGAAATAGTCTCCAACAAAACTGATCTCAAAAGGGAAACAAAGATTTTCCCTTTTTATTTTGGACTGCAATATATGTATATGAATATTTTATATTTATATAATTATAAACAATCCGTATTATTTATTATTTGTTTTCCAAAGCTAGATCTGGATCCTCTTCCATTAAAGGCATGAATGTAGAAAAATCAAATTAATTCCTGTCCATTAATAATAACAGTTTTGACCAACAAGGAACTGTTGCACATGTTATGTACATATTTCTAAGAATCACCTTGGACATTATGATGGATTTTTTATCCGAATCTATTGCTCATCCAAAATTATGTCTATTTCAATGCTCAGTCATTCCATGATATTCCATGATATTTTTTATCATCAGTTTATAAACAATGAGAATTATCCATTACAGTCATAAAAATGTATCCCCCGTGCATCCAGTTACAGTTTGCTTGTATAAATCCAAGTCCTCACTAAAATTAAAAATTCCAAGGTTCTTGTTGTTTCATTTGACAGCAGAGTCAATAAATTGAAAAGAAGATTAATATATCAGCAAAACACACGTTCGTACTACTGATCATAGTTTGGTTTGCATTAAAAAAGATCATTTTCGTTAAATTTAGATCGCCGTACCGATATTTGTATGTCAGAAATGTATATCGCATATCGTGCAACGCCTATCGTGCGTCCATCGTGTATATTGCGTCCGTCTATCGTGTAATGTGCGTCCGTCTATCGTGTATCGTGCGTTTCGTTTGTAACCTAAAACGTTCACAGTACTGTAATTTTGCTGAAGCTGTCCTTAAATATATGTTTAAACAAATCCTTAGTCATGTTGATGCACAACGTTTGAAAGGGAAACACCTAGATACCTTTGGATTACGATAGTCATCTGGCACCTTGATAAGTGTTTTAATAAACTCTGCGTCCGTTTCATCTAGATTTGCATTGCTAAACTCTGTTTTAAGCTGGTTAAATATCCGGCTAAACATGTTAACGGATCCGTCTTCATGCTAAAAATGTGTATTATAACGTCTATACAATATTTTTTAATTTGAATCTTCTTTCTTATTTTAACTTCGTTTTATGGTAGCAATACATGTATTTAATATCCGCAAGAGTTGGTGAAACAATTGAAGCTCTACTTAAGCATATTATTCGATGGAAAGATTTTAAAAAGGCTTGATAACTGTTTAAATATTTTTATTTATCAAAAAGCTAAAACTAAACGTATTAAAATTGTGCATGCGAACGTTTTTACAGTCGCATTTCCAGTATAGGTAAATTTTATTTGTTTAAATTTAAATGAATGAATGAATGAATGAACGAACGAACGAACGAACGAACGAACGAACGAACGAACGAACGAACGAACGAACGAACGAACGAACGAACGAACGAACGAACGAACGAACGAACGAACAAACGAATGAAGGAAAAAAGGAAGACACTAATTAATAATTAATTTTCATTAATTAATTTCTTTTAAAATATATAATTCTTTTGTAGAATGTTATCATCGAAATAATAAAATGGCATCAATTCACCTTCCATTTTTTATCAGTTTTCTCAGTCACTATCGGAATCACCAGTTCATCGAAGAGATGAGAATATGGACCATGACCTGTTCGATTTATACAAATATAATATGACATTTGTATATCAATGGTATCTTAACGCGCATGTTATCCATAATTTAGTATTGTTTTGTGACAAAAACGTTTTCCAAAGTTTGATAACTATTAAAGTAGGAGGATAGATTTTTTTACATCCTTAATCCTGGCAGGTCGGGTACATGTAACGATCACATGTTCATCCTTATGATTGTCAGTAAGTACAAATATCTCGAGTTGATACGGATGATTTTAATATAACTTTTCTCGACGCAATAAAATAAACTAAGATTATTGCACGTCGTAAAAATCATACAACACCTAGAAAAATGACTGTAAAACAATTTCTTCGTTTCTAGTTCTGGTTCTCACTTTCGTTATTGTATTCGTATTACTGTATAACCATGCTCTCTTCTCCTCTATACTTTTTGGCCGTGTGAGGAGACTGTGTCTGCTTGATGCTGCCATTCCTGATATGCATATATCACTCAGTTTTCTGAACTGCAAACAAGATTGCTTCTGTAACGGCAGACCACAAAAAATTTCAAATATTAAGTTTTAATTTGAATGATCAGGCCTGCCAAAACTTCTTCATTAAAAATCCGGAGATTTTGTCTGAATATGTCAATGATGATGACGACGACGAAGATGATGCTTATGTTGTTGTTGTTGTTGTTGTTTTAATGTTTTGTTTCTGCTGTTCATTATGACTGTTACTGAACAAAAATGATGATAATGATGATGATGATTTTCTGATAGTTTTCGTTGTAATTATATTCTCCAAAGAATGTTATAAATGATTTTTGCCGATTTCGTTAGAAATGGTTGAAGAACATGTTTTAAAATGACTTTTGTCTATTTTTACTCTTCTTTTTTTAACTGTTATGAACTGCTTTTGACAATATTAGAATGAACATGCAGTGAAAAAAGATAAAGGCAGGTGAAACATCGAGCCCCTTGTTTAGTTTATGACACGCGGTTATTGTATAGTTGTGCCAGAGGCATGAGACTGCATGTAACTGACACGTCCTCGTTATCTAGTAATAAACAGGAAATGTGCGACTGCAGTAGAATAACTATAACGTTTATTGCACAACTTTTAAATTAGGTTTAATTAATCTATATTATTTGCAATTTCATAGAAATCCGGAGATTTTGACTATAAATCCGGAGATCCGGAGAAGTAACTTAAAATCCTGAGATTCCGGATAAAATCCGGAGATTTGGCAGGCCTGAATGATTGATTGAATAAGTTAATGAATGAATGAATTAATTAATAAATTTATAAAGCTTCTTTTTTTAAGTTGACGCTCGGCTGAAGCATATTATTTATTCGAGAGATTTAAGCAGAGGCTTGATAATATTTAGACATTTAAGGCTTGATAATATTTAGACATTTAAGGCTTGATAATATTTAGACATTTAAAACATATAATACAAATTAAAAAGCTGAAGTAAACGTACTAAAATGTGCATGCCAACTGTCTTATTTAAAATTTTTTCTCTTAAAAATTCGTGCTCTCCCTCCCTCTACGTTTTGGCTGCGTGGGGAGGCTGTCATTTCTGGTTGTGGCAATTCCCGATATGCATATTTTTTCAAGTATTAATAATAAATTTTGAACTTTACAAAATTCTACAGTCATACGAAAATTGAGTTGCAACTATCACCTTTAAAATAATTTTAACAATTTACCTAAATCGTGACATAGACCGGCTATTTCTACGCACAGGATGTCTTTTTCATCAATGTTATCAACAGCGAGTCGCGTCTTCAATGACTTTAAAAACTTTCCCGCCAAATGGCATACGCTAACAAAACAATTTCATGTCAGTCAAGTATAATATTTGACAGTTGTGGCAAAATAATATTCTCCATTTATTTAGCACATATCGGTAGTTGATATCTGTTTGGAAGAAACATTTATTAAAATTGTATTATACCTAATGTATTAAAAATTTCTCAGTTGTCAAAATATGTTTATTAATTTCCTAAGTTCAAAACACTTGAAGTTAATACTGAACTAGGCGAAGTAATGTTTCATCGACTATGTATGTGTATCTAGAGGAAACAACATAAATGACAAGTAAGAAACATATTACCCGATGGAATGTTCAAATCTGTTATGTGCTGCGCCAGGATAGACGAAGTATGCTCCTCCGAGTTGCTTAATGAACCGTAGACGCTGAAATTCTGGTAGATTGATAATCTTCACACACAACCAGTGCAGTTTTATATGACCATGAACCGGATCATTGAAGACCTATTAAATAATCATATTATATGGCTTCTTTAAAAACGATGCGAATGCCAAACAAAATAATGACTAGTGTAATCAACAATTACACACAGGTAAACACTGTTCCACAATTCATTATAATTTCAACGCTTTTGTAGCCTGTGTCCTTTTTGTCTATTTAAAAAGCGATACACGTGAGAACTTTGAGGGCCACATAACTCGAAACGTATGAAAATACTGCATTATGGGTTTAATTTAGCGTAACAGAAATGCATACAACAGTCCACGCCCGGTAGAAACCAATTTGAATTCGAAATATACTCTTTGCCAAGTTACCTCTTATGGAGGTGTGGCGAATCCTGATATGCATATTTTACTTTCTAACCCTTTTGATTTACCTCAAACTATATGGCGGTGAAAATGGAACCTTCAGTGCAGTATTTGCAGATCTATACCATTCCAAAATCAGCTTTGAAGGGTCTTCGGATACAATATTGCGTCTGAGAGTCATTTGTCCCTCACCTCTGATTCAAGTGAAGAAGCAGTCAGTCGCTTGCGGATAAATTGGTTAGTACTGGTTAGAGACCCAGGAACACCGGTTAGGTGGACTGACCGCCGGGATATAACCAGAAAGTGTTGAAACCAGGCGTTAAACCCCAAACAAACAAACAAATCGGATACAATAATTGGACTTACCCAAATCTAGAACACAGTGGATGGAACGGAAAATAAAAGACTTTTGACAGAAGATCTGAGAATATTAAAATCCTGCATATAATAAGGAATGCCAGTGGCAAAAATTACAAAGCAGGAGGCATATCCTTGGGGTAAGTGAACAATATCCAAAGCTATACTTGCCGACTTGCCGGGATAAAGGAATCGCCATATACAAACTGGCTGAAATTTTGAAACAAAAATGTTTTAGGAGACCTACCTTCTTTCGCACCTCATCATTGTTGCCTTGCCTGAAATAGAAGATAATTATGCATTTTTATGTTAACTTAAAATGAAATATTCGTTTTATTATGTTTCACACCATGAACGAATGATTTGAAGGACGCTTTAACATTGTGTCAGCTGGATGGGGTCATTCCTGATAAGTATGCAAATTTCACTTTTTTAAAAAAAGATCCATAATTCTAGATCCTTTTTCCCAGAAAAAATTGCCCATCTTGCGCGTCTTTTTTTGGATTTCAAAGTGAACGTTTCTTACTCAAGCCAACACAAGCACTTCATAGATAATTGCTGTCAATTGATAGTCTAGTCACTATATCGCAAATTTGAACCAAACACCTATTAATCGTTATTTTGGGCAAGCATCCATTTGTGGGCAACATATACAATGTTTAAACAACATCATGTATATTTCCCTAGATGCAATCGCTGACGGCATTTTTCGAATTCTTTAATGTTGGGGTCTATGTTCAATAGATTTTTTTCTACGTTGAGTATTGCATTGTATTATTTAACAAATAACACTGTGATTGCTTAAGGCATATACAATATTGTTGGAAATAAGACTGGCTATCATTCAGGTGGATTTGAAATATTGATTGGTTAGAGAATGAAAAGTTGAATAATTGAAAACATTTATTCTATATTGCGCAAGGTTGAAAGTTTTTTCACCGGTTTGAATAAAAGCGTATGCGGAGTGTTTATGTGAGATTTCATATCGCAAAAATTTTGACACAAATGTCATCAAGGCTTAAATGTTACATCTTTCTTCTTATAAAATTTAATTTTCAAAGAGGTTAAAATACGGATTTATATCCGGACATATAAAGAGTCCGATTACAGTAACTTGGTGAAAAGAAAAAACTGCACAATTTGAATAATCGCTGAAAGCATAGATGTTACAGGTTTCTTAGACGATGTTTTGAGATGATTTTAATTTTCAGTGGTAACAGAGACATCTTTAAGCAAGCGCCAAAAGTCAATGTGTAAAATCAAAGAGGTATGCCGTACATACCCCTGGATACTCAGGAAAAGGAACTCAAGCAAACCACAGCGTAACACACAGCTAACAATTCTTTAACTGAAACATCTAGGGGTAATTACTGAAAAATCTATGAGTAATTAAATCCGTGTACAGACATTTGATTTTTAATTAATGTTTATAATAACTATCGAATATTACCTTTTTTCAATACATGTACCATTTTTATATAAAAAAAAATTCAGTTTTAAACTTCAATTTGATGAATAGTATTTTAAAAATTGAAGCGGATGACTGTTTTAATGCTTAAAACAGTGTTATTTTGGGACAAATATCATATATTATTCGAATATTAAAAATTCCATTCGAATGTTAGTAGAATATTAATAAAAAAATCTGATAACAATTTTACCGGCGTTTTCTGATTACATTTGTGAATTCTCTGAAAGCGTGACAACAGAGCAAGAACGATACATCTGTTTGGCTGAATAACAAACTTACGTTTTTGGCTTCTTTATTTTACATAAATCTTCATCTTCATTCTTTCTCTGCCAAAAAGCAAAATCGAACACATATGAGTATACATACACTCAACAAACGTTGTAATTGGTCACTTTTTGTCCGTAAATTTTTATGAGAAAGACATTGAATTTACTCTTTATTTATGATCATATGCCAACAACATTCTTCAACATAAGCTTTAATGTTGTGATAATTGACTTTGGAACAGTGGCAAGAGTTATCCTTAATTTTGCTAAAAATACACTTATTAGTAGAAAAAAAAAACAGAGAACATGATTAATCGATAGCACATTTGTTTAAATAAACCCCCTTCAAAGTATCCAATTTTAAAATTACCTCCCTTTCAATTAAAGACTGTTCTAATTTTGACCCGGCGGTGTAAATAAATGGTATTTGATTCATTTAAGAAAACAACCAATAAAGATTAAAAAGACATGAGATAATTGATTTCAAGACAAAACAGTTCTTTCCACAACCTTTCTTGACGTAGGGAAGAAACGAAACGAGCATACATTGTAAACATATACAATTAATGACCAATTTGAACTTTGGTTGAATGTATATTAACAAGTAACATCAAGAATGATCGTGTATGACCAATAAATGACCTTTGTTTCTAAAAGAAGAAATGGTACAAATGGAAAGATTGAATCACACATAACCCTATAATGCAAACCTACAATAAAAATAAAAAGAGAAAACAGAAGTATATTTTACATACAATTGATTAAGTTTAAGGCATTCCTTTGCAAACTTATGGTAAACATTGTTGCTTGCCGCGCAGTTAAGACATGTAGCAAATGTATGAAATATAGAACAATAAAGAGAAAATATGGACATGTCGGACATACTGCTTCAAAATAGAACCTTCGACGGGATCCAATGGTTAAAGTGCCTTAAACTGATTAGTAGCGATATTTAGTTCCAGTTTAACACCCTGCTAGACGTGCTTATTTTAAACAGTATGGTGGGTATGGTTTATAAGTCGTATCTTCTCAATTCCTTTGCCCGACAAATTTTAAAGCCGATGTGTAAGTGTCGGCGATGTAATTTGGAGTCGAATTTGATGTTGTATTCAGATCTATGATAAAAATGACACTACCGTAAACTGATTTAAAGCTTACCTTATTTAAAAAGTTTTACAGTCTAAGTTGCATTAGTTTAAGTACTGTTAGTATTTCCCTAACATAATTTAAACTGTGCATTCCATATTTGTAACATTTTTGTTATTAAAGTTATAGAAAAATCTCAACATACTTTCAGAAGTATTTGTGATGTTTATTTATAAAGTAAACTTAAGTAGTATTTGAAAGTATTATCAAACACCAAACCTGCTTCTTAACTATTAAACAGGTTCAATACAAGAATACTCATGTTACACTGCTATTAAATAAAAGCCTTTAGAAAAGTTCGTGCTGTCTTCATCAATTTGCAAATTAGGTGGCTTCCAAAGTTCTCTTTTCATCAACTTTGATAAAATTTGAGATAATATGAACACATAATGAACGTACCTTTAAGTTAGTTCGATTGTTTCTTAACATTTCTTCTTTACTTTTTCTGAAAGAGATTACCAAAATCATTAAATTTAAAGATTTAAATTGATGAACAAATTATACTGAGCCAAAACCTGACAAAATAACTTTAGAAACGCCTATTACTGTACAAGGATGCCAGACAATGCAAATATCAAGAGGGATTTGATCACCAGTGTTTTAATTATTTATCCTGTCGGTTTAGTATCATGTATCTTTTTTTTTTTAAATAAATTGATTGAGGCAAGTTACCAATCTGAATGTGTTATTTGTTGTAAAGAACACGTAGGTTATTTTTAAAAAAGGATATTTAAGTTACTGCATCTCAATTGTTTGCATCAGCAGACATTTACTATTGTGTTTTTCCTTCTGTACTTGCCAACAACTTTCAAAATCTGTCGAAGACTTTTATTTAAACAAAAACGATCTCTTACCTATTAGGAAATAGGAGATAACCTTAACCTCTGTGAAATATGACAGTATCTTCCCGCTTTATCAAATGTACAGATATGTGCAAATAACACAATTTAAATTAATGATTACACACCCGTCAACCGGCAGAACCAGGAGCGGACACGGTAAGTTTTATCATATTTGACAGCGGTGTAATTAATTATCATTTTCATTAGTTTTCATTAACTCTTGAAGAAATATCGACTGCTTTTAAAAGCCAAATAAAGTAGGCACCTATTCGTTGATTTCTGATTAACTTTTTATCGCGATTTAAAAACGAAATTTTGTGTTGAAATTTTGAAGATTTGCGTTTTACAGCTAAATGCTCCATAGATCTGATAGTCCGCCTAAATCTGTAAGCACTGAAGGAAAATCTAATCATTCCCCTTGCAAAATGTGAAATATTAGCACAGACGGACATTTAATAAATTCGCTAGGGTTTAGTGAATAGAGCTGGGGTTTAGAAATGGGCAACTCCATGGAGCAGAAGGGGAAATTATTTGCGGTGACCAGGAGCAGATAAAATCGAGTACGGAAAATCGTTTGATGTATTCTCTTGACACTACTTTACATCCTCAATAATAAAAGTTTGTTGACATACAGTGATAGTATTGTCCGTCCGTATGTCTGTACATGTCATATATATCATACCGAAATCATTTCTAAAGGAGTTTTGTAAGCTAAGGATGCATGAACTCTGATTAGTTAATGGAGTTTTCGCTGGTTAATCATTTCGATTACTGCCCATGAACAAGCTTAATCAAACCGAACCTGCAATATGTTCATATTTGTCGTGTTCGATGGTTCCTTTTTCATCTATTTATTGTATTTAAGCTGCCATTTACCAACTCGAGCTACTTTAAACAAAGTTTGCGATAAACGAGCATGTCTTGTATACAGTGTCTAGCAACAAAACAAATTCGAGTGAACGGGGTGCAGTATGTCTATGATCAGTTAATGAACGATGTCGAGTAGACACATCTTATAGTTTAGTCTTTTATTATATTAGTTTGCCATTACTGCAAAACAGATACAAATTCGTTAAAAATATGCGCAAGCTTTTATAGCCAGTAATATAGTATATCCCCATAGGATAAAAGCTGGTCTAACTAGTCAAGGCAAATATTTTACCAAAGCTAATTTACATACGTTTGCTTTTATAAGAAGTCTACAGACCGGATAACAAGATAAAACCTAAACATAGCCTAGTTCATTTCACAATGCATAACTTGAACATGATAAAATATTGTCTAAGACAATTTTTGAGCTCTACTGTAACGTTCTAGAAATTTTGAAATGAAGTAAGGTCTTTTGAGTTTTACAATTTTCTTGAAGTTATGGTCACGTATCAAAAGTGGTGTAGACCATGTAGACGGGCGTACTACTATTACTATTTATGTTACGTTTAATGAGTATGATTCAATTAAACACCTTTTATATTTTGAAAATACTAAAATGTTTTACTTTACGCTAGGTCTTACAATACAAATATTAATAGTAAGACCCAGATTTACGCTCCCAATTATCGACACTGAACGCAATTTCTTAACCAGTGTATGTGTATGCTCTTGTACTAAAGTTTATTTTTGCAGAAAATAGAATTTGTTAGAATAGAGAATAGAATAGAACATGTTACCTACTGCACCCCGTAAACTCGAAAACAATTGTTCATCTACAACCGTACAGAGCTGTGCTAGAAACTGTACACAAGGCATGTTCGATTTTCGAACATTTGTTAAAAGTAACCCGAGTTGGTAAATGGCAGCTTTAATGCAAATGGGGGAAAGTCTATATTTCATTATTCCAGATGGTTGAGAGATCAAATGCGTTTTGGGCTTCGTTATTGGAAAATATCAACATTGGTCGCAAATGTCAACAACCAGGTTACATTTTATCAGAAGAAAGTTGTTTTAAAACCAGATATATTTAGCCTTTTAACTTTCGTTTTCGGTGTTTTGAAAACTCCGTTAACTAATAAGAGTTTATGCATCAAAAGCTTACAAACTACTTTAGAAATGATTTACGATTTATGTGCATACTATCACTGTATGTCAACAAACTTTTATTATTGAGGATGTAAAATTGTGTCAAGAGAATACATCAAACGATTTTCAGTACTCGATTTTATCTGCTCCTGGTCCCCGCCAATAATTTCCCCTTCTGCTCCATGGAGTTGCACATTTCTAAATCCCAGCTCTATTCACTAAGCCCTAGCGAATTTATTAAAATTGTTTCTGTGCTATATTTCACATGTTGCCAGGGGAATGATTAAATTTTCCACCAGTGCTTACAGATTTAGGCAGACTATCAGATAAATAGAGCATTTGACTATAAAACGCAGAACTTCAAGATTTTAACACAAACTTTCGTTTTTAAATAGTGATTAAAAGTTTATTATTCCTTCTACCACTCCAGCAATCAACGGATATGTGCAGAATTGATTTGGTTTTTAAAGGGAGCCGATATTTCTTTCAAAAACTTAATGAAAACTAATGAAAATGATAATTAACTACACCACTGTCAAGTATGAACAAACTTACCGTGTCTGCTCCTGGTTCTGCCGGTTGACGGGTGTGTAATCCTTAATTAAAATTGTGTTATTTGCACATATTTGTACATTTGATAAAGCGGGAAGATACTGTTATATTTCACAGAGGATGTGCCGTCCGCTCCTGGCTCTGCCGGTTGACGGGTGTGGATTTTATATTATTATTATAATAGCTTAACCGAAAAAAATCACCCAATGTTATTTTGTCAAGTGTTTATTTTGGCTCGGTATGTGTTACTTTTGACTTCAACGACCGAATGCACAAAACAGGTTTACATGTGGCTAAGTGTCAATGTCTTTTTTAAAAAGCGTTAACTATAAATATAAATGTTAAACCTTCCGCAAACAGCTGTTAAAACTTCCGAAAACATGCGTATTCATAACAAGAAAATAAACACAAGGGTTTAGTCAGTTCATTACATGTGTCATTGTCAATGCGCTTGATTTTGGAGTTCTCAAAAGTTCCACTAAATTTCTTTGCTACAAATAGATGGGACATTTTATTATTGGAGAGCATAACCAATTCAATATTTGAACTTTTTCATTCATCTTAAGAAAGACAAGAAATCAAATCAGTTGAGAAATCTAAATAAAAAGGCAAATTGAACAATCTTCCTAATTTCATTTTTCATGCTTTGTCGAGCAAAACCTTGATCTTTTGAACTGAAAATACAAGTAGTTGAGATCTAGGGAACATTTTACATACATGTATACAAAACACATCTTTTTTTCATAAAACTGATTAAGTAACATCTCAATAAAAGAAATGAGAGCAATGATTTAACATTGAAACATCCGGTTTGATATTTTGGAAATAAAAGGTAAAATTAAAGACGTTGTTTGACGGAATTTAAACCCTTACCTCTTAGGTTTCTTTTTCGGCACGCCTTTATTTGCTTTCTTTCTCTGTTAACAATCAAGATAATCCAAACATTAAAAAATATTCATATCAGGAATCAGGAATAGCCACACAGCCTCCTCACACAGCGCCTAGCCCTGCAATTCCGGCGGCGTACCCATCTGAGCTAGCCGGGACAACCCCAAAATGGTTGATCGAATAGCCCTGATATACGTAACCATCACTGCATGACATCGGTAACGGGTTATTTTACTGATAACAGTACTAGCTATATGTACGGGGAGACTTTTTATGGCCGCCACACTGCACAAAGCTTGCTCAGTTTCTTTTATTCTGATTACAGTGTTCTTGATGATGTAAGTCCAGCTGTTGCGTCGGCAGAGTCTCGTGGAATCAAATAATTAGAGATATCTGAATTTATAGATTATAGAGTAAAACATTCATATCAGGAATGGCGACAGATATTTCGGTATATAAACACAGCCAGAGCAAAAATAATAGTTATACAATGCAGGAGTTTTGAGATTATCTGAATTTACACCATTAAGACAACGAAGTCATCCTAAATAACCATAAATTAGAAATTCGTATATGTTTACCACTTCAGGTTTTAATTGTAGATGTCATCGTAATTTGTTTTGTTATTTTAATTTTGTTTAATGCACATTCTGCAAGATATTGTTGTATATTTACCTCTCTCCGTAGATTCAATCATTGCTGTTACCAGTTACGTCCACTAAAGGTCGTTGAGCACGATACTTTTGTGCTATGTTACATGTACATGTAGTAGTACTTATGTTTTTGTTGTAATATTTTGGCCAATTTTAAGTTGGGTGGTTTCAATATCGCAGCCAATATAGAGTTGGATTTAGTTCAATTACCCCTAGGATATACCTCCTGCTTTATACATTTTGCCTTTTGCGTTGTCTGTGATATGCAGAAATTATATTATCAGATCCCTGAAAACCAACAAGATATAATTTCGAAATGTATGCGCTTGTGTGTCCTTGTGTCTATTAAAACTATGAGAACACACAGTATCTTATATATAGTACCATTCAATAACTTTCTCTTTATGACTTGAACGCATCATTTAAGGGCTATTAAGAAAACTGCATGAAGTATCTTAAATTAAATAGGACTACATGCTAATTTAAGATATATTTTCTTGTCCAGACTGGTCAAAATAAAATCAAAATAAAAAGTAAATTATATCCTAGATAACCAGTTTGGATAAAATGATTAAAACCTGAAGAAATCAAGCGAAAATGTAATAAATCAGTGTAAATGTTTCACGGTATGTCATTTTTTTTTAATTTATGGCCATTTCGAATGTTTAACAGTATGTCAAATGCTTTAATTTATGGCCTCTTCTATCTTAAATGTATCATCGATATGCAACTCATGCACCTGCAATATATGCACCTGATAAGATTTTCGGAAAATTATGACTTAGTCTAATAAAAGGTATATTATCTGATAAGATTTTAGGAAAATTATGACTTAGTCTAATAAAAGGTATATTATTATTACATGTACAAACATTTACAGTCCTTGTTCTAGCATAGACAACTTGATAAAAATCATTGTCCATATTGTATGACAGAGTAGATCAAGCTGAAAAATACTGTGAGAACTTATGAATTTGTGCATAAAACTGTAAATAATATACCAAATAAAACGTTTTAACGACAAAATGGTAGTTTCCGAAAAGATTATACTATGCAGTTTTGCCTTTTTTGATTGTTACGATTTTTCAAAACGTTTACATGCTATAGAACACTCAATCAGTAAGTCTGCATTTATTTCATTGTATTTAAATACTTATATTTTAAACTTTAAACAAATGTTACATAATTATATACTTTAAATCGGGTTTTGCACAAAGTATTGATTCTTTGCGACTCAATATCGCGAAATATCATTTCTTGATGGAAACACTGTCCTTGTTGTTAAAGTGCATTCACGACCAATTTAAGAAAACATTTTGGCGTTGGTCAGGATATCTTAGAAAACGCGGCATTTGCTTCGAATCCAAAAGGCAGATTTTATGTGGAAAAATTAGTTTTCTGACGGACTATATACATCATCAAAATATGCTATCAAAATATGCTTAACAAAAATACATACGATATACAAACTTTAAGGCGGAAATTCAAAACATGTTATAGTTGCATGTGTATAATTTTGCTATTGCTGAAATTATTGTGTGGTGGCTCTAAAATGTTTCTGCGTACTTCACCTCAATGCAGTTATCAGTTATAACAACATTCCTTGATGTTAATATGCTAATTTCAAACCATGTAGTGTCAGTGATTGGCAGCATATTGGTAAAATATGCATATTAGGAATAGCCACACACAGAAAACACACCCTCTCTATGCAACAATTGTCGTAAAGTACTTTGATAGAACAATCATTAAATTTGTATTCCGGTCAAGGTGTTCTTGCTGATTTCACTTCAGTGGCTCTAGTCTCTGTAAGAATAGGTTTGATTACTTTCTAAGGACTACTAGGACTACTTATTATACTTTTACTTTAACTCAAAAAAAAGTTCACCAATTACATTTAAAATTGCTTGGGTTTCTTTGGTTCGAATGAAAGATAGTGAAGATATCTGTCGTTTGTGTATCCACAAGCTTGGATAAGCACTATCATTTGAAATTCACAATAGCGCTATTTGTGCAGTGTGGCGGTCGTAAAAAGTCTCCCCGTACATATAGTCAGTACTGTTATCAGTAAAATTAACCCGTTACCGATTTCATGCAGTGATTGTTGCGTATATCAGGGCTATCCGATCAACCTTTGTTGGGGTTGTCCCGGCTAGCTCAGTTGGTTGCGTCGCAGGAATTGCTGGGCTAGGCGCTGTCGCCGTGACGGTGCGGGTTTGCTCCCAGCTAGAGGCACTATCATTTGAAATTCACAGTAGCGCTATTTGTGCAGTGTGGCGGCCGTAAAAAGTCCCCCGTACATATAATCAGTACTGTTATCAGTAAAATTAACCCGTTACCGATGTCATGCAGTGATTGTTACGTATATCAGGGTTATCCGATCAACCTTTTTTGGGGTTGTCCCGGCTAGCTCAGTTGCTTGCGTCGCAGGAATTGCAGGGCTAGGCGCTGTCCCCGTGACGGTGTGGGTTCGCTCCCAGCTAGAGGCACTGTCATTTTCATAGTCATAATTATGACTGTATCAAATAAGGCTGTCCAGTTATGTCTAAAATCTTGACATTGAGCCTTTTGCACAGATGTAAAGTGAGTGTAAGGAACGACAACTCTGCGAAGGAGATTGTCACTATATAACAAAAAAGCAATCCCCGAAGTAGTTTGTATGCAATGAGAACTTTCACCCTAGAACCTGGTTTAAACACTATATGAAAATTTGTTTTGCCACTGACCGTTCCGAGCCGGTAGCCCCTAGTGTTTTCATTTTGTTAATTGTTTGTGATGTGCGTTGTTAAGTAGATCATTTTATAAACAATGCTCTCTCTTTCATTTCTTCTTGACTGTCTGGGGAGGCTGTGTCTTCTGAATGTGGCCATTCCTGATATGCATATTTCATTTTTTACATTACCAGATCCCATATGCGACAATTGTTCCATAAAGTATGTGACACTGTGATTGTAAATGTAAATGAGTATATAAAATATTGTTACAGTTAAAATTATTTGCAACAATTTTGGCAATACTATGCAGAAAGGGTAAATGTGTTAATGCGTGCGTGCGTGTGTGCGTGTTCGAGCATTACTCGTTGTTAATTATTATTTTCACTTTAGATATTAAATTAAATGGATTCTTGATGAAACAACGAAAGTGCAATAAATATAAGCGATAATTGTAATATTACCCTTAATATCTTAAATCTTACCGAATATACTTATTGTTATAATCACTTATTCTGATATTTAAACAAAAAGAACAGATTTTTGACCAAACAATTATAATTCCAGTTTTTTAACACGTTTTACCTGATCCATTTTATCCAGTTGTGACTGAGTTTTAAATCAATATTTTACTTTCTTCTAATCTTAGCAATTGATTGTTCTGCAAAAAAATGCATACTTTAGGCAGCTCAAGTTTTTAGGTAAACACATTATTTTATTTTGTTTAAACAATGCACCTAGACTCGTAAAAAATACAAATAAAAAGTAAATGAAACCTAAATGATCTTAGGGTAAAACATAATCGCAAGCTTTTGATTGCATTAATTTTATAATAGCATCGATATTGTATATTTGCCGCTTTCTGGAGGTTTTTTAAATGTATTTTTATCAGCTATTATTTAGAATTGTAAAATAAGATGTTATACGTAGTGATGCAACTTACGTCAAGATCCCCCCCCCCCCCAAAACTCCAGAGACATGTTGTCTTTAAAGTAAATCGTCATATGTGAAATATATCATTGGCTTAATAGCTTTAAAGCAATATAACTATGGATCCCCAAACGTGTAGGTCATACACCAGACACACAATGACCGGTACGGAATTTTAGGTCTCTGTGTCAAATGTTAGGGTCACCATGACCATACGTACAAAAACTGGTTTCCAATCGGAACTACACCACTACCACCACACCACCACTAAAATAACAACTAATTCTACTTAAACCACTACCTCTACTACTACACATAATAATGATATTGCCTCTACCTGGGAGCGAACCCGCACCGTCACGGCGACAGCGCCTAGCCCTGCAATTCCGACGGCGAAACCAATAGCCAACAAATTATACTGCTACTACTAATGTAAACAAATCCTGTGCATCGACGAAATCAACCACGAAATCAACTGTAGTGATGAGATTTAACCACGGCAACGAAGGTTCTGAAATAACAATAAAACCAATTTCTATCAACATTCAATCAGTGCTGTTACATGTTTAAGCCACGTCCTTTGAATGTCGTTGTTGTATGTTAATAGTACTTCTAAACTTACTTTTGCTTTAATATTTCAGCCAGTTTAAAGATTGTTGGTTTAAATTTTCGAGCCAATATAGATTTGGATATTGTTCAATCACCCCGATAATATACTTCCTGCTTTTTGAATTTGCCTTTGGCCTTGACTATGATATGCAGGATTTATAATTTCAGATCTCCTTTCAACAGAATATATTCTGTTTAGTCCTGCCTTGCTTCTCGTTTAAGGCAATCCCATTTTTTTCTGTGGATCATAATCCACTGAACATGGAATGGTGATAATAAGGATCCGTGTTCACATATTATGCATTCCATCGTTTGGGATGAATCATGATCAAAATGTTAAATGGAGTTGCGTTTAACCCGGGGATCGGTGGAGTGGGCTGTTAAATGCACTTCCATTACTGTCCTTGAATAGGCTGAAGCAAACCGATATATTCGATAGCTTTCAATATTTCTTTTTCATCTTAGTATGTCCAAACCTTTACAATTTCTGAAAAATCGTGATCTGGCGAAAAGTTGTTAAAATATTACGTTTTCTTTTGTAATTAGTCTATGCTCATTTATGCAAATGTATAATTGGTCAAATTCATACAACTTCATATTCACCCTGCGGTGTACGATGAAGCCGTTTTAATCTTACGAATCATAATTACTGAGGGAAAGCAGCGTGGCGTATTACTTTTAGAGGCGTGGTACACAAAGGCGTGGTTACAATTAAATTAAGCAGCTTACAAATAATACTCATTAATCTGCATTTAAAAAACTTGGTTCTAAAACATTCTAAATGCAGTAGTTTGTATTATATACAGTACTGTGAACGTTTAAAGTTACAAAAATTGCGTGTATCGTGCGTCCGTCTAACGTCTTTCGTGCGGCGTCCATTTATCGTCTATCGTGCATCGTGCGTCTAATCGTCTAACGTACCTCGTGTAAAGTGCATCCGTTTATCGTATATGCAAATTTAATCATTCGTCGAATATTTTGATACTATTTTCAAATTTTTAGAAATATATTTCACTAAATATTTCAATCGGTAGTACCGGTATGTATATACGCAGTGTGTAACAGTCTACGTTGTTAAGGTTTGGGTTTTAGACCACTCCTATCAACAAAAACAAATAAAAACAAACACGGAAGTGAAAATGTTAAAATAAAATCGTGGATATTTTAGTAGAAAATACATGCTGGAAATTGTTAATTTACATGTAGCATCGTTGTTAAGAACGTCTATCTCTTTCAACAATGACGCTGTTGTCTTTGATCTTAAGCTGAAATGGAACTTGATTAGCGAATGAACTTCACCGATTTGACAGATATTGACGGAAATTTCCTGGCACAGTGTTCATGAATTATTTGGTGCCTTATATACTAAATCAAGGCATCTTATATAGCTATGCAGTGAAGCCAGTGATAATCATCTGGATCAACGAACTAAAGTGTCAAGGGCTGCGTGCCCTTTGGAACCGTAGTTACCCACTACACAGGTGAAAAATGTCTTGACAATTTTAAAAAAGTATATTTTATAAATGAAGCAAATTATTTTTTTCCAAGACTCCTTCCCATAGGATTCTTGTCCCTGGATCATCATATCAAACAGATAATCCTATTATTTGATAAACCGGGGGAACACATGTCAATCTCCCTTTCAAAAATAATTAAATAATAACACAGAATAAGTTAACACAGTTGTTATTTTAAAAGCTGTTTAAACCCATCCGCGAATAAAAACTTTCGTAAAACTTGAACCGCACTTAGACAATGCATGTACTAGGATAAAGCGCGCCGAAACGAAAGGTGATTGTCATTCTGGAAGGGCCATAATATCAACTGTGACATGCAAGATCAAGAAATTTTTTGCAATTCATTCCATGCTGTCCTCGCTAGAACGAGAAACGTGTCATGTGTCATATCGCTGCGCTGTATTAGTCGTTCTGGCGTGTTTGATCGTTTAAATACACTTAACCAATCTTTTATGTACACCGACCAAATTTTTTAATTTCTCCGCATAGAATTGAAGTACAGTCCTCAAATTTAAAACATAATAAGATGCAACATTTTTGCTTCTTTTCTGAAAATTTCTATTGAAATCCCTCCGTGCATTCACAAACCAAGGACATTTAATCGAGGTGAGGGCAAAACCAAAAGTCACAAAATGGACCGTAGCTTTTGTATAGCGGTTATACTGAAACCGGCAAAAAATGAATCATCTTCTGTTAAACATCTAAACAATCGCATTATTGCAGATATGCATAAAATTGTTCAAAATTACTTAAAAATCCATAACGAGACATGAACTTTCGTGTAAGGGGAATATACCTTATACCGGCAAGTTTTCAAACTTTTGGTTTTACCCCTACCTTGATTAAATGTTAGTGGTTTCTAAATGCGTGAAGAGAATTCAATAATTTTTTCATACAAAGAAGTGAAAATGATGTATCTTATCAGATTTCGATTTTGCAGTCCCTGTGTATATCCCGAATCCTTGCTGAGAAATTAAAAAATATGATCGGTGTAGAACATTGGTTAAGTGTAAAACCATGATGAAATGGTAGAAATTAATCACCGTAACTATAATAAGACGATTAATAAAAGTTTCTATATTAATGCATGTATGCATATACTTCTGCAGTATTTTATATAACGTTAAAATATATCCTCTCAGGGATGAATATAAAATTTGTATAACTTTTTGTACATAATACGTTTTGCTGTTTGATTGCATTCACACTTTTATTATATTATAAATCTGAGATTTATTAAGGTGTTCGCCGTTCATTTGGTTTGGCAGTAATATGCATTTCCGTTACTGCCCATGAACTGGCTCAATCAAACCGATCCTGGTATGTTTTCATTTATGTCATGTTCATTGACTTTCAAAGTTCCCTTTTCATCTATTAAACTGCTTGCAGAACAAAATCGTTACATTTTACATGTGTTGAATACTCTCAAATGCCAAGTCTAAGCTTCCAAAATGCGATCTCTGCAGACTATCCAGCCCTCCAAAGTTTAAGTCTAGCACACTGAATGTCTTACAATATTTACCCCGCTTATAAATATCCAGTGCCAACTGTGTGGCAGTACTCGCATAAACTAAAACACTGAGTAAAATACGCAGTCAGGAAATGCCACATTTAGAGGACACAGCCTCTGAAAAAAGAAAGGGAAAAAATAAGTAAGGCGCATAAAAATTTTGCACAACACGTTTAGAAGAATTGTACTAAAGCTTTGCGCAATTATGACAGATTTCAGGTTTACAACGATCAATAAATTTGAAACAGAAATAATTTTTTATTAAACTTGTTTATAGCATTGCGCATTGGCACACCAGGAGCTTTTAAAAATATGCATTTTCAACATTTCATATATAAAATTGATTAATACCGCATTTTTATGTCCTGGTGATTAACCCATCTACTCTTGATCATAATGCTTACATGTAACTCTTTGGTTGTACGACGCTAGCAGTTGTTAATGAAGGATTACGAAGAAATCTTGTAAAAGAACCTCGAAGGTCGATTTGTTTCTTTTATCCCTGTCATTCCGGTCTTTCCTATGTGACTCCAGCGGCTCTTGTTTCGGTATGATCATTAAGTACCCGTTCTTTTTCTTTACAATTCTATTAGCTTTTTATGTTTTATATGTTTGTGTGCTTTTGTATGTAGCTGATGGGTGGCTTGGATTACCTTACCAAGACTCGTGCTTGTTTGTTCATTTGAGAACTTGTTGGGGGCAAATTTGAGATTAGTTCACCCTAGAACCTGGTTTAAACCCTCAATGAAAAAATTGTTTTGCCAATGCCCGTTCCAAGGTGGTAACCCCAAGTGTTCCTTTTTTGTTTTTTGTTTGTTGTGTCTCATTTGAAATTGATATTCTTATAAACATGCTCTTTTTTCCTCTCTCCTTTTTCGCTGAGTGGGGAGGCTGTGTTTTCTGAAAATGTGAAATATGCATATCGGAAATCGGTACACTCACAAAACACAGACTCCCAACGCAGCGAGAAAGAAGAGAGGAAGAGAGAGCATGTTTGTTATTAGACGTCAATTCAAATAAGACGTCACAAACGATTAACGTAACAGAGAACCCTTGGTTTTACTGCCTTGGAACGGTCAGTGGCGAAACATATTGCCACATTAGACAAGTGACCATGTGAAACGTTTAAGGTGTTACAGAGTTAAAGCAAGACCTAGAAATGCACTAGGGCGCTTATCTTGAAGTAACGCCAACGGTTTCGGGTACCATGAAGATTCTCTTAAGAAGACGATAACGATGTTTCTGAAGATCAAGGCAGCACTATCTGGCGCTTGTGAACCCTTGTGAGCTGCGTATGAATTAGCAAAGCAGAATATTGTTCCGTCAATACGACAGTGATCGGTTTAGATATACCTACGTTTATTTGTTTATGGAACACTAAAACTGAATTTAAATCCGTAGTGATTTCGTTTAAAACATTTGACTGAATCTCTCACGTTATCATTACGTCACTTTATTGTTATCTGGCGTGCTCCGTGACTAGTCTGGTTCCCGTCGTACTGCTGATAGTAATAGTGTTACGAGCAAATAATCCAGACTAGCTCCGTGACACCTTAATGGGTTTTTGTTGTTTGCTGTAATATTTTTTTTTATTTGTGACTGTATTAACCTTATAATTTATACATCGTAAACAACATAGATCAACCACTTTGCAGTGTTGAAACTGTTACAGCAGTCTACGAACTTCTCGATCGTCGCTCGTATATATTGATCTTCTTTATCATGTTTATGATCCGGAAGTTTTATACCTGTTGCACTATTTGCAATTTGATAATGCACGCGAATAGAGATTGTTTTATTTACTGACGCAATTTTAAACTGTGCATGGGAACATGCATGTCTAATATCGATAAGATAACGATTCACATTTTGTTTGCATTACATCATTTAATTTTACAAATCATATTTCTTTCATTTTACCACGTAAGTAATACTTCATTGAAGATTTTATAAAAAAAATATAAAATAAGATATTATATAAGAAATATAAGAGTCAAAATAAAACATGATGCATAATATATACAATACAATACAAGGTTTACTGAATTTTCCTGTGGAATATGATTTAAAATAAGTGTATATCCGTTTCATCAGCTTTAAATAAAGAATTTACATATATCATATATACATATTTCATTTCAGTTCGGCTGTTATCAATATCGAGGTAAGTATTATTGTATTCATTTTGGAGAGTTTTTAGTACATTGTAATTGAGTTTCTTATTTATTACTCTTTAACACCGATAATACCGTATAATGGGTTATTTTCGCGAGCATAATATTTTCGCTATTTTCGCGATCGTCATGAATTCGCTAAAAAATAAACGCCAAAACTTCCCAACTTAACTTTCGCACTATATTTCTTGACCGTAGGGTACGCTTGATAAAAGATGCCTTTGCTTTTTCTTAATGTTCTGGGTTTATCAAGTACATCCCATGGTGCACATATTTAGGAAAGTACCGGTTCGGGAGTCGAAATCAAAGGTATTGGTGACAAGCATCAGATCATGGGTATAGATTATTTCATACTATCAAAATTTGCTGCATATACTATGCTTAACAAACAATCCAGATGAGCGATACGTAATAAGCTGTTTGAAAAGGCTTTATAATCGTCCCAGCCAGCGGGCTAAATGTTAATTATCGCTTCATAAAGTCTATATCTGCGGTGGTTACTGTCATTATTCCGTCGATAAAAACATTATCACCTTTGTCATTAAAACGGATGTCAATTATGCTACGGGCAATTAGATTTATAACAGTTTGGTAAAATACCACTGTTAAATGCACAGCTTTCACACCATAGCAAACACTTCTAATAATACTTATTTTTTACACCTGTACATTTGCTGGTACAGGATTACAAGAAATATAGCAATATGAATGCACTTGACCTGTAAAAACGCGAAAATTAATTTCTGCGGGCGCAAAATCACTAAAATTACAATGTAAAAATTTAAAGTATCTCAAAACCACGAAAATTTTCGATCGCAAAAATAACCCATTATGCGGTAGTTTTATTAAATTGTGGCATAGTGCGCAAACAAGTACTATTTAATCATTTTATTTCGCGCGGGTTGAATTTTCGCATATTTCGCGCAAAGGCATGAGCGCGAAATTCAACACAATAAAATTTAACCATTTAAAGATGTTTCTATATAGGAGAATAATGTTGCGCGAATTCATATCCCCGCGAATTTGTTATTTTCGGGTTTGCACGAAGTTTCGTCCACGCGAAATTAAATGATACTTCATTATTTTATTATTTTACATTCAGAGCACTGTAATGCTTATTCTTTATACTGCCCGTCAACAGAAAGTTCCCACTTTTGTAATGATTATTAGCTGTAACTGAGTTTAAAAAATGAAAGGTTTCATATGAATTTAGATGAAAAGAGAAGTTTGAAAGCCACCGAACGCGACAAACATGAAAATATTGCAGGCTCGCTTTGATTGAGTCTGTTCATAGGCAGTAATGAAAATGCATATTACAGCCCCTATGCCGGAACTTGAAACAATCACTATGATCGAAGTCACCCTAAAGTCTATATCCGGTTCCCTGACTGACTTCCGCTATAACATTTACAGTCGTTGTCCAACTCAACAGTAGAGTGTGTTGTAAAAGAAAACATAAAAGTTCAGTTATTTATTCAGTAAAATTGTCCGCGGAGCGAAGAATATGTAAGACAGCCTTAAACATCTGTTCCAATTGGCTATAAGGCAATTTAATGTACAGTTTATTTTATAGTTTAAATACATTTGATACGTGAATATCCATTCACTTAATTGGTGCTTACTGGATCCATTTAGTATTTAGTTTGTATGTCTAGAGCCACAATTTCTCGATCCCTTTTTTTTTAACAAGCTAGCTTTACTCTTTATATTTATGAAGGTACATGTATAAACCTTTAATAAACGGGGCGTTTCTTACAGGTGATCCGTGTTGAGTCTGCTACTTGAGTAATACTTTCATCAAATTCAGTGTGTATGTCTACGAACATAATATATCAGTTATAATAATATTAATATTATATGAACAATTTTTAACACGTCTATTTTTAATTCAAGTACTGAATTTGTTTGAAATACGATAATCTTTATTTTCCGAAAATCGTTTCAGGTGCACTCTTATCAGTTGCATGAATTTCAGATCGATAATGCATGTCAGATAAAACTGGCAATGAATGAATGTTTAAAACCGGGGCTGAAGGTTATAAAACTGAGATTGGAAACCAGTCTCAAATCTCAAGAATCTGATTGGCTGAAATGGCGACTGGTCGCCATTTCAGCCAATCAGATTCTTGAGATTTGAGACTGGTTTCTATGCTCAGTTTTATAACCTTGGGCGCGGGTTATTAAAGATTTCGCCTGCTTTCACACATGATTACATACGAATCGGTACAGTAGAACCAGATTGACACGAACTTTTTTTAAGGCCTTGCCACACTCCTCCCAATCCTGTTCATCGATAAAAAGAAAATTATCAAAATCTCAATAATGGCAAAATGCCGTTCAATGAAACTTTGCACAAATGAATGTTACTAATGCATCTTGATTTTGCAGTAAGACACGTTAGAACAGTAAAGAAAACAAGCTAGAAATTGAAATTCCTTAAAATTCTATTTACATAAATTCACAAAAACTAAGCGATACTAAACATAATTTTAAATTCCAACGTGAGTGCAATGTTACTGACAAGAAAATGTTGTGTATTTTTAAAAAAAAAATTCAACTAAAAGTGAAATCAGTGATTGTCATCCGTTTACGCGACCAGGAAGCGACCAGAAAATTGAAAATCAAACACACTTTTACTAATATCTCGTAAAGTTTACATATGTTAGTCACGAGGACACAATAAATTGTTGTCAGTGTAATTTCTTTAATTTTTCTGTCGTCTTTTTCAAATTGATTAAAAGGTTTAACTAATGCTCTCGATATAACTTTTGTTCAGGGGAGTTGGTCTTTTCTGAATAATAATACTATGGTTTACTTAATAGCATTTTCCTAGACTGCTTACTCATGCTAACATTTCATGTTTCCACATCCTTTTTCCTTGTCGTGAGATGTTATTTATTTCATATGCAAAAGCGCTAATTTGGGCGGTTGCTGGTGTAGTCAACAAGTTTTTGGCACAGCTAAAATTTAAATAAAACGTAATGAACTTAATAAGTAAGTTTACAATAAATGTAGTTTAAAGTTCACCTTGTTTTAAGAAATGTGCCATTCCATTATTTTATTAGAGCACGTTTTGGTATTGGAAATATGTAGGAACAAGACTTTGAGCATTATGCGGTATAAATGTATATACTATAACGACAAATTAACGTTTCAGATGCCAAGGAAACGAAAACGTGAGGCTTCTGGTAAAACGGGAACGCCGAATAGAAAGGTTTTAATAATCCATTTTTATATATGAATTACAATGGGGAAATATTTGCAGTATTTAATTTCGTTTTTGAATAAACAACAATTAAAACATTTGATAACATATACTCAACGCGATAAAATCGGAGATAAAATTTAAAAAAAAAACACATTCAGAAAACATGGGCTGTCCAACACAACCAAAAAGCAGAAAGGAAAAAAAAACATTGCAATAAAGCTTTGCCCAGGCCGTCTGTGCACGCTAATGTATCATGCCATTGATGTATTGGTACTTAATCTATTGCAGGTTAATGATTTTATTTTAGCACGACAGATGGACACCCTCTCGGGATATTTATCAGATAAAAACTAAATTTAGTAGAGTTTTTGTTTGCTAACCTTGTTAAACAGTTGTTTATATAATTGCTAAATGCGGAAGAAAATCACCGTGAGATAGACATCACAAAACGACGATAGAAGATAGTTTTTGGAAATGAGTTCATCTATTTATACTGTGAATGTAATATTATGAAACCGAAACTAATTTTGGGAAAATGGTACTGGCCAGTTTTATCTATATAAGTTACATATCATTGTGTACACACCGGTCACGTGATCATCACATTAACCTGTGTACTTTCGCTCAAAGTACACTGGGATTGGAACTAGTTAGCTTGATGACGTGACCCCTATTTATAGAATGCCTTTAGATCCGCTCTTACATACAGATATAAGACAGTGTTCAAAAGTCACATTAGACTTAAAATAAGGAATATACAACTCAATATTACGGGTTATCTGATACGTTTCAAAACTAAATCGACAAAAAATACCATATTTATTCATTTGTCTACGGTTAATTGACGTAACTACATTGCGGACTGTTAACTCCGCTTATGAAGACAAAAATCCTGATTAGGATTGTTATGCGTTCTTATGATAGAGATCTATGTTAGCTTGATGACGTGACCGCTATTTATAGAATGAGTTACATATGGGAAAATTGAAAACATATTTTTAAAAAGGCATAACACCTCAGGTAGAAGGATTAAACCTTCGTACCCCCGCCCCACGAACGACTTAATCTTTTTAATGGACAAATAAGGCTACATAATATCCCATTATATTAATTGACTTTGGTTTTTAATCATAAAAACAAGTGTAATAGGTTAATCACACGGGGGGGGGGGGGGGGGGGGATCGCGCACAACATTTACCGCTGGTGTAGCGAGAAAATTGTTCTGCAAGTTTCCGGTGACGGTACTGCAGATGTTTATTTTGACCCGGAAAGGTAGGTGGTCAGCTTTGACTCGTGTTTATAAAAATAAGCAATTCTTTGAAAAACGAGAAACGTGATTCGATGCGTGTTGGATTTATATGCACGCTTGTATAATATGAGACCAAAATACGCAAACATGGTTGAGTTATGACGATCATTCCGCCTCTGAAATGAGCAAAATTTAATGTGAGGTGAAGCTTTTTTCGATTTTCGAGCGATATTTAGTTGTATTCTCGTCCTGTATCACTGCAAGAACAAAGTATTTGTTGCGCTTTGTATTCCCTGTGACTGGTTTACAATTTAAATGCTTTTTTAAGGAAAATGCTGGCAAAATTTTACGGTAGCGGTTGCGCTACTGGTGTGATGGTTGTGCATAAGAACACTGACTGGGATCACACGTTTAATGCACTTTTACCGGTTTGTTCACAGCATTATTTTTAAACAAAATCGCAAAGATCGGAAAATAGAATGTTCAAAAAGGATGCCGAATGAATAGCTGATATTACCGACTTGTTTACTTACCTTTTACATAATGTGAGCAGTATGTACTAAAAACACAACTCGACATGTGCACACATTGTGTTTAAGTGTATGTTATTTTCTAAAACATGTCTTTGTTATTTACATTCAATATGTATATGATATATAAAATACACCTTAAAGTAACTAAACATCGACGCAGGTGGGCGAATGCTTGGAGAGGGAAAGTATCTACACACTTGAACCATCCCTTATTTGTTTCCATTTTCCCCTAATTTAGTCTTATAAGCACGATGATCGGTTGACACAGTAATGATACATGGCATAGAACATTATTTCTAACCGTATTATGTTCCCGACAAAACCAAAGATAACGACTTTAGAGTGTCCGTCAATGACAAAACACACCTTGAAAGTAATTTATGAAAATGTTTATGTTTAGATCGAGTTGATGGTGTTTCAAAAGCGGCCGGGGAAAAGGTGTCTTTAAGTTCGCCAAACGCATTAAATCCGTCTTTGTTGGACGTTGATGAAGAAGGAAAGAGTGATACAGGACGAAAATTAGTGTTGGGAAATCGGTTGCAAATCATAATCGATCATCGATTGGAATCGGTTGCCCTTTCCGCTGTGATTTCACGATTATAATCGGTTTCTTAATTTACGCATTGTTATATTTACAAATGGTCTTAGATCAGTAGCACACATAATTACTGGATACTAATAATTTTCAACTTTCTGACCAAAAACCGAATCATAATCATTGCTCCCCGAAAAGATTTGTGCAACTGAACTGAACCCCTCTAGATCCGCCACATTAATTCTCAAATGCAAAAATGTTGCGTTTTCCTATGAATAATATACTGATTTTAAGGCTTAAGACACAAGATAAGAGGTCTAGTTAATGCAATACATATTTATTCAAAGAATTTTTACCATCGTCATATAGCTTCGCAACTCAGACTCTCGACAAAATCGGCGCCATTTTGCGTTTTTGCTTGTTTCCTGTACTTTTGTACTATTGCAGCAAATTCTGCAAAGGCCTTTTGTTAGGCCTAGGTTTTTTCTGTGCGATGGAAGTTCTTCGTTAGACTTGTAGAATCTAAAGTGCTTCTGATTAATTTTTTTGCCTAGGTTCTCGTAAATCTCTCGGGTCGCCATTTTAATTTTAAATTTTTCAAAGTGAATTCCCTTTATGGCCGGTGTAAAAGCCGGAACCCTTACCTTTATATTTTGTCTCTTACACTGCGCATGTCTCAACTGTAAATCGATTATGAGAGAACGACATTGATCATCGACATCGAGAAGCATTTACACGTCGCTAATCGATGTCTTCCGATCATCGGCACATCACTTACGAAAATACTAAATATTGCTCGAAAATCGAAAAAAGCTTCACCTCCCATTAAATTTCGCTCATTTCAGAGGTGGAATGATCGTCAAATCTCAACCATGTTTGCGTATTTTGGTCTCATATTATACAAGCGTGCAGATAAATCCAACACGCATCGAATCACGTCCCCGTTTTTTAAAGACTTGCTTTTAAAGAGTTGCTTTATATTATTACAAAAACGAGTCAAAGCTGACCCCCGACCTGTCCGGGTCAAAATAAACATCTGCAGTACCGTCACCGGATGCTTGCAGAACAATTTTCTCGCTTCACCAGCGGTAACGGTTGTGCGCGATTCCCCCCCCCCCCGTGCATCAAGAAAAGCCACATCAACGATAAAACGGTTAACAAGAGCATGAGTACACCAATTTAGGGTCCCTATGAGATTAAGTGTTGAAAATAAGCTTGGCGGCAGAGAACAACAATCCTTGAAACCGGTTGAAAATCTAAAACACGCGTGTGAGAGTCAGTTAAATGTATTAAAAATGCCCCGTACAAGACGAAAATCGCAGAAACAGTATAAACTGTGAAGGCATTATTTTATGAAAAGCCTTGAGTTATGCATTTTATTTATTATTTTATTAGCAGCGGAAGACAACTACAAATGATGATGGAGGCACTGTAAAATATGACAGGTACATGCATGTAAAATAACCGCTTGATTAATTCAGTTTTTTCCGCTTTTACATTGAATCTTTTAAGTAAACTGTTTTTCATATAACGAATGCGATATAACATATATATCACAGCAGAAAGCTTTATAATTTGTGGCTTGAAAACCTAGCAAAAATGCGAAAAGTTATGATACGATATTTTTCACCGGGTTCATTGTGTAATTGCAAAGCCCCGTTTATTACTAATTAGATTACCTAGAATGTATCAAGAAATTGTTCATAAATGTATAAGGTTCTATGCTCTTATAGAAAAATTACAAATAAATTAAAGAAAAATTCAACTGCTCAAAGAGGACATTTATCTTGAACTTGTATCTTCTGACTTCAGATTAGGCCATCAGTATGATGTGCAAAGAAAGGTAATCCTATAATTTAATTTTTGTTTGTCTAGTATTACAATAAAAAAAGTTGAATTCCACATCAGGAAACCAGTATCAAATAAAAACACAGCACAACACAGATTCACCAAGAATGATAAATTCTCAGACGGTGACAGCGCCTAGCCATATAATATTCGAATACAACTGAGCTTACCGGTACAACCTTAACACAGTCAGTTCGACAGTGTATGCCTTAAATACTTGAAATTTCCTGCATCACTGTTTGTGCAGTGTAGCGAACGTAAAATATGTCCGAGTACAAATTATTCCGTACTGTTATTGGTTGATATCGGTGAAATGTTTAACATAATGAAGTCTACATTTATCAGAGCTACCCGCTCAACATTCATTTTTTTTGTCAGGCTAGTTAAATAAGTAGTTTGCTCTTAGTTATATGGTTGGGCGCCTTGCTGTACGGATTTGATATCCAGTGTAAGCAAATATCATTTAAAAACAAATATTATTTCAAAAAGACAAAACAAACAATTAACAAAAGGAAAGCTTAGGCGTCACCGCTTTGCAATGGCCAGAAGCATATGTGTTTCTAGAATGCACTCTTGCCCAAGCAATTTCTCAAATAAACAGGCATCAAATCATTGATTTGATAATTTGGAAGAAAAAATTATTTGTATTAAGAAAGAGTACTCTTGTATGTATGAACCCATAGAAATAATCACTTTTCTTATTCATTAGTATTGTCTAATTTTTTAATTCTTTATTCACAGGCTCATTTTCTAAAGTTTAGAACTCAAATTCTTCGACCTTTGTAGATTTTCTTGAACTTTTGTTTTTATACTCTTAATACACAATGTGCTGTACATAGTGATCAAATTTCTCAATATGTTTTGAAACGTTGTTTCTAAAAATCAATAATCGTTTTTTAAAAAGGTTTTCAATGATCCCGTTCATGGCCATATAAAACTTCATCCGTTGTGTGTGAAGATAATTGACACGCCAGAATTTCAACGTCTAAGGTTTATCAAGCAACTTGGCGGAGCATACCTCGTGTATCCAGGCGCAGCACATAACAGATTTGAACATTCGATTGGGTAATGTTAATAACCTTAATGTATCACAGAGCAATACCATGGCTATTAATAACCTACATTTATCATAGAAAAATCCCGTGGCTATTTACAACTAAATTGAATCATGGAGCAATCATATAAAAAAGTGAAATTTGCCTCTCCACACAGCCAAAAAGTAGAGCTATTAATAACCTACAATTATCAAAGAACATTCGTATGGCTATTTATAACCCACATGTATCATAGATCAATCTTTAGGCTTTCAATAAACTACATTCAAAGAACATTGTTGTGACCCAAATGCACCACAGGGTAATGATGTGGCTATTATTAGCCGATTTAGAAAATAAATAACAATCCGCTTGGGCAACTTTTCGTATGAGGTTCGAAATTCAGAATGATCCATCGTTAACCAAATAAATGTATGCTTTTATCCGGCGTATAGCAACCTATAGGAAATATGTGTTTAAATACATTACGTTTCGATAACTGTATCCCAATTTACACAAAGTTCGAATTGGTCACTTTTTTTCTGTAATTGGTTTTAATTAGGGATGTCAACGAATATCCGAATATCCGGATACTAAGTCAGTATCCGGATACTAATTTCGTATCTGAATATTCGTAAAAGTAAATAAAAAATCATCTTTAACAGAAAAAAAATGCGTCAATAATTGCTTCTTTACACCTGTTCAGATGTCATAATCAGATAATTTGAAACCGTATATTGATCGTCATAAAACTGCCACTACAAGTAACGCGGTGTTTGTTTAACAGATTAGAGGAGCGAAAACGGCATCCTCTTTGCAATCATCCAGGTGGTCAGGACCATTGTTTGCTTATAATAATCCGCAAGTTCTATTGGTTATGTGAGTGTCTGCCAATTAGCGCTGTCAATTAAGTTTACCAAATTCCCCGTAATACTGTCACTTCTTGTCAAATATCTTGATTGTTATTTTTCAGATAGAATATTTGATGTAATTTTGATCAAACAAAGTTGATAACGGCGAAGAAAATAATAATGAATAAACTATGAAATATTAAGCATTTGTTGTTCATTTTTAATTTGTGTAATTTGGTAAATACATGTATAGTCAGAGCTAAGATAAAAAAAAACTCTCTCTAGATGTGCGAACGGTACAAAATATTATTAAAAGTACGACTGTTTGCAGAAAAACAGATGGACAGAAAAAACCTTGAAATTTAATGCAACAGTCGCACTAACATATTTCAAGAGTTAAACATTAAATCAAGTAGACTATCGATCAATCGTAACAAAGTACTTATTATCTGCGGCGACACTTGGCAGAATCAAAACACATTAAAATTAATCATTCTTTCAATTATTTTTTGACAAGTTTTCGTAGATCCGAAGTTCAATTCAATGCGTCGAAAATGGCGTGAATATTGACGTCTTCACGTAAAAGACAAAGTCGCCGATCTAAACGGTTATCCGGATAGTATTCGGATAGTATATAAGGATATCCGGATACCGAAAAAGGTATCCGTTGACATCCCTAGTTTTAATAAGTAATCTGTAATAACTTGGCAACAATGATGTTCGATTTAACATTTAAGCGTTTAGTACTTGACTTAGAAATAATGTTGCGCGATTTACCCCAATATTGTTAAAAATCCAGTTCATGCTTTAAAATGTCAAACAACCAGAAACTGTTTTGAATAACTTGTTCTGTTTAATAGGAATCATCCTTAGAAAGAAAAAAACATTTAACTGTGTTACTTATCAGCATTTATCGTATAAAATACTTTTTCAAGTATTAAATTTTATAATAACACCCTTTCAATTATTTAAGAATCTTCTAATTTTCAGCCTGAGTTGTAAGTAAATGGCATTGAATTGATTTATGAAAGCAATCAATTAAGATCAAAACGAGAACACAGTTATGTTCAAACCTTCTCTTGATTTCGGGAAGAAACGAAACTAGCCTACATTCGTAACACAACTTTTCGATAACCAATTAGAACTTTAGGTAAGTGTATATAAAAATCCCGGCGACACTGAAAGCTAAAGTTACAGTGTCGTCATCAAAAAGCCTTATTCAGTCTTGTCAAATTTTATTCAAAACTCCTAATAACATGTATTTAAAAATCCATTTCATAATTTATGTCTTATTTTTTTAAGATTATGTTTTTATTTTTTGCCAGTGTTTGCCATTTGGCGGGAAGATTTTTAAGGGAATTGAAGTCGCGACTCGATGTTGATAACATTGATGAAAAGGACATCCTGTGCTTAGAAATAGCCGGTCTCTGTCATGATTTAGGTAATTGTTTGTTTGAGTTAATTTGACATAAGTAAACTCAGGTTCGGTAAGCCTTAAAATTGTGTTAAGTTAGAAATTTTGAAAACAAAGGCTTATCAAATATTGTTATGTTAAAGTGTTGGGTGGTATGGTTAAAAGTCGAACTCAAACAAATGCGTAGCATTATTTCCCAATGTTGCGGGGTTCGCCCGCAATGAATGAATTATATGATACTTGCTTGAGGTAAAAGTTTAGAAAAAACAACTGAGAAAACTTGATTCCTTTTGAACGTTTTATTCTTTATCGATTGAAATTTCAGACGTGCTACTATAAAATATGCACGTTAAGGTGGCAGAGCAACTGTACCACTAGGGATTAAAGAATTTCTTCCTTTACCTCAAGCACGTCTACATGTATACCTGATCTCGTTTCTCTTGTGTAAATATTGTTTATAAATCAAACAGGTCATGGGCCTTTCTCTCACTTATTTGATGAACTAGTTATTCCGACAGTGAGTGAGAAAACTGACACAAAATGGAAGGTAATGCCATTTAATATAATTCATGACAACAACAACATTTCGGGTTATAACTTTGAATATTAATATAGACTATTATCTAAAATGTTATGTAATATATTTAATAATTTTGTGTTATGTGCCAGCGTGCGTTGTCATAACTGGGTTTAGCTACTAGCAGATAATGTTTCTTTATGATTTTACGCTTAACAACTGGCTGAGTTTTATGACAAAGTACATTAAGTTTGTGTATTTCAAGCGGTTGGCAAACTTTTCAGCAAAATTAACTAGGACGCATCTCGGGAAAGGGTACATTTGGATGTATTTAAAGCTGTTTTCAAACTTTTAATTAATAAGCAAACTTTATTTATATAAAATCTTTACGTTTTCGGTGGTTATCAAAGATTATTGTTCATGAGTTGTTTGATAATATTTCACAGCTGGATATTTACAACGGTACATGTAGCTGTGCGTGCTTTAATGACAACCTGCTTTCATTTTACATTACCTTTGTTTTTGTAAATATTGACACGAAAGTTTTCCTTTGGAGGGTCAGCTCTGACAGCGGAAAAACGCACTCATGATTATCATATGACTCAGTAGATGTCTATTAAATACATGTACTTATGTCACCGTTACACATTCCAGCACGAGGATGGTTCCGTCAAAATGTTTGAAAGAATTTTTAAACATCTTAAAGAAGAGTTTGAAAAGGCAGACCTTGACGAAACTGATGCAAACTTTATCAAGACTCTCATCAAAGTGCCTGATGATTATCGTAAACCAAAGGTAATATTATCTTCTACCATTGTGCATCAAAACAAAAAAGACGGATATATGTTTTAGAGAAATAAAGTTTAAGCTATGTTTTTAAGAGTCTGAAACATAGGGTTTTCTGCTAAACACAGGATTTAACTGTTGAACATATAGTTTAAGGTCTTAAACTGTAGTTTTATTCTGGAAAGTTGAAACCAAAACATAATGACTCTTAAACCCTAGGCTAGCCATTATTTCCTTCATTCTTAAAACAAATCACTATTTTACGTAATCCTTAAAAATTTATCAATGCTTTTCTCTATGATTGATTCTCTGTCATTTCAATGGTTCCGATACATCTTTTCGTCGAGTTAAACAAGTATAACGAGTAAATTGTTCTGTCATGTTTTAATTGCAGGACAAGAAATTAGAAGAAAGGATACACAGCAAGCATTTTCTTTATCAGGAAAGTTCAGATTGTTTTATTAAGTTTTCATAGTAGACTGTTTACATCTAACCTTTCACTTTTAAGTATATTGCAAATAGCAAAACTAAAATACGGTATAAATATTAGTGTACACTTCAAAAAATGAAAAACACACAAGCCACAAGTGAAGGATATTTAGAACGACGTATAATTATTGCTGACATAGGAGAACAAAAGCTCACATCATGGGTTGCA
The DNA here is from genome assembly GCA_038501625.1 of Corbicula japonica. NCBI lineage: Eukaryota > Metazoa > Mollusca > Bivalvia > Venerida > Cyrenidae > Corbicula > Corbicula japonica. Next base: position 2,033,672 of record JAZAYU010000044.1, on the reverse strand, counting down.
ATAAATAAACCTACTTTAGTGAATTCTTATTCATTATGGAATATAAAAATCGCTATGGAATAACAAATTAATCAAAATTATTCATAATGAGATTTGAAATTACAACATTTTAATCTGGAAATTAACTTTTATTCAATGCATAGTTGATTCCATTCTATAAGTCTCTTTGGCAGAGCAAAAGTTTGTACAATGCAAACTTATTTAAAACAACATTCGCTATTTGTGGCGAACGTAGAAAGTCTTCCCGTTCGTATAGTCAGTACTGATATCAGTAAAATTGGTTTACGGTGTCACGCAGTGATAATAACGTTTATCAGAGTTATACTTTTAGGGGTTTGTCCCGGTGAGTTCAATAGGTAACGTAATTGGCATTGCACGGCACGGCGCTGTCGCCATAGGTGTTCGCTCCTGAGTAGGGGCAACACCATTTTTATATTACTTTCTCTGTGAAAATAAGTATTTCTTCAAAAATGTAAACGATGAAAGACAAATGTTCATCCGAAGTGTCATGCCTACAGATGCAAGGTAATTTGAAATGCAAATCCACTGTTAAATGTACCGTAAACGTGAAAACACGTTCGGTTAACATTTATTCTGTCGTAGACTGACACACTAAAATGTAGTATATGTTTCAACATAAAATTCTCAAGTTATGGTATTCACACTGTCTAAGTCAACCTCTTCGCAGCAATTTGAAAGACAAATATTACTGTTATCACAAATGAAGTAACACAACCACGTGATATTTCTAAATATCACTTGACAATTTCCTAACAGTGATATTTTAACTTTACCTTCAATATTGTTTGTCTTGCTGCTATATTTTGATATTTAAGATAAATACTAAAGTCGGTGACAATATATCATTAAAATATTAGTTGGAACAATTTTAAAATAAATAAATAAGTTGTGTTAAAACGTCCGTGGTACCATTGGTTAATGTAAATGAAAAGGGAACAAACCGCTGCTATGAGTTTGTATCTAGTAAGTACAACGCTAACCTGCCTTGTTAGAATGTATATCGGAAAGAACATGTCTTATGAATCATGAATCTCGTAAACTTCTCATTCTATAATTGCAATTTACCATTACATGTATCAGATTGTGTCAAACAAGGAAAGCGGCGTTGATGTTGACAAATGGGACTATTTTGCTCGAGACTGCCTCATGACTGGAAACAAATCAAACTTTGATCACACAAGGACTATTGAGTTCTGCATGGTTTTACCTGACAAAAACGGAGACAAACACATATGTTTTCGGGATAAGGTAAACAGAATATGCGTAAAAACAAGCCAACTGATTTATTAAAATTTGTTATTATGTAGTTAATTAAGGTTACATTCTTTTGTTCAATATTGTACATTTACTCAGCGAATAAGATACAACCGTTTCTAAATATACCATTTGAAATAAGTTTCAAACTATTCTTCGTGCAAAGTTCAATGTCTACGTGCCATCTCCTCTGTTTTTCTTTTTTCCAAGCGTGATCAGAACTGTAATCAGGGTAGATAAATACATCATCAAGTAAATATTTAAATTAAATTTTCAATTCTCAGTGATAATATTGCATGGACGTCGTGACGAGTATTAATTTTTACATTAATACGACGATATCTGTTCTACAGGAGGCTGATTGTTTGTTCGATATGTTCAATGCGAGATATTTGTTACACAGGAGAGTTTGTTATCATAGAGTAACAACAGCAGTCCAGATCATGTAAGTGTTGAATATTTTACAAGTTATCCAAACAGTATAAGTTCCAAAATCTGTCATTTCCTATTTCCTTTTTCTTTACATATTCGCATGAGTTAAAAGAAAATATATAACTTTATTTAATAATCGTTACACTATGTCAAATATTAACGTCAAAAACTTTTGACTTTTTATTTCAGGATAGCTGATGCCCTCATTGAAGCATATAAATCACAGTCCAACGAGGTCAAATTTATAGGGGAAGGCGGGTAAACATGTAACCTTATTATGAAATATTAAATGTATTGTTGACGGAACTATCAAACAACTGAACATAAAGTTGACTTTATCTTTTTTAGAATGCATTTAGAGGTTATAAAACAAATCTTATTGCTATTCCGAAGCATTTTCTCAATTTAGCTGGAGATACTTCTAATGTTAATGACCAAAGTGTGAAAAGTGTCATTATCAAGGAAATCGTGAATAAAAATGTGATGTGTTGGTTTAAAATCAGTTTATTAAAACAAAAGAATGTACATGTAAATTAAATCTTTGAACTCAGTGCGCAACGTCAATTTTGCAGGCAAAGACGTACATAAATGACGTCAAACAAAAACAATTACCTAGTAGTTATCAACGATTACGCTACTATTTTTTCTATAATATAACCATTTATGGGTTTGTTTATAGGAAGCTTTGCAACTTAAAGGAAGCGACTCATGACATGACTGCTTATTGCAAAATCACAGACGAAATCATACTGCAAATTTACCGTTCAGAGGATAGGAAGCTTAAGGAAGCACGTGATATAGTTGATCGTATTTTTAGAAGGAAACTTTACCACTTCACGGGAAGTAAGATGTTCAATGAACAGTTTTACAGAGTTCATGGAAATGACGAGCGAACAATTCATGTATGTTACAATATTTTGTTTTTCACGTTTTTTTCTTAGTTGTCTCAAAAGATTTAAAATGGTTTTCTGCTAAACGCCATGTTAAAAATGACACGACCTTTCTGTTAAACGAAATGTTCATCTATGAGGTGAGTTTTCTGCAATTTAAGTATGGCGCGACCTTTCTGTTTAACGCAATGTTCATCTATGACATGAATTTTCTGCTAGACGCAATTCAACGAAATTAAATTGAAATCTATGAAAAACAATTTCCATGGTAACATAATTTACATTTTTACGTTATAAAGCGATTTTAAAGGATGTTTGTTATAACAAATATGCGGCCAACATATACATTTGGTTTTGTTTATTAAATTTCTCTGCGACCTAGAAATAGATGAAAAGGGAACTTTGAAAGCCGACGAACAAAACACATTTGAAAAAAATGCAGGCTCGGTTTGATAGGGCAGTAATGAAAATGCATATTACTTACTACCCACGCCGCCTAGCCCCGGGTTGAACGCAACTCAGTATTTACACAAATAAACAGTACAATTTTGATCCATCCCAAACGATGGTATGCAAATGACGGTGAACATGGAACCTTCAATGCGGTATTTTCATATTTATACCATTTCATGTTCAGCGGCGTATGGTTCCCAGATAAAAGAATGGGTTTGCCCAAAACGAGAAAACAATGGGCGGAAATAAACAGAATAGAATTTTGACAAGGGATCTGAGAATATAAATCCTGCATATCACAGACAACGCCAACGGCAAAATTTAAAAGCAGGAGGTATATCTTCGGGGTGATTGAACAATATCCGAATCTGTCTAGGCTGGGATATTGAAACCACCCATCTATAAACTGGCCGAAATATTTAAACAAAGGCAACTTTAGAAGTACTATTCACATAGTACATAAGTATCGTGCTCAACGACCTTCAAAGGACGTAAGTAATAACAGCACTGAATGAATGTACGGGGAGACTTTTTACAGCCGCCACACGGCACAAACAACGCAACAGTTACTGTGATATTGAAATAGATGAAAAGGGAACTTTGAAAGCCGACGAACATGAAAATATTGCAGGCTCGGTTTGATTGAGCCTATTCATAAGCAGAAAGTGTCATATCAGACGTAAGTAAATAAACACAAACTAAAAGCCAAGATAAACCAATTAACAAATAATTTCGTATCACAGTGATAAAACTCTACAAAACCAAGTCGACACAAGTCTTGTGTATAAACAGCTCATTTCAGGATTATAGATTATTCAATAACATGCTTGTGTACCTTCAAGTTAAATAAGATGTCTTTTGGATGGAATATGAATTAAAGTAATTAGTACTGTAAATTAGGATCAACAATCGATGTGTCTTTTAGCCACCTGTTCAGGTTAACCCCATTTTATTCGTATAAATTAAATCAAAATTATAACAACTTCTATATCGTATAAATTACAGAAATACTGAATGCATTCGATTCATGTATTCAATGACATTTTTTTATTTATTTATTATTATAAAAAAATCGATATTATTAACAGGATATAGCAAAAGAAGATATTACAAACGGGGAACGTGAATGTGACGATCAAACAAAAGACGCGATTGCTGTTTATGTAAGTAATTTTGGTCTAACAAGATATATATAAATAGATTGATAACATTATGTAAAAATGTTAAACCTTTTTTTAACTCCATTTACTGTTCAAATTATTGCCTGCTAGATAGCTCATTGGTAAAATGATGAAAATGGAACTTTGAAAGCCATAGAACACGACAAATATGAAACTATTGCAGGCTCGGTTTGATTGAGCCTGTTAATGGGCAGTACGGAAATGCATATCACTGCCCACGTAGCTTAGTCCCGGGTTTGAGCGCAACTCAATTGTAACATCTATGAACAGTACAATTTTGACTATCCCAAACGATGGTGTGCATATGGCGGTGGACATGATAAAGACAGCGAGACTTCAGGTACTACTTGTTCTTTGAATTCCATTTATCTGTTGTTTTTTTTCTTTTTAGATAAATCTTCAATATATAACAATTATTGTTAAAGTAATTATTCGTAGATTCATCTGATGTGTTATGTGTCGCAAGAAACAGTGCCATACATACACTTACCCAAAGTTCTAATTGCCATGGTCACTTTTTGTCCATATTTATCAGAAAGACATTGATTAAACCTTTTTTAACTCCATTTACTGTTTTAATTATTGGCTGCTAGATAGCTCATTGGTAAAAAGATGAAAATGGAACATTGAAAGCCATCGAACACAAGTATGAAACTATTGCAGGCTCGGTTAGATTGAGCCTGTTACTCGGCAGTATGGAAATGCATATCACTGCCCACGTCCCCTAGCCCCGGGTTGAGCGCAACTCAATTGTAACACCTATGAACAGTACAATGTTGACTCACAAACGATGGTGTGAATATGGCGCTGGACATGATAAAGACAGCCACACTTGAGGTTCTACTTGTTCTTTAAATTCCATTTATGTGGGTTTTTTTTTTCTTTTAAGATAAATCTTCAATATATAACAATTACTGTTAAAGTAATTATTCTCAGATTCATCTGATGTGTTATGTGTCACAAGAAACAGTGCCATACATACACTTACCAAAAGTTCTAATTGCCGTGGGCACTTTTGTCCGTATTTATCAGAAAGTCATTGATTAATCTTTTCTTTGTGATTGTTGCCAATAGCAGTAATCAATTTCAGCTTTAATCTTGAAGTAATTGACATTGGAAAAGTTTGGCGAGAGTTGTACTCAATTTTGCAAAATATGTATTTCATGCAATTAATGGTCAAGCAACCATTAAATTGCTTTACATGCTTGTTTTGTTTTAAAAGGATCTCTTTTTAATAAGAAAAACATAAAGTCCTATTAATTAGCAGCATTGTTTTAAAATAAAACCCATCAGAGCACCAAATTTTATCATTTCCTCCCTTTTGATTACATGATGTTCATATTTTGACCATGTGATGTAAGTAAATGGTAGTGGATTTATTATAGAAACCATCAAATTGAATACAGATTGAAAATACAGGTAATAATTGATACCAGGACAAAACCGATCTTTTCACAGCCTCACTTGTTTGGTTCTTCATCAACGGGTCTAACTAATACACGGTAATCAGGGCGTTACCAATTACCAGTTACCAATTCTTATCCAAAATGGCCGACTTTGGTTTATGTAATGCAGTGTAAGGTGTAGGCCGATTTCCCGCCCTGAGTTACCGATGTCATGCAGTGATCGTTACGTATATCAGGGCTATCCGATCAACCTTTTTGGGGGTTGTCCCGGTTAGCTCAGTTGGTTGCGTCGCGGGAATTGCAGGGCTAGGCGCTGTCGCCGTGACGGTGCGGGTTCGCTCCCAGCTAGAGGCACTATCATTTACAAATATAATCAGTTCTCTTCATATTCAAGAACAACAGGTTTATATTGACATAAAACAGTATTCCAAATATTTCATTTAACTATCTTTTTATTTCTTTGTAAGTTTAACCTGCGAATAATGTTTCAAACAACCGGTCTTTGTATGTTCCGTGAGTATGCATGAAAAAGCAAGCTTTAAATATCCAGTCTATTGGCTAATCGTTAATATACATGCTATAAATTGTGAAATGTGCATATCAGGAATCGCCACACTCAGAAAACACAGCCTCTTCACGCAAAGAAAGAGGAAAGAGGAAAAGGGGCATGTGTTTATATAAGTGTTTGGGTGAGTGGGGAGGGGTGTGAAAAATGACTGAATTGATTGAAAGTACGGGGAAACTTTGGTCGGCAGTTATATACGAATTTTGTTTATGCTGTGTGTAGAATTAAAACCTTTTCTCAAGTCTTGTTTTCTTATAATGTTTATATTTATATAATTATACGAATGCTTACATTATACTGGTGGGTTTTCAAGTCCCGATGTCTTACATAGTTTATTAATAAATACGAATGTGATGCGTATATTACACTGGTGGTTTTCTCAAGTCTTGTTGTCTTTTTACAAAGTATATAAAAATATTATAGAAATGCTTATATTATAGGTGGTTTTCTCAAGTCTTTTTTTTTCTAACATACATGTAGTATATTTATAAATAAGATAGCGATGCTTATATTTTACGTGGTTTACTCAAGTCCAGCTGTCCTGCAAAGTATATAAATATAAGCGAATGCTTATATTATAGTTGATTTTCTCAAGTCTTGTTGTCTTACAAAGTATATTTATATATACGAAATGCTTATATTATAGGTGGCCAAATTTGACTATGGCAAGGGCGGACAAAACCCGTTGGCCAACGTATATTTCTTCACCAAGACAGACCAGGTAGCAAGAAAATTGAAAAATGTAGATGTAAGTAGTTTAATAACACCAGTCAGCAACGTGACGATGGAATTATGCAAATGCTTTAGTCTCGAGACACTGATACAGTACTGAAAATCAAGAAATTGACATTTTTTGTGTTTCCACTCCGTTTCATTTCCATTTCAATTGGAAACGTTTTCCGCTGCCTTTCCATTCCGTTTCCGTTGCGTTTCCATTCCGTTTCCATTTCAATAAAACGCTTTTAACGCTGCGTTTCCAGCGTTTTTTTTTTCGTTTCTAGCGTTTCTTTCGTTTCTAGCGTTTCCAGCGTTCCATTTCCGCTTCCGTGCGTTTTACCGTTTCCGCGGCTAAATATTTTCGTTCAACGAATTTCAGTACTGTTGTAAATGTAAAAATAAAATTTAATTGTTTCGAAAACTCGCCTGATTATTAATTCAGTGTTAAATAAGTCGGGTTTCGGTCGGCTGTAAATAACACGTATTTATATAATAATTTATATTTTGTTCAAATACTAGTTTATTAATAACGTCAATTTACAATAACGTAATGTTCCCAATATTTGTGTCAGATATTAATGTAGAAGGTTTTCACTTTCTCAGTAAAAAGTATAAACACTATTCATTAAATTTTGTTACGGTAATCCTTATTTATGAGCGGTATTCATTCGCTCTTGCTTATGATTTATTTGTTTCTTAAAGAAGAGTCAAAATAACAATGTCATAATGTACATGGAAATTCCCTAAAATTCCGATAAATTATCTGCCTCGGGCAAATGTTGCCATGACAACTATCAGTGATATCTACGTCTTATAGATAATAAAATTTTCAAACCGCTTACAAAGGATTTGGAATTATTAATTTGTAAATTTAAAAACAAGAACACTGGACGTTGTTTTAAAATTAACAGAAGATGATCATATTTGTTAGCCACCCTATATCAGCATGGTAGCATTATCACTACACGTATGTGAAGTCATACTAAATAAATTTATTGAATTATTAACATCAGTTTGCACGGGTAATTTTGAGTAATTGTAAACATTTTACATCAGAAAAATGTTAATCACGATCAAAAAACGATATAGTTTTAGATTCATATTAAGTTTCCGCAAATTCCCAGCGCGGGGCACGCGTGCGCAAACATGACTCGAGCTGTGGCCAGAATTAAAGTGATTAAAGAACATTGTCTGCACGATTAGCATGCCTTAGAGTGTATTTACCTTTGTATTTCGAACAACACTGTTAAAGCCTTATGAATAATGTTACATTATTATAAAAAATAAAGCAACACATCTTAATCATTTAGGTGCTAACATATTTAGCTCTGATGATGTAACCCCACGTGCGTCCCGATACGACTGATATCTATCGTTCGCTATTCACGGGACATTAATTTTAATTCACTTCATATATTTATTTAAATATCTGAGTAAGATGCAGGTGCGATGAGCTATTGTTGCGTTTTGTTTTGTTTTCGAAGCATGCATGCGTATTCGAAAAGTAGTTTGTTTAGACACTGAAACTTAGAAACAAATATTTTATACAATTACGCTCATGTAAATTCAGTGTTACAATACTAAAAAGTGACCAAGCTTTCTAGAGTTGCATTGGATATTTGTTCAGTATAAACAGAAAAAAATAATGGTACAATGTCAACGGGGGGTAACCTGTTCTTGACTAACGGGAAAGTGCCTACTGTTGATAATTCAAAGGGAGATCACTTTTTCCAAACTTGCTATTGCTGAATAATTATATTTCGACGAAACGCAACTAAGTCTTGTATTAAATATTGGACCAGACATCGTATAAAATGCTGTATTTCGCGTGTGAAGTACACTTACAAAAATGTATTTAGAAACTAAAAATAAACAACAAGATCAGTAATAAATAACAACTATCTACCGGAGAAAGATCACCGCCAGTGAAATCTAGTGTAAAAGATCGTACATTATTTTTAATTATGGATAATTGCCTTTTCAGTGCAGAAAGGATTCGACAAAATCCAAATTTGAAACGTTCAGTTTCAAAACAGGAGTTTAAATTGTTGTGATATTTGTTAAATAATTGAATGTTGAAAGCAATATTTTCTATATGTGACCGAGAAATGCATAATTCTGATCGAAAGCATCGTGTCATTCATGCGAATCGTTCCTAGACCAAAACTTAAACAGAACACAAATACCACCCACGACGAAAACTTTTCACATGCTTCGCGCAAGAAGCGTGTATCTCGTGCAAATCATGTATTTTTAATTGCACACGTCTGACGTGTTGTTAACGTTTCATTGTACCTCATATTTATTTTACGTCATGTGTTTATGAGTTAAACCACGTGTATTTCGAACAAATATTCGGACATCTAATATTATTGTCGGCGTTTGATTGTATTTCAAATTTAATGACGAATGTTAAATTCCTGAAAACATTTTTGCCAAAGGGCAGTTGATGCTGTTTCCTATGATTAAAATAAACCATTTCAACATGTTATTTCGTTTTTCATTTCTGATCCCCGACGCAAGAAACAAAATAATATTGCGTTGTATAATGGTAAATATTTAGACTGATCATTACTTGAGACAAGTGTCCCACGAAGCGTCATTCCGACAACTATTATTTTCGTTAAAATTAATTTCGTACAAAGAAACGGTTAGAACGTTACTATTAATAATCGGGTGACCTAGAAACGGTAAAAACGCTACTATAAATAAGCGTGCCGTTTCTAGCGTTCCGATTATTCCGTTTCTACCGTTTCTAGCGTTCCAATCGCTCCGATTATAGCGTTTCTACCGTTTCAAGCGTTCCAAGCCTTTTTAGCGCTCCGTTGCGTTTCCGTTTCGATAGCGTTCCGTTTCCATTTCGTTTCCGTTTCAACATAGAGTGAAAAGCGTTTCATTTCCATTTCCACTCCGTTCCGTTAGTCAATTTCGTGATTTTCAGTACTGTATGTATACATGTAATTATTATTTCTCAGTTGTTCTGAACTAAACAGAATAAAGTTAAGAATGCCATCATCAGTAGGAAAAAATCGAGCTAAACATTTTTTTTAATTTTCGTTGAACCAAAGATTCCATGTTGCCTTTCACTTTAATAAAGTCAATGTAATAGGCTATTCACCTATTCGAGTACCAACAAGCATGGCATTTAAGTATGTGTTATGAAAACTCTGTTTCGGCCAAATATCGACAAAAAACTCTCCCCATACATATGCTTGATGACAGTGGATCTATATAAGATTTAAAAAAAAACATGTTTTACATAATTTAATTGTCTTAGTCTCAAAACCTTTGGCTGTAATCAAGTAAAATAAAAAAATCTTCATACAATGTCTATGAGTCATAGGTTCAAATGATCGGTCATTCATCAAAAACCAATGTTTAATATTTACACTTCAACTTCATCCTCCACGATGAAGTCTTATTCTTCTAACGAATCATAATTTCTAATGGTAAACAGTGTGACGTATTACTTTAAAAGGCGTGGCTACAGTAGAGCCGTTCACAATTTATTGGACGTTGCACGATGTTTTGACGTGTGACGTCGCCGTGCACGCACGTTTTGGCACGAGTTGCTGCGAAAAAGAGTGCCGTCATTCACTTTGTCGTCAACGTAGCTGTTCCAACAGCCATTCGAAAAAGCCGTAATATCACGAATTCTTCTTGTTATTTCTGTATTAATGAGATAATTTATGAGTGTAAATATAAGGATTGAATCGATATTTGATAGTTTCCATTTGGGTATGAAAAACAGTTGGATTGTTTAAAGTACGCGTGAAGCCCTTCGGGCTTCACACACTTTAAACAACCCAACTGTTTTCCATACCCAAATGGAAACCATCAACTATCGATTCAATCCTTAAATAGACATTCTGTGTGACCAAGGCCTTTAACGTGCCTGGGTCATCTTCTAATCATAAGTAATTTAAATTTAAAAAATAAACTTTGGTGACGTCAAGTAAAACCAGTCTTGAGAATTTGATTGGAATCTTTTTCAAATGATGGTAACTTGAGTTAAATTATTTTAACTTTCTATAAATGTAATCTGATAACCATCAGAGGTCTAAAAAACAGTTTGGATCTAAATTTACTAGACTGTCGCTTTGATCGACCTTTGACCTTCATGAGTTTCATGACTGTTGGTAAAACCGTTCTTTAAGTAATCATCAGTAACATTTTTTTCAATTTAAGATCTATTTTTTAAAATAAACATTTAATTAAAGATAAATAAAAGATCTAACTGACCATGACATTTGATTTGTTGACCTTAAAATTCGTAATAAGCATAATCGACACTACAAAAATGATGACTGTAGGTCATCCAGTTCGTCACTTATTGATAGAAACCATCACCAAAAATAAAAATCACCATGATCTTGACCTCAGACTTGTTGAATACCAAATCAATAAATATATAAAATCAACTCTTCAGCTGAGAATCAGCATTGTTTTTTTTAAATTATTTTTATTTCAGGTAAGGTTTGTTGACAGAAGATACAACATATCATTATTTTTACATTTTCAACAAATAACAGTACAATTTTGAACATTTTTCTGACATAGCAATAGTATTACCAAATTTAATATAATTACATTTATAGAATATATCATAAAATTGCATTCAAATCAATAGTGTTGTTCTTCATCTTGAAACAATGATAATTTTCAACATCAAACTTTCCTAATTTTTTAAATTCAAACAATATGTATAAAGAGTTAATATGAGAGTTTTCGGCACAAAGTAATAGATATAATAGTCATTGTAAAAATAGTTAAAGTAATACTTAAGCTATTATGGAATTTTGATAATGCTTTAAAAGTAACCTGTTTATGACAATATTTTTAAATTTACCAAAAGTTACACCATGGAAGTGTATATCCTAAGAGAAAACGTTCATGTTTAACAGAATATGATTTTACATAATTTTATCACTAATAATACTGTTTTACTGAAGTTCAAAACATTCAAACAAAAATAGCTATTGGCATAATATCCTCCTATGCTCTTATAGAAAGAAAAGACTTTTTAAGGAATGGATAATGTTTTTGCTAGAACTCAAAAAAATTCATACAATAGAAGCTATATTATGCATACAGTCCGATGATACACATTATCAATAAGATAATAGAAAGAAAAAAACTACTATAACATCATAATCATATTATTGTATCATCTGTACCCTTTTTTAAATAATAAATAGACAAATACTCAGAGTAAATATACATATTTACTTATTTTAGTTCTAAAAAAAACAGAAAAAGAGGTCAAAAGAGAATCAGCGATGTACTAACCAAGTTAGGTGACTTTGAGTCAAAACAATTCTACTTATGAAGCGGAAACATAATTCCACTAAAGGTCACATTTGACACTTGTTGATCGATTATCATGAGCAATGACAATAACATGGTTGGTGATTGAAGAAGGAACCAGTCTTTAAGATTCAAATAAAAATTAATAAAAAAATTAAGGCCAGTGTGGCATAGAAATTTGATTCCAAATTTGAAAGGTTCAAGGAAACTGTTCACGGACGACTTGTTAATCCAGTGATCGGGGGGTAAACTGTGTAAGTCGGTTGAATACAATAATTACAGACTATAAACCCATACCTTTACCCTAATCTTCTTTCCATTAGCACTAGATACAGTGGAATCGCAATAACTCGAAACCCGATAACTCGAAATGACGGTTTAACTCGAAGTCGGCCGCCGGTCCCGTCAATTTTCCTTATATATTCAACTAAAAAAAGTTGCGATAACTCGAAACGCGATAATTCGAAATTCGCGATACCTCGAACATATTAATAAGTCCCTTGAATAGGAATTAAGAACAATTTAATCGCGATAACTCGAAGTACATTTACTGACACGGTTTTTCACACCTCCCGCGAGTTTGTTCGAAGTCTTTTGTTTATTGCCAACTTGTCAACAAGAGTTGTTACTGGCACGTCATTGTAATGATATGAGTGTGAAGCAAACAATAAGAGGGATTTGTCTCAAATTAGTGTCAAACAAACATTTGGAGTTGTTAATTTTTCTTTCTATAAAACGTCCTTTAATTTTCTGAATTCTGTATTCTACAGCAAGTTGCGTCAAAGTTCTCCAGTCGAATTCTGTGATATTGTATTTTGTAGCATGACATGATCTGTTGTTGCTCTTAAATAAATGTGTACTGGTTGTTTTAATTCATAATTTATTGTGAATATATCTGCATGTAGGTCGTAACGCTATTGTGTGTATTTGATCATGCGCTGCATACATGTATGTCTCGTGTTGGTACAATGATATTTGTTAACATTTATTAAAATGATGGTTTTTCGTCGATGTTTTTGTAAATAATCATGAAAATTAAACTGAGTAATAAAATAATTAAAACATAATTATCTTGTTTTATTGAGCAAACTTTACGACAAACATTTTTTACGTACGTACCGTATGGTGTTGTAATAATTGCACGTCGTTACTTTCTAAATACTCGCATGGTTTTCTGGAAAAGTCAAAGGTCGCGATAACTCGAAGTTCGCGATAACTCGAAGTAAATCGTCGGTCCCTTGGGACTTCGAGTTATCGCAATTCGACTGTATACTAAGATTGGCGGCACAAAGTCATAAGGTTCTTCATTTATTGAAAAGGGACCCTTTAAACTCAAACTTCGACCATCTAGTAATTACTATACGATATTGGGTGTTCTCAGTTTGGAAAGTGTAGGTTATAACAATCTAATTCAACATAGACAAGGAACTAGTTTTCAGTTAAACCTTTTAGGAACCTTGAACGTTGACCTATTGACCTCAAAAGTATAAGAGTGCATGTATATAATTACCATATACATTTCTATAGTTATTACTCGGAAACCAACTTTTATCTAAATGGCACCGTGGGCTTTTACTTCACTTAATATGGGATTTCTTATAAACACGAGCAATAATAATACTAAGTTTGGTCACTGTATGTGAAACCGTTTTTTTTTTCGTTTAAATGTCAATGCGACTTGACATTTAACCCTCACACTGAAAGGTTCGTCGGCTTACAATAAAAAGGTAATATGATCTGGCTTTATAAATATTGATCACACCACTCTGCAGTTATTGACTGGAAACAAGTTGCAACTATGACTATTACTGTGACGTTACCCTTTGATCGTTTGACTTCAAAATCAAAAAGCTTCATCTACTTACACTGTCACATTAGAAAACGCCGGTGACTGAAGGTCGAAACTTTTTTTTCAGTTATTGATTGGGAATCAACTTTCAATTAAAGGTATCTATCATCTTTACCTTTGACCTTTGGATAGTGAAACTAATTGGGTCATCTTCTCAAGAGTTACAATCGTTTACGGACTGACGAAAAGACAGTCAAAAATATCTGACATATGTTTTCTTAAATCGTGCTTTAACAGTTTGTTAATTATGATCGAATTTGACCTTTAATACTTTTTTATGTTATAAATCTTCTTCAGATGCATGTATCAAATTTACGCCCAACAAGATTTTCTGAGCAGCAAGTACTGGTATATTGCAGAAGTGAAGATAAGGAAATGCAAACGAAAGTGCAAGAGATTTTTGATAAATGGTGTAACAAACCACGGTAACAGCTTAAAGCTTGTAATGTGAAAAGAATCTTTTCTGCTGGTGTTTGCGTGCAATGAATGGTTTGACTTTGTATTAATATATATTCGTACTTAACGTGTTTTGAAATGTTTCACAAACTTTCGTCAAGACCTGGTGTAACTGACTAGCAAAGCAGTAGAACATTTCTTCTGAATTAAAATGATGACACTTTATTGTAAGCAATACATTTTCATAATGACAATTTAAAGTTGTTGTTTCTTGCTAAGGGTAATTCAAAAACCCCAGAGGAGACTGTCTAAGAAAGATGAAATGTTTTCAAAATAGAAATTGGACTTCATCCTTATCCTTATACAACTCTTTTCTGACGTATACCGTATAGCGGGTTATTTCTGCGGTCATAAATTTCTGCGTTTTACCCACAAAAATGGAAGCAAAAATTTCTGCGTTTTTTATTTCTACGTTTTCGGTTCCCATGAAGGATAAATTTCTGCGGTTCATATTCTGTAAGATGTCGTTAGAATAACACAATATCCACTGTTGTACAGTCAACACTTAGTACAAACTGTATATAATTCATTACTTTTGTTCATGGGTCAATAAGGGTTATTCAATTTATTTCATAAAAAAAAAAGTTTGACTTCTTAAATCACAGAATCAATATTGAAGGCATTATAGCAAGTCTAAAAAATAAACAAGAACAATATAACGCAAAATGGAGACTCTTCTTAGCTTAACGACAAATGGCGGACACTCCTTTTTTCCTTTTTTATCCTCTCCTCTTCCTATTCCATTTTTTCTCTTATGTCTGTATCCATTTTTTAAAACATCTTTGATCAAACAGTGCATCTAGCTTTACTTTATAGACATCGAATAACAGAAAACGTTATGTATTGAATATTTACTTTTCAGTTCATATGCACGCTTGTATAATTGATTATGTCAAAGATGGAATAAATAATGGAATAAAAAAAAATAAAAAAGATATTATTAATCAATGAATAACAACTCTCAAACAACTCCTCAACTGAATTGAATGTTTGAGCAAATGTCGCGTTCATACTATGCTTATACGATAATGATTAACGGTAATTGTTCGTAATTACCAGTCTGTATTGTGAAACGAATTATTTGGGAAAATGAGATAATGTTTTGAGATTTTAATTTTTGCTGGATTTTTTTCTGCTGGATTTATTTCTGCGATTTCATCCAAAGACCGCAGAAACGCAAAAATATTGCACCCGCAGAAATAATCCGCTATACGGTATTTATTTTAAATTGTCTTAACCACAGTAGTTTTGTTTGTGCTGTGTGGCGGCCATAAAACGTATCCACGGACATTCAATCAAATTGAATACTGTTTTCTTTCCGTCCCCCAGGGATTGCTGTTAACATTCACTTTACACACTTCTGCCCAACCACTCAAATTTGTGTGAAGATGCTGTGTCTGCTGGGTATGGCCATGCCTGATCTGCATATTTCACTTTTTACAGCTCAAAAGACAAACATAAATTGATATTACAGGCAAAAGCATTTGCAACTATTATCATCACATATTTGCCGAAGTAAAATAATGTTACATGTATGAAAAAGCTGATGCAAAAGCTATGCAACATATTATTATGTTTAGTGTTTGTAATGATAACGTCTAATTTTCATTCTGAAATCAACAGACCTTATTTAGAAAAGCAATAATTTCAAAGTTTGTACATTACACTTTTTTTGTGTGCAAGATTGTAACCCCTTAACGAAAGAACCCCTTTAAAGTTTCTTAAATTTAATAAATTTTAACTAAATGACTCTGATCTCGGTAAGGTCATTCAGTACTTTACCTGTTGCTTCTGTGGGAGAATAGGCAAGTGTGAGGTCTGTGCACCCAAGAACCTGGTTTTAACCACCAGTGGCAAATAGATTTCCAACTGACCTTTCCTAGGCGATAATCTCACAGGTTCTCTTTTTCGGTAATTGTATGTGGTGTCTGATTTGAAGCCTATGCTTTCTTTCCCTCTACATTTTGGCTGCGTGGAGAGGCTTTGTTTTCTGTGGCGATTTCTGATATGCTTATTTCACTTTTTTCATAAAAGAATGTTTCACACGGTCCATCTTTACCGAATGTCTCATGCAAGATACTTTTTCTTGCATACCTTTTATTATTTATAACATTTCTGTGTATGTATACAAACTAATTTATGTTCCATTATGCTAAAATATTGACTTTAACGCAAAACCTTTTTATAAATGACGTCACTAACTTGAATATATTACGTCAGATAATTGAAGACGTGACGTCACTCACGTGACTCATTCTACATGGGGGGTGTAGGATCGAAATTTCCTACACGGGTGAAAACACCGGATGACATGATCTGGTATGCAAGAATATCTATATTTATTTAAATGGTGACATTACCGAAATAAAATTATAGAGGTATAACTTTTATAAATTTTCTGTCTATTAAGACGATAACGCGGTTTAATAACATAACAGAAAATCAATAAAGATTCAAAGAACTTAATCTTAATATATGAGCTAATGTTTTAGTTTATTAGCCAGTCCCCATAATCATGTTGCGTTAAGTTGTTTTATAAATTCTTAAATTTGTTATTGCTTGGATTTATTTATTTGGTTTTGTTGATCATGTGATATTCTATCTCACCAAGACAGAGTTGCTTACGGGCTACGTTATAAATGTGTTATTGTTCGGAGATTCATTTTGACCACGTGATATTTCTCCTTAACAAGACCGAGTCTCTTCCGGGCTACGACATTAATTTGTTAATTTGTTATTGCTTGGAGATTTATTTTGATCACGTGATATTCCATCTTAACAAGACTTTAGTCTATTCCGGGCTACATCATCAAGTTGTTATTTAATTTAGATATTAACTTGATCGCATAATTTTCCCCCTCCTAAGACAGAGCTTCTACAGGTAAACGTCGCAACTTTGTTTTTAAAGACAACTTTTAAACACGTGATATTCCATATCGCCATGACAGAGTCGCTTCAGGGCAACGACATCATATTTTTATCAGAGATTAATTTTGATCACGTGATATTCTACCTCGTCGTGACAGTCTCCTTAGGGCTATATAATTAATTCTTTAATTGTAGAAATTAATTTTGATCACATGTTATTCCGGGATATGTCATAATTGTTATAAGAGATTTATCCTGACCAAGAGATAGCTCACCTCACCAAGGGCAAAGTATCTTCCGGGTAAGGTCATTAATTGGTTATAAGAGACCTTTAATCACGTGATATTCCACCTCACCAAGACAGAGTCTCTCCCAGATTACGTCATTAATTAGTTATAAGAGATTTATATTGATCACGTGATATTCCACCTCGAAAACGTAGAGTTTCTTCTAAGTTAGGGCATAATTTGTTTATTAGAGATTTATTTTGAATACGTGATATCTCGCCTCACGAAGACAGAACCTCTTCCAGGTTACATCATGAATTGGTTATTAGAGATTTACTTTGATCAATTGTTATTCCACCTCTCTGACACAGTCTCTTCTGGGTTACGCCATTAATTGGTTATTAGATATTTATTTTGATCACCTGTTTTTTCATCTCGCCGAAAATAATAAATTCTGGGCTTCGTCATATTTTCATATTGGTTATTAGAGATATATTTTGATCACGTGATATTCCACCTCACACAGACATAGTTTCTTCCGGGTACGTCATAAATTGGTAAAAAAGAGAATTATTTTGATCACGTGATAATCCACCTTTGCAAGAAAGAGTTTTTTCCGTGCTGCGTCATTAATTTTTTAAACGAGATTAATTTTGCTCAGTTGATAATACACATTACCAAGACAGAGTCTCCTTCTGGCTACGTAAAAATGTGTTATTTAGGATTTATTTGATCACGTGACATTCCACCTAAGAAAGACTTTTGGGCTACGTTCCTCGTTGAAGTCATGCAAAGGACATAGAAAAATATAGCGTTCGTGCTTAAATGCAGACACACATGTAGAAATATATTTAAAGCAGGAGTGGGAAATCCTTCAACATTTATTCGGTTTTTCTGAGGTAATATGAAAATAAATTCACAATTTTATCAAATGTCAATGGACACTTCGTGATTAAAAACTAGGTTCGCATCTACAGTTTAGTGTTAATGATCGAAATAAAAATCAATAAAGTTTCTTAAACAAATGTGTAAAACATTTCTTACACTGGCGTTATTGAAAAACTTGTCTCAGGTTTTTAAAGTTTTACTGTTGCAGATACAGGCTAGTTTTCGATTTACAGAAAAGTATAACATGTACAACAAAGGAATCAATTTATCCAGCGGAAGACAGTATGTTTGCACACCCTTGATGTTGAAGTTTAAGTTCGACATGTTTAGCAAGTTTTCGATTTACAGAAATGTTTTACAAAAGATGCATTTTATCCACCGGAAGATTGCAAACACTCAATGATTATGGTGTTATTTGTCACGGAACAATATTTCGTTCATCTTGCAAACTCTTAAGTTCGATAAATCAAAACAAAGTATGATAGGAGAATTGAATACTTTGTATGATTATTTACCTTGATCTTGTTATAGACATTTATGGTGTTAGTGCCAGGTTTACAAAAGCATGCCAAATATTTACTTTTTTTGAAGATTTCCAGAAAACGGTAGTTGACACACAACACGTGTGTTGATTATGATTTCTGCAATTCAAGAGAGAAGAAAGAAAAATATGTTTGGTTTACAACGACATGCAATAGATCAACATTGTATCTGGAATTTGAATGTTTTTACAATAAATTGTGTTTCTGTTACTTGCTGTTGGAAGAATACTAAATGACATTAATATTCACAAATATCTTGCAGGATTTCATTATTTAAATGTCAACTTTCAATTTTGCAAGCGGATATATTTGACGTTTGAATATTTCCCTCGCATACGAACACTTCATGAGCAAAAATCTCTCCATCAACAACAGGTTTTCCGAACATTTATGTTTTGGAACGAATTTTCAAAATACAAGCGTACACGATTTGACTGAACTGCAGTTTCGATATGTTTACGATGAAGTCGTTTTTGATCGTGCCGTCTCTGATGTTGCTTTCTGACCTTGTTAGAGCAGGTGAATACTTTTTGAATTCTTTGTTATTAGATTTACATTGGTCAAGTGTGTTTTGTTCTATCATTATTGTTCTTTTGTCATAATCTTGAAAGATAATGTCAAGTCAGAACAGTTGAACTATTTTATAAATGATTTTTATTCGCTTCGCTAGGATAATAATGGAATCAAAGTTACTGCTGACATAAAAAGTAACTTAAAACAAGATAATTATATTTAAAACATATATTAAAATATTGATGTCTTAGAAAAGTCGTAAGTCATGGAACTCTTTATATAAAACGTATTGCACATAGTTTCAATACCATGAATATACGGCTGCTTTATCTATTTGTTTAAGTAAAGCAATGTTTGCATTCAAAACAATGATTTCTATCATTTTATTGATATTGTTTCATTTTTTTTCTGGATACTTGATATTGCGACTCTACTTGTTTAAGAGATAACAGTAGATTGTATAAACCAATGAGATCGAAATTGACAAAGAAAACATACTTTGTTAGACAAATCCTGTGAAAAATATAATACACTCGAGCACAAAAACCACTCTATGCATATTATTATACCATGATGTTACTGTCTTGATACACACTGTGTAAACTGAGTTAATAATCGTCGCTTTATTGTAATAACGGTCGCCTTATATTTCCGTTATATTTCAATGGTACTTTACCGTTTTGCACTAAGATGACAAAATGTTCTTTCGTTCAGATACGTCGTTTTTAACATGGAACAGAGACGTGTCTTTAGAAAACAAAAGTTTTCTTTCCGGACATGTGTTGACGTCCCGAAGTCTGCTTCACTGTGCCAGTGCATGCGAATCAGATGAGACGTGTCAATCGTTTTTCTACCTAACACAACAACTGGATAATTGTGTGATACACAGTACAAGGCTTGACTCAAACTCAACAGGTCTTACTGATGTTCCGGGATCTGCCTACTACATTCTGGAAACCGGTTAGTAAATTAAGTAGTACTACGAAGTTATGACATTCTAACTAACTCCCTACCACCACAATAAAAAATCACAAGTTCACTTGACCAGGCAGTCACATGACTTTTAGCATTCCTTTTAGCGTTACACAAGGTTTATTATTTATTGCAGCATCAACATAGGCAACATTTTGATTTAAATCGATTTTATGACTTTATTTCTCTAGCCTATGTATCCCAAACTCAAATATTTACACTTCAACTTCGTCCTCTACAATAAAGTCTTATTCATCAAACGGATCATAATTTATGTTGGCAAACAGTGTGACATACCATTTTAAAAAGCGTGGCTACAGTAAGCGGTTCATAATTTATTGGACGTTGCACAATGTCTGGACGTAAGAGGTTACGTTTAGCTACGAAAAAGCGTGCCGTCATTCTCTGTCACATTGTCGTCAACATTGCTGTTCCAATAGGCTTTTGAAAAAGCCGCAATATCACGAATTCTTCTCAATGGCATAATTGCTGTTTAATGACGATTGAATCAATATTAAATGGTTTTATTTGGGTATGGAAACAGTTGGGTTGTTTAAGTACGCGTGTAGCACTTAAGCCATCACACACTTTAAACAACCCAAATGTTTTCCATATCAAAATGAAAACAATTAAATATTGATTCAATCCTTAATTATAATTCATTTTAGTTAGACCAAATATTGGCCCGACAACCGATTTATCCGGAGTAACATACCCGACCTTCTCATGTCCAGCGGACGACTCGGTGTTTCGAACAGTTACTCTGAATGACACAAGTAACACTACTATGACATACAGGTAAGATCTTGCCTCGAGATTATGAAACTGAGAACATAAACCCAGTCTCAAAATCTGAAAGATCTGTTTGATTGAAATGGCGATTTGGCTGAAATTCCAATCAGATTCTTGAAATTGGCGACACATTTCAGCAAATCTAATTGATTTGAGACTGGTTTCCATTATCAGTTCTTTAATCTTCAGCTCTGTTTTAATTCGTTTCTGTTAATGTTTCTTGCATATTTCTTTTTTATAAATACCGGTAGACTGTAATTTCATAAAAACTACGTTTTTCAAAAAATGGAGAAATATTTATTTCAGGAGTTGCCACATTCAGAAGACACAGCCTCACCACACAGCCAAGAGAAAGAGAGGAGGCGATAAGATCTCTAAATCTTAACATCGTTTATAGTTCATAATATTGCGTTTACGCTGGGGAAATATTATTCCTTTTCTTCTTTTACCTCAGTAAACATGGTAAAGTGGAAACAAAGTGTAAACAGTTTACCAATAAACCAATTTCCTTTCTCTTTGCTGTCATTAACTGTGTCCGTCTTTTCTGATCTAAGATAAACTCATTTATTAAGTTGATGTTAAGTCCCACAATATCGTCTGTGTATGGAGATTCTTATAAAAAAAATTCTG
The DNA here is from genome assembly GCA_038501625.1 of Corbicula japonica. NCBI lineage: Eukaryota > Metazoa > Mollusca > Bivalvia > Venerida > Cyrenidae > Corbicula > Corbicula japonica. The sequence continues at coordinate 2,011,709 of JAZAYU010000044.1, read as the reverse complement.
GTGAAAATTTCTTATGAAATTATACCGGCGTTTTTGTTATATAAGTAAAATAGTATTTTGTTAAATTTGTTAATTCATGCTAATCTAATAATTTAAGACAAATATTATAACAGTATTTATTTTCGTTGTGTATAGTTTATGTTAAAACCACTAACAACAAAATCGGTGAATAATATGATTTTGCAATGGAGAACACACTAATTATTTATTATTTTCACTGTCCGCACTTGTAATAATAAAGAGCATTTCATAGTGCATTATGGAATTGTTGAGTAAAGGACTAAACAACTAGCTTAAAACAATTATTTTCAATACTTAGGATAGGGGTAAAACATCGTAATCTGTTGATTATTGAATTAGCTGGGGTAAGTTTCAATTAATTTAACAATGCACACATCAGATTTAAAATACTTCAGCGAACAAGTTTTTATTCTCAATTATAGATTTTACTCTGAAAATGTTAAGATTTCTGTATTCTATATGGCAAAGTTGTCATTCCTTACACCCACTTTCATTGAGAAAAGACTGCTCGATAGTTTCTGTTATCATTCAATGTTTATTCTGATTAATAACACATACGCCTACTCATGTTTTCCTCGTTTCAAGCTCTTTCGATAAAACAGAATATCAAAGATTTATATGTCGTTTCAAACAGTGTAAGTTTGAGTGTTCGTTGGCATCCTTCTCCCAGGTAAAGGCAATATCATTTAAAACTCACAGTAGCGCTAATTGTGCATTGTGGCGGCCGTAAAATGTCTACCCGTACATAATGTCAGTGTTGTTGTTGTAATTTAAAAATAACCCGTTAACGATGTCATTCAGTGATGATACAGTATATAAGGGATATCCGATCAAACTTTTTGGGGTTTGTCCCGGTTAGCTCAATTGGTTGCTGCGTCGGAATTGCAGGGCTTGGCACTGTCGCTGTGACGGTGCGGGTTCGCTCCCAGGTAGAGGCAATATCATTCTGTTTCTAGACAATTGAAAATGCACCGGAGTGTTTACTTATTTGTTGGGTTCCAGCGTCGGTAGCCATTTCAGCTAATCAGATGCTTGAGATTTGAGACTGGTTTCCGTACTCATTTTTATAATATTGTAACCAGAGGTAAGATGGTAAACATCAAAGTATGAATCGTTTAATTTACAGAGTGTTTAAGACTTCAATGAACCAGGCGGATGCTGCAGCAAGTTGTGTGAGCGTAGGTGGGTTCCTGGCGAGAGTTACAACCACTGCAAAGATGAACATGCTCCAGGCATTGGCAAGCTGTGCAGGTTACAAAAAATTTACATCTATCCGGATAATTATATACTGCTCCCAAGTGGAGGCGATATCATTTGAAATTCACAATAGCGCTATTTGTGTAGTTTGATGGTCATCAGTTCTCACCGCACATATAGTCAGTACTGCTATCAGTAAATAATCGGTTACTATTGATCGTTTATCAAAGTTATCCGACTAACCTCAATGGGGGTTGTCCCGGCTAGCTCAGTTGGTGATCGGAATCGCATGGCTTGGCGCTGTCGCCGTACGGTACGGTTTCAATCCCCAGTGGAGGCAATATCATTGACACAGTTTAATTAAAAGATTTAACAAGAAACACACTGTCTAAGCTATTGCGATGTGATAAATTATTGAAATTGAAGAACAAACATTTTGTAAGCAATCGAACTTGATAAATATCAAATATTGAAGGGTTGGTTTGATTGAGCTCTGTAAGGGAAAAAAAGTGAAATATGCATATCAGGAATCGCCACCCTCACAAAACATAGCCTCCCCACGCAGCGAAAAAGTGAGAGGAAGAGACGGCATGTTTGTTAAAAGTATGATAATTTATATAATGCCATAAACAATTAACGTAAAAGAGAACCTTTGGGGATACCACCTTGGAACAGTCAGTGGCAAAACAAATTGCCACTGGGGGTTTAAACAAGGTTCTAGGGTGCACCAACCTCACACTTGCCCCAAAAGATTCTCATTTCACAAAACAAAACAAGCACAAGTTGTCTTAGTACTCCAACCCACCCATCAGCTTAACAATGTTGCATGCATAAGCACACAAACATATAAAACATAAGAAGTTTATAGCAATGAAAAGCCAAATGGGCGGGTACTCAATGACACTGCCGAGACCATAGCACCTGGAGGCAAGAACACGATGACGGGAATAGAAGGGAAGTTAATGAAATTGAAAAATGGTCAAAAGAAGCAATTTTCACATTGTACAGTAGTATTAATTAAAACGAAATGTGCCAGTTTAAAGATCAAATCTGGAATGAAAATAGTTTGTTAACAGGATACTCTGCAGGCGACTACTATGTAGACGGAAGTAACGCTCACTCTGGGCCGACATGGGACTCTTGGATCATGTCAAACAACGAACCAGTCCCCATGTCCAATGACTTCTGGGGAGTGGGCTACCCGAATAACCCCGGCACACAGCACTGTTTTCGGATGAGAGCAGCAGCAGGACACTACTGGGACGACTGTTCGTGTTCCAACATGTTTTACTTCATCTGCGAAAAATAGTACACTCGGTTACTTTCATCTTCCTACAACTCTTATACGATTAATTGTTTATGTTTCGTTTAAAAACATTTAAACATATCGTCGAAATACGCAACTATCGTGACTTAAAATGCCAATTTTTACGGGAGAGCGATAAAAACATTTTCACATTTTATTGACAAAACGCAGCTAGCATTTTGAAGCAATTTTGTGGTAACGACCTGTTCAAATACATTTTAATACCTATGTTGAAGTGGCTTCAAAACAACAATTTAAGATACGATAGTTTTGAATTTAAGTTTGTCATAAAATATCTGATATTTGTAATATTTTGTTAAAAATAATTTCATGCGAAACAGGCTTTTCTTACGTTCCATGTCATCTATTGTGTAAACAATATTTTGATTAATGGTAGTAATGTATGTTTTTTTTTCTAGTCTTAAAGAGACATACCTTAAATGTAATGCAAAAGGAAGGATTTATATATTGACCAAGACAATAACGTTAATACTGCACGTTTATTTAGCAGTTTGTATAATGATAAAAAATAAACATTTTAAGAAAAACGTTGTTATCACACCGAGATTCCCGGATTTTCTTGCTAAGGAAAGCCATATAAGAAAGTTTAGAAAGTTTTTTAGGATACTAATGACAAGACCGGGGTAAAGGACATCGTGCTTTCAGGTCATATGTTGTGTCGATTTTGCAAACATTTTAGAAAAACATCAGTGTCAGGGTTGCTAAATCGTTTTACTCTCATATAACCATGATCTCTTCTCTTCTCTACTTTAAGGGTGTGTGTGGAGGCTGTGTCTACTGGAGGTGACCATCAAAAATTAAATTTAGGGGTTATTTTTACCTTTTTCAATAATTCCCAAGTGAATATTACTGTACAGCATTTCCTAACATTATACAGGCCGAATACATCTAATATAAAATTTAAGAAATACTTTAAAGTAAATTATGCACATCCTGAATGACAACATCTGGAAATCTCTGCCGAAATATGATGTCGCTTTATTTTTATTATAATAAATTATTATAAATGATACGAACTTTCTTTGTTTTGTTTCTGATTCGTTGATCAATAAAAATACATGTAGGTCTTTTAACCAGTATATGCGCAACAATTATCAATTAGGATGGGAAAAAGGATATCTTTGGTATAAAGTTGCTGTCTGAAATATACACATTTGATAAAAGAATCCAATGAATTGCGCATCCAAGTACCATACAATGTGGGCTTTCTTAAATATTTGCAAAAAAGTAATATGTGCATATCAGGAATCGCAACACTCACAAAACACAGCCTCCCCACGCAGCGAAAATAAGAGAGAGAGTGAGAGAGCATGTTTTTATGTATGTCAATTCAACTAGGACGCCACAAACAATTGAAGAAAAGAACCTTTGGGGATACGCCTTGAAACAAATTGCCACTGGGGTTTAAACCAGGTTCTAGGGTGCACCAACCTCACACTTGCCCCAACAGGTTCTCGTATCACATAACAAGTACAAGTTGTCTTGGTGAAATAACTCCAACCCACCCATCGGCTCAACAATGTTGCATGCAAAAGCACACAAACATATATAAAAAAAGAAGCTATTAGCATTGTAAAAAGTAAAGCACACACAAGTACAAAACTTTAAGGCATTAAACGTGTTCCACGTTTTACCTTAACTGATACGGCAAATAGAATGCATAGGATATCATGTTTTGGATTCTGTTTTCGAATGAGGCATTGTTTTAATAACATGCAATATAGTCATGTATGGAGGAGCATGGGTTTTATTTAACATTGATAATATCCAATAGCAATAGTAGGTTTCCATTGTTCACAATAGTTAACATACATATTAAGTGCATTTTGAAAATCATGCTCATTTTCTGACAAAATAACTGTATCATCAGCATATAAAAGAATATTTGTCATACTGGCGAATTGTTGAAATCGTATCCGCTGTCGTTCAATTTTCTCGGTATCGTTCTCTAGGTAGCTTTTGTTCTGTACTTATACTATTTTGTGCAAAATACTTTTAAATTTGATGATTTCTTAAATTCATTTAATGAAAAATTGTATCCGATTGCAGATAAATAGACCAATGTACTATGTTTATTCTTGATCACTCTGAATAAGCACAATAGGTATTTATTAAATGTTCTGTTCATTGTTAGCGAAATGCATATGGTTTCCGATTGTGCAAATAAATAAAAGTTTGTTGTTTGCTGTTTGTGTTTGTTCATCATTTAAAAATTATATTTTGAAACGTGGTGGTAAATAAGTTTCATTAATTTCAGAATAATATTCTACGAACAGCGTTGTTTGTAAGTTGAAATGATCATCCTGTCTGGCATCAAAATATCAAAGGCGAACATTTTTACAAATAACGTTGAAAACAAAGAGAAATATGCATATCAGGAATCGCCACACTCACGAAACACAACCTTCCTACGCAGCGAAAAAGAAGAGAGGAAAAGAGAGCATGTGTTTATAAGTATGTCAAATTTAAATAAAACACTACAAACAATTAACGAAATTGAGAACCATTGGAACGGTTAGTGGTAAAATAATTTGCCACTGTGGGTTTAAACCAGGTTCTAGGGTGCACCAACCTCACACTTGCCCGAACAGGTTCTCATATTGACGCACATGTACAAGTTGTCTTGGTGAAATAACTCCATTCCTCCCACAAGCTCAACAATGTTACATGCAAATGCATACAAACATATAAAACATAAGAAGCTAATAGCATTGTAAAGCCAAAGGGTGGTTACTCACTGATCGTTCCGAGACCAGGGTTGAAGGTTGGAAACCAGTCTCAAATCTCAAGCTTGTCGCCATTTCAGCCAATCAAATGCTTGAGATTTGAGACTGGTTTCCATGCTCAGTTTTATAAGCTTGGGCACAGATCTCCTGGAGAAAAACTAGCAGGATAAAGGAAAAAAATCGAGCTTTTATGTTCTTAATATATAAAAAGTGAAATATGCATCCTGAAATCAGGATTTCCCTATAAACCTTCATAAATTTTAAAACCCCTGCCACCGTCGAGCAACCAAAGAGGTAAGCATAATGATCAACTGTAGATGGGTTAATCACCTTGAATGCAAAGCGCTGTAGAATATTGTGTTGGTAACCTTTCTTTTTTAAATTTACAGATGGTTTTTACGAATTACCGAGAGAAAGGAACATTGCCTTTTATCTATTAAAGTTTATAAATTAATTCTCCATAAAAAAAACTGGCTGCTAAATACCATGCTGCAATAGCAATTTTACACTGCACCTGTATTTTTGAATTAAATCAGGGTATCGGCGATTAAACTTGCAAATAGTTTTCATTTTCTGTGATACCGATAACCATGTTTTAAAAGTGTTTCTGTTATGCAAAGCTTAGGTTCATTAAAATCATTAACATCATTGCCAGCTACAGAAGAGATGCTGCTACGCCTCCTGTAAAAATGTTTGATATTTGAAGAATAAAGTGAAAATGTGCTGCTATTGTATCAGTTATTATAACATGCAATACAATGCTGTGAAGAAATGTCCTTGCATTTGACTGCATAATTTGCCATCGATGTATGTCCGTATTATGTGAAACGACCGTAAATATCAATGCATGTGTATATTTTCTCCACTAACCTCTCACCTTTAGTTGTTGTCCGCAATATTGTTTTGAATATCTGAAAAAAGTATATTTATGCTGATTACCTAACATTTATTACATGTGTTACTATAAATAGTAACAAATAATGACCAAAATGCCCGGGTACTTTGCATGATAAACGGCTGGCCGAAAACCTGATATCGCGGGCAGAAATCCCGTATCACGAATTTTAGCACGTGGTAAACATTGATACAGGATTTAACTTTTAAAATTCAAGATGGAGACGATTGGATCGATCGAGTCCATTAAAGTCATTTGGATCTAGATGCAAGAAGTAGCATATTTAAAAAAGAACATGCATGCTTACATTAGACATATTCTAAGAGCGACGAAATGACAAGAGAAACATGAAATGGAGAAACTGTACATACCTGGGGACAACCAAGAAAAGCACTGTATTTCCAGAATCGTTTTCCTTCATCTTTTCCTTAAGATTTATTATTCTATGAAGCCTAGAAAGGCCTATCTACCTATTTGATGTAATTGAAGCTCACAGCAGCGTTATGAGAATGAAACACTCACAAATAAAAGCCTTTACATACACATAACCCCGTAAACACTTCCAGAATTCACATTTTCACAATCACATATCTTGCACAATTTCATGAATTGTTCGAAGACATAATCACTTAAAACAAATAAAACTAAAAAACAACTGGCAGCTTGCTCTTTTACAGCTAATTTCAACCCATGCAGAATGTCGATCATTATATTTATTGGCATGTTTGAACTATCCTTTTTTGGGAGATAAGGATGGTAGGAACTGTGACTGTCTCTTGCATGGTTGGCTAGGCGCAACCGCCGAAATTTGTTGGGCTTTGAGGTTATCTATACATTTAATAGATCTTATAGAAAAGTTCAATGTATAAACATTTGGCGATTACTAAGTTTGTTAAACAAAAACTTTACCTTTTCTTACTCTGACGTTATTGTAAAACTTGTCCCTGTTTATATTATTTACAATTTGACAGATTTACAGTCATAGTTTTTGTATAACAAAAAGTACAATTTATCAACCGGAAGAAATTTAGTTTGCACACACACACTTGATGTTGAACATGTTATTTGCCCCGGTATATTATTTCGTTCTTGTTCGGAAATAACACATCGTGAGAATTCAAAACAAACCATGATTGGAGACTTGAAAACCAATCACGATTATTTACCCATATCTTGTTTTAGAAATGTATTGAGTAGGTGTCAGGTTTAAACAATGTATGCCTTATATTTACTTTTTGAAAATTTCCTTACCGGAAACAATTCCCACGAAACTCTTCATCGCCGAGGGTAAGGTAAACTATCGAATATTGTTCGATGAGTATAATGTGCGAAAACAGATTTGCTTTATAACTGCATGCAGATACATAGTTTTTGCAGTTTAGAAAAGTTTACAATGGAGCTGCATCTGATCATACCAGCGTTAGTGATATTTTCTGGCTTTGTCATAGCAGGTTTGAATTTTTCTCTCTTTTGCAGTTTGGTTTGCATTTTGTTAATTTTGCACAGTCTTATCAAATAATTTATAATAATTAACATTTACTTGAATTTCAAAGACAATGTAATAAAAATGAATAAGTAATGTTAAACAAACAAACAAACTGTCGTTTTTTACAGTTTTCAAACCGTGAAATATTATTGTATGCTCACTTTTTACGTTGGTTCCCAAACGCACATGGGTTCAAGTTTGGGTATTAAGAATCAATGTAACGTTATATTTAATCAATCGTTTGTTGGTGTCATTTGACGCAAGTTTTCCGTAATTGTCACGCAAATTTTGTACTAAAAGCATTAAATAAAAAGCAAAGTTGTTTTTACCAGAAACAAAGAAATATTTTTTTTACTCGAGAACTATAATATTCACTCGTGAGTTCGCCACTCGTGAACATTTTCTAGAGCTCACTCCATCTTTAGTAAAACAAATATCATATATTTCAAATATGCACGATAAAATTCATGTTATAACATTTTGAATGGTTTAGCCTGTGTACAAGCATTAGGAAATGTCGTTTTAAATCGGTTGAGACTTTGAAAAGGACTCTGTTACAACAAATTACTGTTGAGTTTTTACCTAGTAAACCTAAGGTATGTTAAAGATTTATCTCTCCAAAATGTTGGTATAAACTTTCAAATAGTTAGTATGTCAAAAATATCTGCATGTATGAATGTAAAAAAAACATTAAATTAAGTGCATAATTTGAATTTAACTGTTTTATATAAAGTTCTGCACTTACGATTTAACCTTGAACATTCAAACGACTACACAATGTAAAATAAAATAAAAGTTCTTTGTTGAAAAATTTTTGTTTTCACGTTTTTTTTACAGATACCAATGTTTCTAAATGGTACAGAGCCACGGCTTTTGATAACAAGATTTCTCAACTTGGACATGGTTTGATGTCCCGAAGTCTGATTCATTGTGTCTACGCATGCGCAGCAAATGCTATGTGCGAGTCAGTTTTCTTTATACAAGAAAAAAAGCAACAGGAGAATTGTTTAATGCAAAGTACAATTCTTTTCCCTGGTCTGCCATGTCTTGTTGACGGGCAGGGATCTGTTTACTACGTCATTGTAAAAATGATATTGCCCCTTCTGGGGAGTGAACCCGTACGGCGACAGCGCCTAGCCATGCAATTGTAATTACGCTACCGATTTAGCCAGCCGGCACAACTCCAAAAATGGTTAACTGTGATAACCCTGATAAACGTGATCATCACTAAATGACAAAGATAACAGAGAGAACTGACTATATGTACGGGAAGTCTTTTTACGGCCACAACAACGCACAAATAGTGCGCCTATGAATTTCAAATGACTCTGACCCTTCTGTGGAGCGAAGTTCATTAGCGAAAATGCAAACCCACATAGCCCAGTTTATAGTCAGTATGTTTACGATTCTTTTCACATTTGTATGTATCTTACTTCTGCGAAAAATTGTACCCTTTCGGGAATGCCTTAATTTCGATATTTTGTCTGCTGTTTGGATTCGATCCAATTATCTCCCTTTAAAATGATGCATCTGCAATTTACTGCATTAAAATATCCGACAAAGATATTAAGCATTCCTTATAATAATTAGCCTTGTTTAATATGCCAGTTTGTTTATTTGCATATAAATAGGTTGCCCTTACGGTTGGTTATCACATCAAGGATCGTGTTATTACTTTGACGACAGACTCGTCGCCTTCCAGCAAGCTCAGGTAAAAAATTGTTAAAAGAATACTATGACGTTTTAAGATTTCTTGTATGTATAGCTTCCCTTAAAACTGTGTAAATTGTCTTTGTTTTAAATTTTTATTCACACAGAAGTGAAACTTTAACCCGGTGTTCCAAAATTTCTCATCAATGTGTGTTCTGCTTTTATTTTCGCCAATGTGTGTTCCGCAGTGTCCCACCAATGAGTGTTCCGCATTGTCCCACCAATGAGTGTTCCGCAGTGTCCCACCGATGAGTGTCCCGCAGTGTCCCACCAATGAGTGTTCCGCAGTGTCCCACCAATGAGTGTTCCGCAGTGACCCACCAATGAGTGTTCCGCAGTGTCCCACCAATGAGTGTTCCGCAGTGTCCCACCAATGAGTGACCCGCAGTGTCCCACCAATGAGTGTTCGGCAGTGTCCCACCAATGAGTGTTCCGCAGTGTCTCAACAATATGTGTTTCGCAGTGTCTCAACAATATGTGTTTCGCAGTGTCTCACCAGTAAATGTTCCACAGTCTCGTGAATATGTGTCTGTCACCAATATGTGTTCCGCAGTGTCTCAACAATGTGTGTTCCGAAGTATTTCACGAAGTTTTGTTCCGTAATGTCTCACCAATGTGTCTATATCTTTAAAATTGTTGGATAAAATAATAATGGTAATAAAAATGTAATTAATTGCTTTACCTTGATTTATTGTATAATTTAGAAAAGTTTAATCTGTGTATAACCAGGAAGTATGTTTGCTGCTGGAAGGTCATGTGGTTCACGTGGAGACGGCTGCAGAAAATGAGTTTCTAACAAACTATTTGCTGACCCAAATCACCAACGGTATGTATACACCTTGGTATCTGGTTTATTGAAAGTTAAACTAAGTTTAGGTGTAGTTCTGTATAATATATACTCGGCCAAAAACGTTCTGCACACTTTGACATTTTCCCAAATATCTTATTAATTTCACAAAACACAACAAATTGATACACATCAAATAAAACAGCAATTCAAAGTTAACAATGTATAAAAGTCAGAAATCAAATCTGACCACTACTTTATAAGAATTCATAAAGTCACCGGGGGTTACTACACAAAAGTTGCAAAAATCACTAAACTAATAGTGAGTAAATCCACAACCGTGATGACGAATTATCAATTGTGGAATAAGGACCAATTCGTTAACAAGAGTACCAGGCACAGGTGCTTAGAAGACGGACCCCGTTTTCTTCAAACTGGCCGCCCCCCCCCCCCCCACCCACCCACCCCCCCCCCCAAAAAAAAAAATAGGGTCTACACAGGGTCTATACTATATAAACTCATCTTTTTTGTTTTGTTTTGATAGATTGGGATCGATATCAGTCTATCCATACCGAATTTACTATCAAATACCAAGTTCTCTGAAAATTCGTGTCCCGACTATATACGAATGGAGAAGGTAAATAACCCCGATCCTATTTTGTCAAGCCAAAATGTAAACATCAGCATCGAAACAAATATTGCACTAACCTTATCAAATCGGGTATCGATCAAAAATTTAATTATTCCTTTGTTGAATTCCGCCGAGCGCTGGCTAGGAAATTAAGAACATAACATCCATTTTTTCATTTTCCCGATGCCATACTGAAAATATGGCCGAGGTAAAGAGTTTGGTTACAATGCAGGTATATGAGTGAATTCTGATTGGACGAGAGATAATGAAGTAGGAATTTTGATTGGACGAGTATTTAAAAATTTGATCGAACCGCTGCAAGAATATGTGAGGCGATAGACTGCGGCTAAAAATAGCTCGCTCGTCCAATCAGAATTCACGCATATCATTCTTTGTAACCAAAGTCTTTACCTCGGACATTTTTGTTAGTATGGCTTTTTTTTTGGGGGGGGGGGGGGGTGCCAGTTTGGAGAAGACGGGGTCCGTCTTCCAAGCACCTGTGGTACCAGGTAGATAAACTAACTGACAAATGCACGTGCGCCGATTTCTTAGAAAGACGTCTAGGTGGCCAGTGTGGTTCGACATTTGCAATGGCGGTCAAATTTACAATGAAAACATTCCGTGGTTAAAGTAAGAAATAAATTAATTTAAATTACAAACAATGCAGTAACTGTTGTGTTTAGTGCAAATAAGGTTGTGTCTTGATTGCATTTATTGGTTGTTTTATACACCTAATTAAATAATTATTAGGATGCTAAGACTCGTTAATGCAGAATGAAACTGCGAATCATCACTAAATGGTTTAGACATACCTTACCCTTGAGGTCAATGCGTGACACGATATGATAATTAATAAAAAATTAAATAATTTAATTAATTAAAATATTAAAATTTAAGTGTAATTCTAAACAAAGTTAAGTATCAAATATTGATTACTTACTGCTGCCATCATCACAGTGGATGCTTATAATTGCTATAAAACAGACAACAATGATTGCATAGATTTCCTATCTCTACCTTGAAACAGTAATTTTTGCAACTTTTGACTGTTGACCCCTATCAAACTCAAATTGATATTTCTCGGTTATTTACAAATCAATTTTATTCCGTTTACTTCTTTAACTCTGAAAATAGTTAATCCTGAGATATTTGTAAGCATTTATTTATTGTATGCCAGTTTTTTTGCAATATTATTATATTACGCAAAAGAAGACTTGTGTGCAGAACTTGTTGGGTATATATGAAATGGAAAATGAAAACCGCCGAACACTAGAATATACATGTATAAGAAATCGGATGCTAAGTTTGATTGAGCTTTTCCATCGGCAGTTATGGAAATGAATATCACTACCCATGCACGGGTTGAGTGTAACTCAATATCTACAACTGTCAAAAGTTTTAAATGCACACTTTTCAATTTTTGAAAAATTCCAAAATAAAATTATTCTTATTAAAAGTAAGTTTAACATGATTATGTTAAATATTATAAAACAAAAATAATTATTTAAAAACGTTGCATATTTTTCTTATTACGTATTCCACGTCAGCATACGCTATTTATGCGTAATCCCCGTGGGGCAATCGAAATTTATTTTTTCTGACCAATCGATTGTGCTTTCCACATGTTCACCGACATAGGACAACACACTAACAAAACACACACATTGCTTATGACTATGGAACGTTTGACGTCCGAAACCACAAAATGCTTATAACTGGCCCAACTTTAACATGTTTAAATTTGTTATTAAACATCAAGGTACATGTTTGCTGTATAAATGCAAAGAAGAACCTCATTTTGCACATTTTATCATTATAAAAATTCGAATGATATTATTTTCTAGATTGATAACGTTGCTTACGTTGAACGTTGACGTTACTTTTTTATTTTTAATATTTTAGTAAAATAACGCTAACAGGAAAATATTAGTATCATATTTGTTTGATAAGTGCCCACTTACATGTACCAATATTCTAAAACGAAAATTAATATAAATTAATTAAACTTCAAAATCGAATAATTCCAAAATAACGTTAATTTGGTAAAAATATTAATAAGCGAGTCCGAATTGCTGGTCTTTTTTACGAAATGAATACATTTTTCTTTTGGAAAAACTTTTACACATTTATCATAGAGAACTGCATCTACCCAATCTACTAGACCACTCTAAAACTTTAAAGCACAAACCAACCTTAAAAAAACAATGGAATGTTCTCTTTGAAAGTCATGTCAACACGTTATTGATTAAAAAAGATAGAGTGTGTTGGCTCATTGTGCCCAGCAGACCATTACGAAGCTACAGGAAGATATTTGAGTGCAATGGAATGGCAAATCACAACATTTATTTTAGACTAGCATCAGATTTTGATGACATAAAGATGAGATAATGATCACGGCAATGATTATTTACTTGAGAACTGCTATCTGTGTACCGTTGAGCTAAAATGTCATTGTTTTTAATAGCTTTAGCAAAAAGGATATTGATACACTGTACTTCATTGTATATATATTTGAAAGATTTAGTCAAAAAGTTTGGAAAATCAACATTCATCAAGCGTGAACTTACAACTTTTGAGTAGTGTACATGTTAAAGGGTGAGAAAATTGTGCAGACAAACCGGCACTCAAATCCGGGACCCCAAAGTTACAGCAAGTGCTCTCTCCGCTGAGCGATCTAGTCGCTTACACATCTTTCCCTAGATATTATCTAGATTCACACCGTGACATACACACGTTAATAGTACCAAATTGATTTGGATCCGTTCCAAAATATGGTGTATAAATATCACTTTCTAAAAGTATTTTCTTATTTTTATTTGCTGTAAAAAGAATCATCGACAAACTTGTTAAGCCAAGGAGTGTGGCTTGGGCTGACGAACACAACAGGTGATTGGAAATGGTATGATGACGGATCTGCAGCAGCATTCACGAACTGGTACCCTGATGAACCAAACCTTTTGGAAACTGAACACTGTGCAGTTTTCCATGGAGACTTTGTAAAGTATTTATGGGCAATTGGTGTGAAAGGACATTCAGGACATTCTGTGAAAAACACTGATTTTGTTCATCTCGTCATTTTGAGTCAGATAAGAGACAAAATCAAAAAAAGTGCACAAATAACTTGTTTGTTTTTTAATTGTTTGTAATATTGAACATTATGCAGTGAAATTATTACTAGTAAAGAACTTTACTTTATATTATTTCCCAACAATTATTCATTTATAGCATATACTCAATCAGAATTATCGCTATATAATTCAACACGACCTTGATTGTTTTTTTAATATGAATATTATATTGGAATAAAACTGGTGTTTCGAAATATTTTTTGAAACCTAAACTAGACAAAACTTGTTTTGTTTTACTAGAGGATCTTGGTATGACTGAAACACAAGAACCCTGATTTCCATTAGAAGTCATCCACGTAACACATAATGACATCTGACCCTAAATGTCTGCATAAAACACAATGAATGCAATCCAATCGAAATCTACCCGCTTTCTCGTTTGTAACAAGCATTGTTTAGATACAGCATTGGCAGGGTTTGAATTCTGTTGGATGTATATAAAAGAAACTATACAAGACAGCTTGTACTTTTTTGATCATATAACAGCCTGTGGGGGTTTGGTGTAAGTTTGAGTCTGTTCACTCTAGAATATGGTTTGATTCCCCGGTTGCAAATAGTTTTTTTCAAGGCAGTTCTTGTTCTTGTCTTATTTAAACTGATTATATTCTAAACCAAAGCTCTCTTTTTCTTATGGGGGGGGGGGGGAGTTGGTTTTCTACTTTTTAAATTAGGTGGGGAGGTTGTGTTTTCTAATTGTAGTGATTCCTGATATGCATATTTCACTTTTTGCTCTTCCTTATAGGCCCTCCATGTATATCTCTTTTTCCAGAATCATTATGTAGCTTTAGTTGCCTCTTTCCCCAAATTGTAGTGGTGATTGTAATGGTGAAAATGGTTAATGGCAGTGGTACAGAAAACAATAGCGGGGCTTATCAAAAGTGAAATATACATTATAGTTATCTTTTATGGCATTGGAAGACATAGCCTCTTTAAACAGGCAACAAGTAAGGAGTAAAATTATCAATCATAATAGTGATCATTTTCAGACACCACAAACAACTAAATTGTTTAGTTCACCTGTTCTTCGTACATGAAGGAAGTAACAGGGTGGCTGTATCCCGTGACTTTCAGAATGTCGTACACACATAAAATCACTCGCTTCAGATTTTGATCAGATAAACAGCATCTTACTCCCGATAACAAGGTTTTAATAAACATTTAGCCTCCAAAATAAATCGGCTGCCTTTTTACTCAAAGATTAAAAGATAACTTTTGTTTACCATGCATCTGAGTGTTAGAGAAACCGACTGATATTGGAGATTACATGTTCGTTGAAAATGCTCTTTAACAGGAGAACGATGCTTTTTATCTGATCAAAATCGGTCCAGACGTTAGTGAGAAATAAGCATAATAACCTACCTAAAGCTAGTGATTTTGTGTGTGCACGGCATTCTAAAAGTCACGTGGTACAGCCACCCTGAAATTAGCGCATTTTGAAGTAGATTGTCAACCCTTCATTCACCTCTCGTTTTATTAAACATTAATTGCAAATACGTATATTTTTCTTGACGTTTGTACTACATACACATGAACTAATTAACCACCAGAATTTTAAATATTCGACCTTTAATCTGGCAACAGTTAAAAAAGCACAAAAAGCGAAATATGCATATTAGGAATTGCCACATTCAGAAGACACAGCCTCTCCACACAGCCAAAAAGAAGAGAGGAAGAGAGAGCATGGTTTATAAAATGACCAAGTTTAAACAGACAACGCAAACAATTACCGCCTTGGAACGACCGAAAAAAAAAATAATTTGCCATTAGGGGTTTAAACCAGGTTCTAGGGTGCACCAACCTCACAATTGCTCCAACGGGTTCTCATAAGAACAATTACAAGTTTTGTTGGTGAAATAACCCTAATCCACCCATCAGTTCAACATTGTTGCATGCAAAAGCACACACATATATATAAAATTTAAGAAGCTAATAGCAATAACAAGGACCAGGGCGGGTACTGAATGATGTTACAGAGACCAGAGCACCTGGAGACAAATCAGATAGAACAAGATGACAGGGATAAAAGAAACAAATTTGTTATTTTATAAACCATGCTCTCTCTTCCTGTCTTCTTCTTGACTGTGTGGGTAGGCTGTGTCTTCTGAATGTGACAATTCCTGACATCCATATTTTACTTTCAAATTGTTAAAACTAACATGACTTAAACTTAACAATCTCTTTATGAAAGATAAACATTTACAACAAGGTAAGCGGTAACACGAATAAATACATACATGTATAATTCTCAACCAGAAAAGACTACTGTCCTACGGAGATTTCATGTACATGAACAAAGTAAACAAAAACATTATTTTCTCCTCATTATCAGAAAAAGAACATATAAATATCTGTAGCATATTACAGATCCCAGTAAACTGTGCACAAGAATAACTAAAAACAAATATCATTATAATAGCTATGTTAAGTATAATGTAAAGGAATTTTTTAAACCTATTATGACTCTGTTAAAATGTGCAACCCTAAAACAAAAGTTAATATACAAAACTGAGTTTGATTGGTTAATATAACACTTAAGATGACTTGTTACTGTTATAACACTTAAGATGACTTGTTACTGTCTAACTCTAAAACAACAGATTAATACAAACCAATTTTAAAAGTTAATATAAAACTTAAGATGACTTGTTACTGTCTAACTCTAAAACAACAGATTAATACAAACCAATTTTAAAAGTTAATATAAAACTTAAGATGACTCGTTACTGTCTAACTCTAAAACAACAGATTAATACAAACCAATTTTAAAAGTTAATGTAAAACTTAAGATGACTTGTTACTGTCTAACTCTAAAACAACAGATTAATACAAACCAATTTTAAAAGTTAATGTAAAACTAAGATGACTTTCTTTATTAAATTTCTAACCATAAAACAATAGGCTAATACGAAACTTATTTTGATTGGTTAATGTAAAACTTAAGATGACTAGTTGGTGTTAACTTAAAGATGATAGGTTGCTATACATGTAAGTCGTAAGGTTATTGCAAGAAAGACAAATCTCGTTATTTAAAGTCTGGTTCCCCTCCTTCTTTCAGCAAGGCAGCATACATAATGCCTACAACAATGCCAGCAATCTGGAAATAAAAACAAATACAAATACTACATCTTGATTGTTTGGACAATTTTGAGCAAGTGATGGGAAATGTTACGTTATTCTTTAGTTTAAACAATATTCTTTAACCATATAGCATGTTACAAGTACATAAACAAATATTGTAGAAATAAGGTATGAGAATCTGGAATCAATTTTCCGGAGGAATCTTATGTTAACTTATATCCATTTTCTCGGTTAGAAAAATATGACAACAAGCATAATTTTGTAATTAAATTTTAAATAATGTTTGGTAAGCATGGTAAGGTTATTGTTTAAAAATAAACTAAAACAAAACGGTTATTTGTTTTAACAAAATGAATATAATAATCTTTTAATTTGCTTTGTATGTATTTGTTTGTTTTGTTTTTTCACCTTCACGAGTACATCATTCCCATCTGTTCAGAAACCCAGCAAAATCCGGTCCAGTGGCTCATGACATGAAACGTCTAGAGGCAATTATGAATTCCTGTACTTTAAGGAATTCATAGGCATTTTCGTCATTGCTTAAGTGTTCATTTCCGTAAATTAAGTTTTGGTTTGTCAGCATGCAAGGTACATTTGACATGTAACGTTTTTTATTATGCTATAGTTCCAACACACAATGAGAAAGTGACTGGTGGTCTCTATTTCACCACAAGAATACACAATTTTTTAAAATAACTGCAATTTAAACGACGACGGGTGACCAATGGGATCACATAGAAATATTAATTAATTTACCATGAAATATTAATAGATAATTATGAACTATCTTTTTATGTTGACACGGATGGTATGTACTGTGTCTTTCTCATGCATGGTTGGCCAGGCGAATCCGCCGCATTTTGTGTGGCTTCGAGGATATCTATACATTGAATATTAACATGGCTTCCTTCCAGAAACACGAAAGCTAAATACATTGTTTAAATAGACATATAACTTACCAAGAACACCAAGAAAGAGCATCCAACACCAAGAATGATATCTGCATGCTTTCCAATCAGATCTTTAACGGCTGTGTAACACCCCTGAAATCGTATAATGTGTGTAATATTTTTTAGACAAGAGGCTTGTCAACATTGTGTGACGAATGTCACCAATTATTTTTGTGTGTTTTCATTTTGATTTGATTGAGCCTGCATGAAATCTTCATTTACCACCGCATAGAAATATTTATTAAATTACCATTTACTACAATTTACTACCACATAAAAATATTAATTACTTTGCCATAAACTCTCATTTACCACAGAGAAATATTTATTTATATACCATAGATTCGCATTTATCACCACATAGAAATATTAAACTAATTTACAATGCACTCCCACTAACCACATATAAATGTTAAATTATTTACCATGAACTATAACTTACTATTTTGAAATATAAATTAAGCTACCATGAATTCCAATTTACCACTTCATGGAAACATTTATTAATTTACATTTGTACCATGAACTGCCATTTACCACATAGACATATTAATAAATTTAAAATGAACTCCAATTTACCAACAGAAGTATAAATTACCACCATGAACTCCCACATTCAACATAAAAATATCATATAATTAACAATGAACTCCCATTTACTTTATAGAAATATTAATTAACATACCATGAAATGCCACTTTATTAATTAATTTACCATGAACTCCCACTTTCCATATAGAAATATTAATACATTTACCATGAACTCCGAATAACCACATAGATAAACTTGATTAATTTAAAATATGCTCCCATTTTCCACATAGAAAAATTGATAAATATACAATGAAAACCCACTAACCATATATATATAAAAATAAATTTACCATGAACCCACTTACCGCATAATGAAGAGCACTGTTGGGTGAGCCCCCGATAAATCTCGGTGGACCGTAGGGAAATGTCTGGCATTGGTCTTCATTCAGATACGTGTTTTCCTTTTCATCAACGACACAGCAACTTGGTGGAACAAATTTTTTCTCCCTTTTATCTATATTGTTATTGTTTAAAAAGTATTACATTCACGATTCAATTTTTAAAATTTATTGACACTTCGGCAAATTATGGTCATATACAATATTAGTTATGGCAAAGACAAATTTCAAAACTTAGCAACAAATTATCAAAGATAATAAATATAAAACCGTGAGTCCCAATGTCAGAAAAAAATCATGATATTGCCCCTTCTGGGGAACGAGCCCGTACGACGACAGCGCCTTGCCACACTAGTTAACCTTTTCCTCAAGGGGTTTGGTTATATATACCCAACAAAAAAATTCTGCACACAAGTGTTCTTTTGTGAATATTTTATAATGTAGCAGATAACTGGTATAAATACTAACATTTGTGTAAAGACTAGTTGTTTGCGGAGTTAAAGACGAAAACAGAATAAAAATTCATTGGTTAATAACCAAGAAATATCAATTTGAGTATGATAGGGGTCAATAGTCAAAAGTTGCAAAATTTGATGTATCAAGGTAGAGGTGTAAAATCTATGCAATCATATGTTTTTATAGCAATTATAAGCATGCACTGTGATGCAGCAGGAAGTAATCAAAAGTTGATACCATGCTATTCCAGAATAACATTAAAACTTAAAATTTTATTAATTAAATAATCATATTGTCTCAATTTTTGACCTAAAGGATAAAGATATGTCAAAACAGTTTAGCGATGATTCGAACAGTTTCCATTCTGTATTAACGAGTCTTAGCATCATATTAATTAAGTGTATAAAAACAACCCAACCAAGAAATGCAATAAACACCCAATATTATTTGAGAATAACACAACTGCATTGTTTGTAATTCAAATTAATTTATTTCTTACTGTCACCAAGGAAGGCCGGTGTGATTCGACATTTGCCATGACGGTCAAATTAACCAGTTTGACGGTCATGGCAAATGTCGAACCACACCGGCCCTTAGACGTATTTCTAAAAAATGAGCACGTGCACAGGGCAGCTAGTTTATCTACTTGGTATTCTTGTTCACGAATGGAAACTTATTCCAAAATTGAAAATGCCTGGACTTAAGAACTCCACAAGACGACGCTGGAAAGAATGCCGGGTTCATCGTGGTGGATTTACTCACTATTAATTTAGTGATTTTTGCAACTTTTGTGTAGTAACCCCCTGTGACTTTAACTATGGATTGCTTATAAAGTGGTGATCGGATTTTATTTCTGACTTTTTTACATTGTTAAGGTTGAATGGCTGTTTTATTTGATATGTATCATTTTGTTGTGTTTGGTGAAATTAAAAAGATATTTTATAAAATGTCCAAGTGTGCAGAATTTATTTTGCCGAGTATATATGCAAAGGTTGATAAGTGTAGTCCAAGATCAGCATGCACATCCATGTAGTCTGATCAGAATCTTCGCTAATCTAAGAGCCAGGTTTAAACACCAGTGGCAATTGTTTTGCCACCGACCGTTCCAAGGCGGTATCCCCAACGGTTCTCTTTTTCGTTAATTGTTTGTGGCGTCTTATTTGAATTTGCATTACTTATTGCTCTCTCTTCGTCTTTTATTTTTCGCTGCGTTGGGAGGCTGTGTTTTGTGAGTGTGGCGATTCCTGATAATTATGCGAATTTCACTTTTTGTAACATTGTATTAGTACTCGCCTTCCTGTTTGTCTATGTGGAGAGGTCTGTAATTGTGTATGTGGCTACTCTTAACTATGTTCATTTTTATATTATTAACAGTTCAGATCTAGATCAGACGGTACGGATGTGCATACTGATCTAGATCTACATTATTTGCCCATACCAAAGGCGCACCCACGGAGAAATCGATTAATTATTCAGTTCTGAATATGATCTTCTTTAAGAAGATCTTTCGGGGCACGTCATGAGAAAAGTTGTCTTCGAACTGATGACGTCAATTCTTGAAATGACGTCATTTAGTGGAGCAGACGACATTGCTTTTTAATCATTACGCCGTAAAATAAGTATATAATAGTTAAAATGTGTAAACATTATGAGAAATAAAATATAATTAATTTTGACGTTCATTCTAAATAAAGTAACAGCAAACATGTCAGCAAATTAAACCGAAGTGTTATTATGCCTTAGGCTTTAAGTATTTATAAAAAATATCTGTTAAATTTTATCTTACCAAACTGCGCCTGAAACCACTTCGACTGCTGGTATAATGACCAACCCTGGTCGTCGACTGCACAACATTGGAGCTAATAAATAAAAGATCGTCTGTATGAAAGATGATTGTTTTGTCTTGTGAAATCAATAATATACCGGTAACATTAGTAATAAAGTGAATTCAAATGTGCCTTGCTTTTGGGCCAAGGGCAGTCATACTTGCTTTGTAGTTCGGCTAAGCGACTTCATATTATCCTTGCCTTTGGGCCAACCAAGGGCTGTCAAATCTGCATTAGTGTAAAGAGTAAGGTTCACCTTTAGGTCATGCCTGCCAGGGCCGGATGCAACATTTACAGATAGGTGGTTCGTTTTAAAAATTATACTTTTCACCTTTCCGGCAAAAGTCCCCTAGAAAATTAAATAGTTAAATAGTTATGCCCCCCCCCTCACCCCCCACAAAAAAAAGAGTTCATTGAATCTCTCAAAATCTGCTTGAGCTTCAACATAATTGCTGCCCGAAGAAGGATGTAGTTCGATCAATCCCACCGGAGACAATCTTAATCCACCACACTTGTTTAGAGTTTATACATACCTTGGTCTGCATGAGATCCCATCCAGCAGTAAGATCCTGGTCAGCACTGGAATTATCGAGTCCGTATCTTTCTTTGATACCCTTCGTCATCTCGTCTCTCATCTTGTCTCCAATCTGAAAATAAAAAAAACAAGTGAAATCTGCTTATAACGTATGGTCACAACCACTAGACAAAGCATCTTTGCACAGCCGAAATAGTACAGGAAAAAAGAGCATGATTTACAAACTGATCAGTTTCAAAATAGACACCGGAATCTTTTGAGTACCTAAAGGATTTCCGCCGTCGAACGGTCAGTGGCAACAAATCCCCAATGGGGGTTAACACCATGTTCTAGGGGCCACTAACCTCACACTTGCCGAAACAGGTTTCCATATGAACAAACACAGTGAAAGTTCTCTTGGTGAATTAGCTAGAACAAACCACCATATCGACGGTGTCGTCCACAATATGTCATAAAAATATAAAACATAGAACATTATATTATTTTCCAGCAAGGGTGAGTACAATGACCTAAATGAGACCAGATCACCCCATTCTGATTCAAAATACTCAATGGTAAATTAAAATGACTGACCTCATTCTTAAACACTGCTCCTACAATCGCTGCTGCCAACAGCGCAATGAAAATAACCATCTTAACGATGATGTACTGCAAAGAAAAAATACACATTTGTACCACAATCAAATGCAGTAATTTTCTTGTAATTGCAGCAATACATTCAAAACACTTGCCACAAGCATATGCGTATTTTCCTGTTATTACATTAAGACGATCAAAACACGTACCACAATAACATGCAGTCATTACCCATTAATTGCACTAAAACATTCAAATACACTTTATAATGATGTATGTTACCTGTTTTTGCACCAATACATTAAAAAAAACACTTGCCACAACCATAATGCAGTTTTTGTTGTTGATCTTAAACATTTAACAAGAAATATCTTTTAAAAAAGATACACGGCGTAGATTGTATATGAAATGATGCAATTTAAAGCTGGCATTATTTATTTCATCTTGATTTACGTGTAAATTAAATCATTTCATTGTGAATCCTACACAATGACTTTTTATTAAAATTGCTTGAATTTGAGTGTAAAACTACATCCCACACAAATTAAGGAACGATAAATAGATTTTAATTTTGTTTATAAATGTGAGTCTCATTATTATGAAAAACGGATTTTAAAAGTCTTTGCTTTATTAATACCTTAAATATAATAAACAAGGCAGTAGAGGATGTATTAATTACCAAGATAATAAATAAATTCAGTAAAGATCTTAAGACCTATTGTGAGCAATAAACAATAATAAAGAGTAATAAGTGTTTTCTTTATAAAATTGAACGAATTTCCTAGGAATACGAAACAATTCTAGAATATACCTCAACTTCCTACTCTATGAAAGCTGTTTGGATTAATTGCAATCTGATATAAATCGTCTACTGAAAACCGGTACCCTAACGTTCTTCTATCTGACTTAAGAGCAATTGCTTTAATAGCGGACTCGAAGTTTTTTCGCGTAACAGATTACTTGTAGTTGCCAGATTGATGACAAGTAAGCAGATTGTAAAATCTTCAGTCGCGATAAAGAATGAGTTTTATATCAGAAACGTATTGTAAAAGGCTTTGGTTGTGTTTATTCTTAAAACATAATGTATCAGATGTTATATTAATTGCTGAAAGAATAAAATATATTTAGTGAAGACTTCAAGACTTAAATAGCGAACTCACTAATATATCGCGTAGCATATTATATACAGCTGTCCGATTTAAGAGACGGGTAAACATTTTATTTACTGAAAGAGCTGGGATTTTCCATTAGCTGAAAACTCACAAATATAACAATAATTCAAGCTCGCAGATTTTATTACTTAAATTTTAAGCTTTACAGTGAAAGTGTAACATCGTTTTCTTTATGCCATTTCCACTTACTTTCACTTTCATTTCTATAGGTTGATATAAAAGAGTGACTGTAATGTTTTTTGACAATAATCCTAGCCAATGACGAGTGCCTCATTTCAACATCTCTCAACTCAAGAGAATAGCAAAGATCTAAACGTCACAGCAATAATCGTTGAAGACAGTGTAAACTAATTGTTTAAAAATCCCACTAGATACCTCTCCACCCTGCTAAATGCCTCTCTGGTATAAATAGCTACCAATCGAAATAGTTTATTTAATTTTCCCGCTGCATAATAATATAATACGAGTATTATTTACAACACTTCATTGGTTAATAAATTAGGTCAAAAGTGAGCTTAGACAGCTACGCCGAAAAAACTTATAGATAAAAAAAACATACCACGATCACAAGCTGTCTTTTTCCTGTCCTTGCACCACAACATCCAAGTAATGATACAAGAATAAGAAACACGCCACAAATCACCATTAAGATAGTCGATGCCGAGAACCGGGAATGGCCGATGACGTCAGATATATACATCGTGTCAGCCACGCCCCATATCCCCACCCCCATCACTGCTGCACCACATAGCTGCAAAACAATGAAACATCAGTTGATATTGCCTCTATCTGGGAGCGAACCCGTAACGTCACGCCGACATCGCATAGCCCTGCAATTCCGACGACGCAACCAATTGAGCTAACAGTGACAACCCCAAAAATAATGATCAGATAGCCCTGTTATACGTTATCATCACTGCAGGACATCGGTAACTGGTTATTTTACAGATAACAGTACTGACTATATATAAATACAGAGTTTATTTCCAGTACAATGACACTGAGTATTGTACACACTTAATCAAAAGAAAGATTTGAACCGAAAACATTCACCCAATGTTCTAATTGGTCATATATTGCATATGTTATAAAGCTGCCTGTATACAGTTCAGAGTGGAATAACATTGCATCACATTTACTTGTTGACTTGGATCCATTATTAACATGTATTTAGAGCAGAAACTTTTATAATTTATGCCAGTTTGGTTTTTATCGTTTGTCAAAATGGTTTAAAAGGGTCTGCGTAGCCTTGAAACCAATGAATATTCAAAATTATATTAATATTTATTGACCGATATATTCAATCAAGTCATATTAACTTACTTTAACGGCAGGCGCAGACTTAGAAGTAATTAATTAAACGGATTTATATAACGATTGGACCCAGTGTAAATGAATGAACTAAAATTAAATACATTGTAATTATTAAAAAAAAATCTTATGATGCACAGTCTCGGGTGTTTTGTCTGCTCCTTACGTTTAACATTAATTATTTGTTTGATTAATTGACAAGTGTTTTATGTCAACCACGGCAAAATGTTACGTTTATTTCACCAAGACAACTTTTACTTGTTTTGTGATACGAGAACCTGTTGGGGCAGGTGTGAGGTTGGTACACCCTAATACCTGGTTGAAACCCCCAGTGGCAATTTGTTTTGCTACTGACCGTTCCATGGCGGTATCCCCAAAGGTTCTCTTCTTCGTGAATTGTTTGTGGCGTCCTATTGGAAATGACATACTTATAACAAACATGCTCTCTCTCTTTCTTTCTCTCTCTCTCTCTCTCTCTCTCTCTCTCTCTCTCTCTCTCTCTCTCTCCACTCTTCTTTTTCGCTGCGTGGGGAGGTTGTGTTTTGTGAGTGTGGCGATTCATGATATGCATATATTACTTTTTTCCAATATAGTTTTAATCATGTCAAATACAACGATCATAAACTTACTAAAAATATCGGTATAAACAGCACATTTTCATACACACGTTATACCATCAATCTAAGCATATTCAATTGACTTAAATACGTAACATTTCAAGAAAAAGTTATTCGTAATTCCATTTCAAGGATGCAGGAGCGTGTGTTAAAAGTCTATTTAATAATTTACCAATTGTACACTTGTTTATGGATTACATTAGTGTTCAAATATGTTAATTGTAGGCCATTTACCTAGAAGTATTCACTTCAAAACATAAGAAAATAGAATTCAGCTTCAACAACATTTTGAGTACACAATTGACAAATTGTTTGGTTTCTGGTGGTTCAAGTATATCTGCAAGTTTCGATGGCAAGTGGATGATGTAAATGCAATCTAAATTATAAATACTTACAAACAGTAATAAATTGATCACTATTAGTAACGCTTCCAACGAATTCTTTGATAAGCTCATCTTAGTTGATTAATTTCTGGAATGAATATATGA
The DNA here is from genome assembly GCA_038501625.1 of Corbicula japonica. Lineage (NCBI taxonomy): Eukaryota > Metazoa > Mollusca > Bivalvia > Venerida > Cyrenidae > Corbicula > Corbicula japonica. Next base: position 1,985,860 of record JAZAYU010000044.1, on the reverse strand, counting down.
AGCAATCAATATTAATTCTGTAATAAATACCAATAATCTGAAGTAAAAATTCATATATTGGTGGTTGCCTTTCCTAGAAATTTGAAACTTATCAATAGATTGTGTGAAAAAAAAAATAAAAAAATAAAAATAAAAAAAAATGGAAAAAAGAAACTAACAATATTTTACTATCATAACAGTGATTTTGCTTACACAAAATTACATAAAACATTATTTCAGATCGTACGATCGTAAGCAAAATCACTATTATGATAGTAAAATATTGTTAGTTTCTTTTTTCCATTTTCTCTTCTTCTATGTAGAAACTGCTAGTATCGTTTAGATCCAATGTTTTATTTTATCATATTTTGGGTTTGCTTTGTGTATAAATTTGCATAATTTAATATACGTTTTTCCGCTATTTTGTGGCAGCGTCAAAGTGGCGTTTACGCGCCGTTTTGACGACGTCACGCAATTGATGTTGTTATTCCCTGATGAAGATTATAAATCGAAACGTCGGAATAAAAATATTAACAACATATTTCGTGTTAGTGCAGATTTCTTCCCCAATTCAATAGATTGTGTGGGAATGTCTCCTTCAGTTTAAATATTGTGATAAAGTATATCCTCGCACTATAATTACAATTATATTAAAATAGATAAAAAAAGGAGGTTTGAAAGCCACCAAACACGACAAATATGAAAGTATTGCAGGCGCTGTTCATGGTTAATTATGGAAATACATATTACTGCCCAGGCCTTCTAGCCCCGGGTTGAGCGCAATTTAATATTTACACCAGTAACTGGTACAATTTTGATCCATCCCAAACGTTAGTATGCATATGGCATGAACCTTCAACAGTGTTCAATGCGGTATTTTCATATTAATACCATTCCATGGAATGAAAGGCTTGTATTTCTTTTTCCAAATGACAAAGGTTAAACACGCGGCCAAAAGATATTCTCCGGACAAAGTACTGGCACGTAAGAATGCACGGACGCACAAATAACCTTACTTCTGAGTTGTAATTTTCATTCAGAATTGAATGTGATTTTTAGTAAAATTTAAAAACAACATACAATATGTATGTTTATATTATTCAAAATAGCAAAGTTTGAATAAAAATGCTCGAAGAAATATCAAGTAGAAATCCTAGTATTTTTATTCATATTATTTCATAACTTTAATCTATAAAATATATAAGAAATATGTCAAGTATTTAAAACCACACAACATCACACATAAATATTAAAGATTTTACTCCAATGCACTTTTCTATTGTTGACTCCGAAAATTTAAATTGCCAAACTGTTGTTACATCACAATATTACTTATGAAACAAGAAGCGATCAGTTTGTTATTGACAAGTGTCGATTTAATGGTCCAATATATGTTGCTATGCAATGTGTTGCATATGAACATACCGTTTCTGCAATGCGTAAATTTATCGCGTATTAATCAATCAACTTAACGCATCCTTCTGGGCAACAACTAATGCATTGAGAATATCATTCAATGTTTCATGGGAATCGGTTCAAAGAAATCTATTTAAGTCACAATGACCTTGACATTAATGAACCCATAGAAAATAAAACATATTACGCATTCCCTAGCTTTCTTCATACGGAGTTTGGGGACGCATGCGCAAGCCAGTCACAAGTTATTTTCCGGACGACAGGCTGTACGTATAGACGGACGAACGAGAAAAAATATATTTTCCCATTTCCTGAGGGAGATGGGGCCTTTGGATGCAAAATACATCACCTTAAAATATAAATTGTAATCTATCCATAAATGATCTTTAACAAATAAAATAATTGAAATACATCAGATATCGGACACATTGGTTTTCTTGGGAAGATGTAAATAATAACGTTATGTATATGCACTTCATTTTTAATTTATTCCTGAAATTTAAGAAAATGTATGAGAACTTTTTTAAATATCCAATTGTAATTAAGAAACAGCTTCCAAAAAGCTTCAATTATTGTAAATGCACAAGTTTAAAAAAAGTGTCTACACAAATGATACTGGCCCAACTGTGGAGCGAACCCTTACGGCGATAGCGCCTAGCCATGCAATGTCAGTTACAAATAAGTTTACAAAATATGTGTAAATAATTTATGAAAATGTTATTAATTTTAGAGAATGTCTAAGAATATGCTACATATTCAATCGTTATCTTGATACCGCAAAATGATAAATCTGCTTTTAAAGCTTAAATAATTGTAAAAAGTGTCGACACAAATGATACTGCCAATACTGTGGAGCGAAGCCGTACAACGACTGCGCCTAGACATGTAAATATTAAAGTTTACAAAATATATGTATTTTATTTATGACAATAAACTTGCTGATAGATTTAATACGTTTAAGCAGACCAAACCTGGAAGAAAAGTCCTAACTTGCAGATCCACGCACTTTTTTATTCCCTAACGCCTATATTATTACTTTATAGGTATTTAAGTATACATAGTCTGTTCACAAGACAACATAACACTTCCCTATAATGACGGCAAAAACAACAGAAGCAGTAAAAATTATATAATTTATGGATACTTATAATAATCTCACATAACTAATTACTACAATTAAATAATAGAAGCTAATCAGAAACGCTTATGTTATCAAATTCCAGGAATAGTTACATTTATGCAATGCATGATTAAAAGAATATTATAATGTTTATCATAGCAATACAAAAACAATGACCTAGTTGGCTGACCTCTCGTCTAAGGGTTTGTCCTTGGAAAGAGTGAAATGATCAAAGGGGACGCGAAAAAGGTGAATAAATTAGCCATTAAGTTATGAACTCCAGTGATAAGATAGGGAAAGGGGAAACTTTAAAAGCCTCCGAACACGACAAAAATCAACATATTGCAGGCTAGCTTTGATTGAATCTGATGCTGAGCAGTATTGGAAATGTATATAACTTTCCACGCTGCCTACCCCCGGGTTGAGCGCGACTCAATATTTTTTTACAAATATAAGTATCATGCTCAGCGACCTTCAAAGTTGTGAAGCAACAGCAGTACTGATTGAATGTATGGAGATATTTTTACAGCTGGCACACGGCTCAAACAGTGCTTCTGATATATTTAAACATTCAATAGAAATTGAACTTAGAAAGCCCCCAATAACGACAAATATCAAACACAAAAATATCATACTTAAAAGCAATGGGCAACATTACTGTAAACAGCAAAGGTACGGTTATCGTTTAGATATTGCATTCTGCATTTATCCTGCCTAATAGCTATCCACCACCCCAAAAATGAAATCAATGTTTGTAATGGTAGCTGGATCTGCTCCGAAAATATACGTAAAAGGGGGTGGGGAAATTATTCTAGACAGAGTACTCATAAAATTTTAGTCTTGCGTTCTGCATTTTTCATGACAGCGAGCTATCCACCACGAAAAGATGGTTATGAAGTTGGTATCTCTAATGGTAACTGTGGTAACTTGGACAAAATTTCCGTGTACTTAAAGTGTAAAGAAACGTTAGGTAAGTCCAGGGAAAACTTTGAGTATGATTATGTTTTTTTCTGTTTCACTCTTCACCGTGGGACATTGCTATACAATCCCATTAAGTGGCATTCAATATAGTTCACTGTTACCAAAAGAATTCGTGCATTGTAACCTAGAAAATTCCGTGACAGATTGTCGTTGTTTATCATCAAATTGTTCGCAAGAAAAAAAGTGAAATATGCATATCAGGAATCGCACAAAACACAGCCTTCCCACGCAGCGACAAAGAATAGAGGAAAAGAGAGCATGTTGTTATAAGTATGTTAAATAACCCGCCCTAAAAAATAATGTAAAAGAAAACCCTTGGGTTAACCGCCTTGGAACGGTCAGTGACAAAACAAATTGCCACTGTGGGTTTTAATCAGGTTCTAGTATGCATCAACTTCACATTTGCCCTAACAAGTTCTCATATCACAAAACAAGTACAAGTTGTCTTGGTGAAATAACTTCAACCCGCCCATCAGCTCACCAATGTTGCATGCAAAAGAAAACAAACATAAAAAACATAAGAAGCTAATAGCATTGCAAACCCAAAAGGGCGATTACTCAATGATCTTACAGAGACCAGTGCCCCTGGAGTCATATTAGAAAGAACACGATAATAGGGATAAATATAACTCGAGCTTCTAGGTTTTTTAAAGAAAAGATTTTCCCCAAGATATTGCTGATAACGTCAACCCGTGAGTCTCTCAAGTATATTAAAAAGGGACAAAGCATTGTTTATCATGGAGTTACTATGTTTCAGCCATGTTTATGCACCTTCAGGAAATTAAAGCAGCAGTAAAGCTTATAACAACCACTTTAAAATGAGAAGTTCGTACGTTCGACTCTTGAGATTCAATTTCGCTTACTTAAAGATATTTTAAGACAATCTTTATAATATCGCGCAAATGTTTTCCCATGCAATATGATAAATATAGGAATCTGCCTCATTCCCGATTGTACGCTCTATAAAGATTTTCAAAACAGTACATTCCACAAATGATGTTATAGATATAAATTATTGAAAAGATCGGCGTAATAACTGTAAGCAATTACTGTGTCTGACAAATGTCTCGTTTTTCCGTCATATTTTCCGTCGTTACAGTTTAACTATCGAATTAACAGGCTTTTTATCCCACACCAAATGCAGAGGTTGCATTTTTATGTTGTTCGGACGTTGTTTTCTCCTATAAGGCAGAAATATTGCTAAGCAAATGATATATTGAATGTCATGAAACTTAAAAATAAATACAAATCTTGTTTACCGTGGATAGCTTAATTGCACTTTATAACAAGTACTATTCAATGATTGATATTGGACACTCTTGTAGTGTGTAATTTTTCCCGCTAAAAATTTAAACGCCCGTTTCATTTCAAAAATTCAACACAGATGACTAATTAATCTGTTTTATCATAAACAATACAAACAAAATAAATGAATTTATAATATACCGATGAATGAGTTTAGCATTGTGCAGCGTTAATCCTCAAAATTGATACAAATCGTCAGATTAGTAATTCCGTATTGGACAATGTCCGTTTTCCAATTCTTTACTTTGCAGCTTTCCGTGTTCTGTTGGATTCCTAAATTTACTATCGCGTTACTATTTTTATTTCTACTATTATGTAAACCACGTTCTTGACTAAAATTTTGTTGTTGTTTTGAGCGAGAAGGGTATATAATAAAAGGAATTATCAAAATTTTACTGTATTGTTGTAAATATTAAGTTAAATTATAACAATATGCATTCTGTAGGTTCGTATTATTTCTAGTTGCGTATGTAAACCACATCACGCTCGACATTCGGTCTCGCGTGATAGTGTTTACATACACAACTCGAATAATACGAACCTACAGAATGCATATTGTTATAATTTAACTTAATATTTACAACAATACAGTAAAATTTTGATCCATTCAGATAAAAAAATTGGTTTGCCCTAAACGAGAAAACAATGGGCGGAACTTAACAGAATGGAATTTTGACAGGGGATCTGAGAACATAAATCCTGCATATCATAGACAACGCCAAAGACAACATTCAAAAAGCAGGAAGTATATCCTTGGGGTGATTGAACAATATCCAAATCTATATAAGCTGGGATATTGGAACCATCCATCATAAACTGGCCGAAATATTCAAACAAAAAGCAATCTTTGAAGTACTATTAATATAATAGTACCAGTCCTGAGTATCTTGCTCGACGACCTTCAAAGAACATAACTGATAACAGCATTGATTGAATGTACGGGAAGACCTTTTACTTCGGATTGTTGTCTCGTCAGAATCTCGATAAAAGTAATAACGATGCATTTTTTTTCATCCTGGGCCATACATCCATCAGCTCCGTGTTGTACAAAATCCGTTGTTTAAAAATTATATCTCCATGAATATCTGCGGAAGATCCCAAATGAGTGTCTTTCTAATGTAAGTTTTAATTTTTAAATAAATTCGACATGTTACTCTTTCCATATATTTCAATATTTCCTTTCTAAGTGTGGTGAATTGCGATTGTTAAATTTATTTGCTCAATATTATGTAAAGATATAGGCAGGAAAATGTTTACTTTGATCAATATTATTGTCAAGCTTTTATAGCAATACCAATTTGCGTCTTGAGATAGTAAACTGTGGCCTTGACCTTGATCACAGACATCTGGTTTCCACTCCTGAGTAGCGTCTTGATTAAAGCTACCCACAGACCAAGTTTGGTATCAATAGGTCACAGCAAACGAAAGTTATTACACGGAAACTGAATTACTTATTTTCAGCTACAATGACCGTGACCTTGATCACAGACACCCAGTTAGCAATCCCAAGCTCATGATATAAGCTATGCATACACATATTAGTGCCAACAGAGCAAAGCAAACTTAAGTTATTACACGGAAACTGAATTTCTATTTTTAGCAACAATGACCTTTGACCTTGATCTCAGACACCTGGGTATCAAACCCAAGCAACCTCTTGATATCAGCTACCAATACTAAGTTTGGCTACAATAGCCCACAGCAAACCCATGTTATTGAGCGGAAACTGAATTTCTGTTTTTAGCAAGAGTACGTTTACCTTGATCACAGACACCTGGGTAACCGTAGCAATCCCAAGCTGTCTCTGGATATAAGCTACTAACACACAGTTTGGCGACAATAAGCCAAATCTAACTCAAGCGGAAACTGAATTTCTTTTTTAGCAGCAGTGACCTTGTCCTTTATCACAGACACCAGCAATTCCAAACTCCCTCTTGATATAAGCTACACATATATCAAGTCTGGTGTCAATGGGCAATTTTGCGTCAATAGACAATGTTAACAAGAAACTTATCGAACATTCAAAGTAAAAATGGTGCATAACATTGGCAAGATACATTGAGGGGTTATGAATCATGTCCTGATAATTGGTAAATGTACTGTGATGTTAGACAACTTTGTTTACTTTCATAACTCTTCATTGAGTGGTTACTTAGAAAAAGACAACTTTCACAAAAAACTTAATAAAATGTTGACGCCTGCCCAACGGCATACTCCAATATAATAACCAGGATTTCTCTAAAAAACCTGGTTTAAGTAAAGGATAGACACCTCGTGGAGTGGTCTATGAAAAATAGACGCGAGCGCAGCGAGCCACTCCACGAGGTGTCTATCCGACTAAGACCACATGACTGCAAAACCCCGAAATTCTCGTGCACAAAGCATCGATTTCCCCACACTTTACAAGCCGTCACACAAACTTCTGTCATTCACAATTCGTGTATAAAAGGAGCCACATGTATTAAGTGAGTAAATTTGTAATTTTGTTGTAATTTTAGTAAGAAATTTAATCACATTAAAAAACTTAAGTAGTTTTAAAGTAACTTTTATATTTTTGTCATTCATTAAAAAATTAAATGTTTGTGGGTTTTAAAGAATTAGTTCATAAGTTCATCATCATCATCATCATCATCAACATCATCATCATCATCATCATCATCATCATCATCATCATCATCATCATCATCATCATCAACAACAACAACAACAACAACAACAACAACAACAACAACAACAGTATTGATAATATCTGTAAGTGTATTAAATTTTGAAGGCGTAAACTGCTTAATATTGACCATTAACTTCTCATGAAATAGTGAAAGACAAAGAAAATTTATTGTATAATTTTCTATAAAATTGCATTTTTAAACTTGTAAATGTAAATATTGCAATCTTGTTACCATGTTTTAGAAATGAAACCAAATACACGTTGTACGTTTATTTAGTTTGTATGCTCAAGGTTCTGTGGCAGTTGTCATTGCACCATCATTGATAAAAAAGAATATTATCACAATCTCTCTAACGGCAAAATGCAGTTCAATAAAACTTAGCACAAATCATTGTTATTTGTGAATGTTTATTTTACATACGTTAAGAGAAGTTAGAAAAGTAAAGAAAAACAGTTAGACCAAAAAATCCCTAAAACTGCATATGCAAAAAACAACACAAAAACAAAGCAACACTTAATATCAATTTAATTGCCTTCATGAGTAATGAGCTTCTTACAACAATATCTAAGAGCCTCTTTTCTAACAAATGTATAGAATACGGGTTATTTGTTAATGTGTTTATGACATTTCCTGGTCGCGAAAATAGATGACAAAAATAAAAATACTGATTTCTCTCTTTATAAATGAGAGTTCTTTTCAAGGCCCTTAGATATTGTTGTCAGAATAATTTGACGCATGTGCGCATTTGAATTGTTGTTTTGTGTTGCTACGTTTTAATGATTTATTGCAAATAGAATTTTAAGATTGTTTAGGTCTAACTATTTTTCTTTACTGTTCTTAACAAACATAATCATACACCAATAACATTGATTTATGCAAAGTTTGATGGAACTGCGTTTTGCCGTTTTAGAGATTTTGATATTTTTCTTTGTTGTCTATGACATAGCAATTACAATTATCACAAACATTTATCGATAGCACAGTATGACACTAAGATATCGACCGTCCACTTGTTAATATGAGATAGTACACAAGATGCACGTGCTTCACGAACCTTCGTAGACAACGCCAAAGAGTTGTCTACGGGATTTAGACAACGGTAATACTGGCCACTGATTGGCCAGTGGACGGTAGCTGTGGTCTAATTTCTTAAAAATATAGATAGACCCATTAGAAACTGTATAGGTAAGTAAATATCACCGGAGCAAACTATAATAGTAAATTAATCACGCATTGATTTTCCCGTGCTTCAAACTAAGCCAGAGCAAAATTACAGTATAAACTTGCTGAACTTGAAATCCCTCGTGCATTTCGTGTTTGTGATGCGGCGTGGTCAGTTTGTTTATCTATCAGTGGTTTACAACTGAACACTTAAATGGAAAAATATGAGTGTGGTGATTGTGGACGGTCCTACACATATTTAAGATATTTAACGAGGCACATTAAAGAACGCCATCTCAACACGGAACATTTGAACTGTGTTTTTGAAAGCTGTAGTTAAATTTACCTAAGTAGCTCTCTTTGTGCGCATTTGTGTTCAGTTCATAAGATACAAAGAGACAAAGCCGGAGCACTTAGCAAAGCTGCATCAAGTGCAAATCATGTTCACACCAATGAAGGATTGAATGGTACTTATGAAGGCGAAACAGTTTTGGATTTGTTGGAAGAGGAGCAGCTTTCAAGATCACAACGTCAACATGCGCATGCGCCTGGTGAGGGTCACATCACGCCGACATCAACATGTGGCGGTGAAACAATTGTAACATTTGTGGATAATAGTGTAAATGTGTGTGCTCAAAATGCTGTTGTATGTGCACAAGGAGTTAATATTCTGCCCCTGTACCCACAACTCAGTGATATAAGCGATGATGATGGCGTCATTTTCATAGGAATAGAATCACCCAACACTGTACATGTAAGAGTCGGGGTTCAACAATGATATATCCACGTCTGGTAGTAAAACTAGTGTTGTGGATTATAGTGTTCAAATGTGTGCTCAATGTGGTAATATGAATAAACAAAATATTAATGTACGTACACAAGGAGTTAATATTCTGCCTCCATACCCACAACTCAGTGATTTTAGCGATGATGATGATGACGTCATTTTCTTGGGAATTGGCGCACCCAACAGTGTAACAGATTCAGGGTTTAACAATGATATGTCCACATTTGGCAATGAAACAAGTGTTGCGGATGATAATGTTCAAATGTGTGCTCAAAGTGGTAATTTAAATGAACAAAATGTTAATGTAAGTACACAAGCAGTTTATATTCTGCCCCTATACCCACAATTCAGTGATATAAGCGATGAAGATGATGATGACGTCATTTTCATGGGAAAAGAATCATCCATCAGTGTAACTGAGTCCAGGTTCAACAATGATATTACCTGCGTTTCTCAAAGTAGTCTTGCATTTCCTGCATATTGTGAGGTAAACATGAACATAAACATTAGGCAGTAAAAGTTTACTATAAAAGAGGCAAAGAGTGGTTAGACTTGTGTTTGTGTTTTTGATCTAAAATGATTTATACTGAGTTATTCTGTGTTGAAACTTTAAAAGTTTCAATGTGGATGCAAGTTAGATAAAGTCATTAAATAAGTAAATGTTGAAAAAAACTGATTATGTGTTTTATTTTATTATGTCAATGTAAATTAAACGACACAGCTAATTTTGAAAATACCAAAATCATTTTTAGTTGGGCATTGTTGGAGGGCGGAGGAAGGTGGTGTGTGGTGATTGGTTATTGGTGTGAAACGCATCACTCACAGTTTTCAAGACCGTGACGTCTGTGTTAACAGTTAAATGAGTTTTATCTTTCTTAATTTTCTTTAGCGGAGGGTGGAGTAGGAATGGGGCACCTTATGTACTGTTGTACGCATTCATTAAAAGACCTGTCTTATGCTCCATTATCCCTAGGCATACTTTCATTCCTTGACTTTGTGGTTGGATAGCGATTCTTACGCCTGAAACGTTACACTTAGGTTAACATTTTTGTAAACCTTTGATGGGATCCCAGGATACTCCAGATTCAAAGTTCTCCTCAGGAAAATAACAAAAAGAACAAAGTTTGACCCAACGTGTGACCTTGGCCTCTAAGATAGGGCCGTGGTTGTTAAACGCTACACTTTGTCTGATAAAGGTGAACAATTTGAGCAACTTGACTCAGGTAACGTCATCAGTTGCTGAGTTATGCTCAGGAAACTAGATAGTTTAGCCTGATCTTGACCTTTGAACTAGGGTCATGTTTCTGAGACGCGACGTTCCGCCTCATTAAAGATTGGTTTTACTGGGGAACATTGCTGCCAACCGGAAAAAGGGCTCCAAGATCATAAAACTGATAATGGAAACAAGCCTCAAATCTCAGGCATCTTATTGGCTGAAATGGCCTGAAATTTTTCGCTGACCTTAATTCTTATAATGACGTTATATAGCTGAGCAGAGGCTATTCTTATTATTCATTTCGCGGATCTAAAAAGGGATAAAATTTGTAGTAAAATTACCCTTTAACCATAAAAATAAATCAATTATAACACGTTCTTTCCAAAAGAGGAAGAACTAAAGTGTTCAAAAATACAGAAAAATACCGACTAGCCGACATTTCAGCCAATCAGATGCTTGAGAATTAAGACTGATTTCTAATCTCAGTTTTGAAATCTTCTGCCATGGACAACAAAGTTGCAAGTTAGACAAATTACACATTTTAAAGACAAAACAAAATATACATGTACACACTGTCAAACTAAATGAAAGGCTTATAACTTCTTTATTCAAACCTTTATTGATAATATGGTGCAACTGCATTCAAACTTCGCATATACATGGTACATAAATATAAGACATAATTATATCATTACGATCATATACGGTAGGACCCGGATAGTGGAGATCGCGGATAATGAAGGATTGTGAGAATAATAATAGATCAACAGCTCGGAGCAAACATAATGGAGAGGTTAGTTATTGCATAAAGTTCAATGTTATTTGTGATCTAATACTTACCTTTTGCGATAGATAACAATAAAGCGATGTCATATCCTTCCTCCATTAGCTAAGTACCTATCGTGTCATACAGCAAAACTAAGATAAGGGCCATGCACTACAGTTTCGATTGCAAATCATAAACAAGTTTGTTAATAAAGAGGGTTGCATGCAAGACAGTCGTTACAAAATCGCAGTTCATGAAGAAGCTTCTTGCACGCAACTCTCGTGTCTAAATATAATTATATATGGTATAGAAAACGAATACAAGTCTTCTGCACATTTCGTCCTTATGATAGAAAGAACGAGCTTATACATGTACATATGTCCAAAATGCCAATCATTTATCTGTTGAATCCATTTTATAGAAAAAAATATTATAATGCTTTTTATCAAGTGAATTCATAATTGATCGAGGGTATCGGTCTCAGGAGATATTCGAAAATTGAACGAGAAAAACACGATTGACATTTTAAAAATATTTCTATCTACTCTGCTTTTAGAAGGTAGAATTATTCGAAAAATCATACATATTTACTTAGTCTAATGTTTACTCTGGCGATTGTTAATACTTCGCAAGTATAATCGCTTTTAACGATAATTGTATAATTTTATCGGAAGAATACATTTATATTACACGTATTACAAATGGGGCACGCCACGAAAAAAAAGATGACGTAAATTCTTGGAATGACGTCATAAATTTGATCAAATGACAACGCGTATTCCTTATTTCGCGGTAGAGTTAATATAAAATTACCATAAAAATGTGTAATAAAATCACACTTTAGTTATGAAACAGAAATAGACCATCGATATTCTTTCTAAATATAGTAACAACTAAAATGTCAAAGCATTGCCGAAGATACAATGGTCCTTGACGCGCCCCAGAAAATGTCAATCGATGACTGTAATAAACAACTGAATACACAATACTACACTCAACAGCTCAAAAAAAGTTCAAATTGGTCACTCTTTGTACGTAAATTTTTATAAGAAATACATTGAATTCAATCTTTATTTATGATCATATGCCAACAACAGTCTCTAACTTAAGCTTTAATCTTGTAATAATTGACCTTGGAACAGTTTGGCGAGAGTTATCCTTAATTTTGCTAAAAATGCATTTCTTGCATAAAAAGGTCAAGCAAACAGAATGTTGCTTTTAATTCCTTGTCTTATTGTAATAGGGCCCCTCATTAGTAGGTAAAACGGAAAACATGATTAATCAACAGCACATTTGTTCAAATACACCCCTTTCAAAGTATCCAATTTTAAAATTACCTCCCTTTCAATTAAAGACTGTTCTTATTTTGACCCTACGGCGTAACTTAATGGATTCATTTAAGAAAACAATCAATAAAGATTAAAAAGACATTAAATAATTGATTTCAAGACAAAACAGTTCATTCCACAACCTCTCTTGAATTAGGGAAGAAACGAAACTTGCATACATTGTAAACATATACAATTAATGACCGATTAGAACTTTGGTTGAGTGTATACACATTTGCTCAAGTCTTTAAATTTTTCTGGCCACATATGATCTATAAGATCACATTCCATTTAACCTCCGATCAAACTCTAGACTTTTATGTTATGCACATGCGTGGACAGCGATCAAGGAAACTTCACTATCTATCCAACCCAATCTTTTCTTGGTAATTGTTATTGTGGGATGGTTTGCAGGCAGAAACCTTCGAAGTGCCACATGATGACTCATCTTTGACATCTACAAACAATGCAGCGATATATATAACTTCTGTATTTTGAAAGTGTTTGCATGTAAATGCAAACAGAAATTTGGATACCATTTATATTTTATAACCAAATATTTGTTTGTATGAAAATCCAAACAGAAAATAAGATACAACTCATATTTAATAACTAACATTTTATCTGTATGTAAATGCAAACAGTAAATAAAATACTATTTTACATTTAATAACCAACAATATATTTTATGTAAATCCAAATAGTAATTGAGATACGACTTAAATTCAATAATCAACCATTTGTTTGTATATAAATGCAAACATAAATTATGATACGGTTTATATTTAATTACCAACAATGTGATTGTATGTAAATGCAAACAGAAAATAAGACAGGTTTATATTTACTATTTAATAACCAACAATGTGTTTGTTTGTTAATACAAACAGAAATTAACATACGATTTATATTTAACATGTTTAATTTATTTCATTTTACTTATCGAAAAGAAGGGTAAACAAAAGTAATAATCAAACAACTTATTATTCTATATAAACATTACACTCAGGTACCCCAAGTAGAAGAAGTTAAAATTTTATATAAATCATTGGAAAGAAAAGGCAAAACGTATATACATATGTCTTGAAAATAACTGTTACAGCCAAAAAGTAGCGAGGAGAAGAGAGCATGTCATTACAATAATCAGTTTCAAAATGGACGCCACAAACAATTAACGAAAGCGAGAACCAGAGGGGTTACCGCCTTGGAAAATAGAATAAATAATAGCTGTTACAGCAATTACGAATTAATAAGTACCTTTTGTACACTTTCCATCGACAGCAACGGCTCCAGGTTTACACTGACACACACTGTTAACACACACAGCGTTCCTGTCCAGCAAACATTCCGAGCCCTCTTTACCTCTGCAGTTCCCATTCAACGTATCATCTAGATACAAATCACAAAATGCAATATAACTTCATATAATTCCGAATCAAACGTGTAGTGTTGGGAAAAATAAAAGTAGTTTCTTACATCAGCTTAAAATCTAATCGTTGAAACATGTTAACTTACTATAGTTACTAGGTGTCGGTTTTAATATTAAATGAAACAAACTTGATTGTTGACAATGATATCCATAACATTTACAGACACGGAATTTGCAAATAAGCAAATTGAGATATGAACAAGATACACTCATTTTTGTATTTTTTCCATTCATCGTCTATTGATCCAACTTTGTTTTTATTTTTTTGTTGTTGTTGTTTTGCAGGATAGCTCGTCAGAGATATTAAGAAAACTTTTTGCAACATGCACTTATATTATCTAACAGTAACTGCATACGACTAAAGAACTTCTGATATATCTTCCCCCTGTAAAAATTATCTCCCCTTATTTGTATTGGGCCATTATAGTAGCAAAAGTTCCATTAGAAGAGAAAACATCGGTCTTACAAATAACAATAGATTGTAAGTTGCCAGAATCTTTTGCTACCATAATATGACCAAATACAAATAAGGAGGATCATGTTGTTACGCTCCATACCCGAACCCCAATAACGGAAAAGAAACACCGAAAACCCACATCCATTCATAAGTTTACTCAATAAAGTTTTAGCCTTAGCAATGTTTAGCAAACTTAAGCTTCGTACCATGAACGCATCGACCGCTAAAAGGCCTGGCTGTACGCTTGCATACACATCTACTGTCGATACAGTCAGCATTCTCGTCAAATTTGCAGCCCACCTTTTCATCACAATATCCATCAAGGACACCAACTGTAATAAATCACACAACATATACGCTCATGAACAAGTCAACCTAAAAGTCGTATTGGCATTAAACATAATGTTTAAACATGTTGGATCACGGGCGACGCGCCTAACAAACTTCCTAGATTCCAGTACCCTCCGCTGCCGCTCATCATCTTTCAAAATTCGTGGGACCCAGCGAGCACAAAGACGTCTCATAAATAGGTTGTCTTGTAGAATGGTCCTCACTGTGCCGTAGGACGCTCCCGTGGTCTCTACAATTTCTCTTATAGTCAACCTCCGGTCTTGCTCCACCGTGTTTTTAACGGACGTCACTAACTTGACGTCGATGATTGCTGGTCGGCCGCTCCTTTCATCGTCTTCAAGACACTGCCTCCCTTCCTTAAAACGTTTGTGCCACTTGTACACCGCCGACCGCTTGATTTCTGTAGTAAAATTTGCTTTTCGAACTTCTTCGAAAGTCTTGGAAGCGTTATAACCGAGTTTTACGCAGAATTTAATTGCTGCCCTCGGCTCCACGTGTTCCGGTAACCCCATTTGACGTTGAAGATTTCTCGTGAGAAGTTATGTATAAATTACCGTTGTTGACGTGTTTCAAACGCAAATATCAAATCCGGGCGTCAACTGACGGATATGACGTCGTATCACCGAACGTTTAATTTTCGCGCGTTTTTAATCGTCCGTATAAAAGATATATGATGTTAAATAAAACCGTTAACAACACTTAAACTGCGTGCGCCAGACGACGGGAGTACTGGGTTATATATTATTTATAATTAAGGTACTTATTGCATGAAGATCACCAAACCCCCCAGACATGTTCGAAATATGTTAGAATAAATGTGTACCAAATATTACAAACGTAGAACGTCAGGTTTTAAATATATAGCAAGAGTCCACGAACTTTTTGATCAGCCCTCGTACATGTATCATTAATATTCTGTTAACATTTTTTATTTGAGAAATTTGAAAACGCATTGCATTTTACAATACATACAAATAACTATCGTGAAAAACATGGTAAAATTTATGACAGTAATGACAAAATAGTTATCAAAAGCTATCGTTAGTTTTTCATAATTGTATCATTAACAAATTTATATTATTAATAAATAATAAAAGATACCACAAATAACAATATTAGTTTTATTTCATCAATGTTTTTATTGTTAATTTTCTTATATCTTTAGCTTTACATAATTGTGTTAGGTCTTAAATGAACATGCTCTTTTGGATAATTTGGATAGTTCTGGGACCATACCAGCATACCTTATTATTCTATCTTTTACCTTTTACACATGACCCATGTTCTGGCAGAAACATGTAGCTGTATTTGCACACGCAGATGCCTCCGACACATTCTGCATTAGTGTCCAGTACACAGCTGGAACCGTCAACACCACTACATCGTCCTCCATAGGCCTCGTCTGGGAAAATAACAAAAGAATCGCAGAATATCGAGGATGAAAACGAAAATGAGCTAAATGATATTTAGATAAAGAACTCTCCCCCACCCTAAATAAATCTTTAAAAAATCTTGGATTACTTTTAGGGATGTTAGGATTCATATTTCAAATTTCAAATAGATTTTAATTAATTCCATTCGTCAGACGACATGTTCACACGTGTTTTCGAAAAGGGGAATTATACATGTATATGTACACAAAGGGGTAGGCGGCTTGGGCTGTAATATGCCTTTCTATTTAATCCTATTAACCATCCCAATCAATCCTAGTCCGAAATACCTTCAGATTTTTCTTTTTCGGTTCATTTCAATGTCATTTTTTCATATACAAACGTTCACAAACTTAATTTTATGTGTTGAATTCAGTGTAACTTATTCTCCCGTAAACAAAATAATGAGAAACCTGTACAAATATACATTGCATGTTATGTATGTTAAATGTGATATACCACCGATCCACAGGCAATAAAAATCCGATTTTGTTATATTATGGGCACGCCACGGGAAAAGGTACCTTCGGACAGTTGACGTCAATCCTCGAAACGACGTCATAAAGTTGAGCAGACGACATTAATTATTATGCAATTCACGGTAAAAATAACATTTTATTGTCAAAATGTGTAACAAAATCACTGTTTTGTAATGAGAAAGAAATAGAAATTTGAAAGTTATTTCTCAATATAGTAACAACAAAAATAACACAAAAAATGACCGAAGGTACCTTTTCCCGTGGCGTGCCTCATATGTACATTTTTAACATTATGATACCTTGATAACAAACTCCATCAACAGCAGTAGCATTTCTTTTGCAAACACAGTATCCACGTGCGCACTCTGCGTTTGAATCCTTGTCACAAGTAGCACCCTCTGGACCTTTACATCTTCCATAAAGTACCTCGTCTTAAATATTAGCAGAATATTAATGCCTTTTAAATAGCTGATATGTGTATGTTTATTATGTACACCTAATACAAAACAAATCAAATACAAAACATATTCTGATAAAAATCACAAACTTTCAAGGTATAATTATAAAAATTTGGATGATTTTTATTCAAATGATAATATCTTTTGGTAAATTTATATTTTAACATGTGACTTATTACATTCATGTTTATTTCCAACGTTTACACATTTCGTGAAGAAAATCATTCAAAAAATGAAAATGGTTAGGCGTAAATGCAAAGATCTCTTCATTTAAATCAGTTAGACTCCAAATCAATCAATTTAAAGTTTGAAAACTGTTAACAACGATAATTACAGCCAAAACGAGGACGATACCGACTCAATAAAATAAAACAAGTAAAGTGTAGAGTTAGAAAGGTCTCACCTTGAACACACTGACCAGCTATGAGACTTGATCCAGGTTTACACGTGCACTGTTTGTCTTTCAGCTTTTTCTGAATGTCTTGAGAACAAGATGGATCACCTGTAATTGAGGTAATTCACATAAATGTTCAAACGCCTTTAATAATAACCTTACTGATTAAACGTATGTTTCAGTCATGCTTATTTAAGTAAGAAAAGAACGATAAAGAGGGTTGTCCCAATAAATCGTAGACAATTGACATAAAATGAAAACTACTGAACATACCTGTATGAAATTATCACAGCTTTGTTGGACGTCCTTAGATAGCATGTATGGGAGGTAAATGTAAAAAAACGGCTTAAATAATAACATTACTGATTAAACGTATGTTAAAGCCATGCTGATTTAAGTACGAAAAGAACGATTACATATACATTCAAACGTTCCAATGACTTTTACAGTGATTTGAATGATAAAACTTCTGTTTAAAGCATGTCTATTCAAGAATGGAAAAAAGGTGAAATATGCATATCAGGAATCGCCACATTCAGAAAAAACAGCCTCCCCACACAGTCAAGAAGAAGAGAGGGGGAGAGAGCATGGTTAATAAAATAATCAGTTTCAAAAAAGACACCACTAACAATAAACAAAAATGAGAACCCGAGGGGATACCGCCTTGGAACGGTCAGTGGCAAATCAAATTGCCACTGGGGGTTTAAACCAGGTTCTAGGGTGCACCAACCTCACACTTGCCCCAACAGGTTCTCATATCACAAAACAAGTACAAGTTGTCTTGGTGAAAAGACTCCAACCCACTTATCTGCTTAACAATGTTGCATTCAAAAGCACACACATATAAAACATAAGAAGCTAAGAGCATTGCAAAGCCGAAAGGGGTACTCAATGATCTTACCGAGACCAGAGCACCTGGAGTAAAATCAGCAAGAACACGATGACAGGGATAAAAGAAACAAATCGAGTTTCTAGGTTCTTTTAAGAAAAGATTTCCCCAATAACCTTCATAAACTCTTAAACCCCTGCCACCGTCGTGCAACCAAAGAGGTAAGCATAATGATCAACTGTAGAAGGGTTAATCACCAGGCCTGCAGAGCGCTGTAAAATATCGTGTTGGTAACCTTTTTTTTTAAATTTACAGATGGTTTTTACGAATAACCGGGAGAAATTAACACTGCCTTTAATCTTTTTAAGTTTATAAATTAAATCTCCATAAAAAACTGGTTGTGAAATACCTTGTTGCAAAAGTGATTTTAAACTGCATTTGTATTTATGAATTAAATCTGGGTATCGGCGATAAAACTTGCAAAAGGTTTTCCTTAATTTGTGATACCGATAACCTTGTTTTAAGAGTTTTTCTGTAATGCAAAGATTACGTTCATTGAAATCATTAACATTGTTGCAAGCTCTTGAAAAGCGAACAAGCTGTGAGATATAAACCCCATAAGATGTTGCACGGGGAACATCGCCGTCTAAAAACGGAAATTTTACTATATTAAAATTAAAATCATCTCTTTTATCATAAATTTTAGTAGTGACATAACCATTTTCAATGGACAGATTTAGATCGAGAAAGTTTGCTTGCTTTTCTGAAGTGTTCGCTTTGTTAAGTTGTAGTTCTTTGGGATAAATCGTATTAACCAGTAATGGAAAATGGTTATTGTCTATATTTAATAAATCATCAAGGTACCTCGAGGTGTTGTTAAAAGCTGTAATTATATCATCTTGATGTTCAGTAGAAAGAGATAACATAAAGTCTCTTTCATAACAGTATAAAAACAGATCAGCAACAAGGGGTGCACAATTAGTACCCATTGGGATGCCTATTACTTGTTTATAAATAGAGGTACCGAATCTAACATAAATATTATCCAGTAAGAAAGTTAGCGACTCTATAAGGTCTTGACAAGTCCATAATGTATAATTATCATAAGAAACATCTGTAAAAAATGCCATATGTTCATTACAAGCGATGAAGGTTTTATTTTCTCTAGCAAACGTTTTTTCAATGAGACTGGTTAGTTTGTCTCTTATTAAATTATGAGGGAGTGAAGTGTATAATGTTGAGAAATCATAAGTAGACAAACAGAACGCCCGAACAATTACAATAAAAGTTTGTTTCAGTGCAGCATACCTTAAATCTTCAAAACACATGGGCTGGAGTTTATTAAAATAATTAAATTACTTATAACGCCAGTCTTATGTTGTAGCTCTGACTATCTGAATCAACATGTTAAACCTGAATTGTTTGCGACCTCTTAAGGAAAAAAATATACAACAAAATTGGCAATGTGCGCATTAAAAACCATCTGTCAAATCACGATTCAATAAAAACATTTAATTATGTTCTCAAGACCAGTGTTAATCATTTCACTTGACGGCCGTTAACGTTATCCAATCCACTGACGAAACTGCATTCAACTGTACCAATATTTTAGTGTTAACGGCCGTTGTCATTACCAAAATCAACCCGAAGTACCAAGTTTAAAAGTAAAAATCTTTCTAGAGAAAGCAAATTGGAAGCTGTGGTTTCAAATAATTACAGGGAAATAATTGAACTTTATCATGGAATATTTCAAAAATTTCAGATTTTGTAATAAAAAAGGATATTTGCGGTCGATTCGTCAAATGACATATTTTGGCAAAAAATTGCACACTTTTTCTGCAATTTCTCTGTAGATAATATCCTGTGTGCGTCAAGATTTCGTCAGTAGAGTCCTCAACAAACAGGGAATCAAAATGTATATTTTTGTATGCTAAGGTATTGCCGGAAAATGTAAAAATCAGGCCAATACTCAGTTTCGCCGAAAAACGTTCATGTACACTAGCAACTGCCGTCGGCTTACCCACGGCATTCACCTTATCGGGTTGAACGGTGTGGGTCCGCACAAAGCACGTTTTGTTCAATAATATACTCAACAAAAAAAGAAACCTGACACTGTAACTTTGAATAAGTATGAGGTGCATATTCAAAATCTAATTTTTTTGCACCATCCAAAAGAAAATAACCACTGAATCACTTGTTTCATGCACCAAAAATATCAAAATGCATAATTAAGTTCAAAACATGCACAATTTTTATTACATACCACAATTCAATTAGTTTTAAATCTGATTCCAGGAAAATACACCAAATATAAAGTGTCAGGTTTCTATTTTTGTTGAGTATATATGCATCATTTTCATTGCTTCAGAAAAGTTTACGTTTATAACAGATATAGCGCTTTACCTTTGGCACATATTGTGTTATTTTCTTTACGATACACACATCTTCTCTTCAGGCAAACGATATTAAAACCTTGTAGGCAAGGCATGCCATCTTCTCCTTTACATTTACCGCCAAATGATTCATCTAAAATTAACATGGAAGTTGTCATTGTTCATGTGGTCATGTTATATGATGTTTTGTGTTGCTTGTGTAAATAGAACTAAAGGGACTTTTCAGTGTCGAGCTATATTTCGTTAGTATGAAGTTTTAAGATAAAAAAGAGAAATATGCATATCAAGAATCTTCACACTTACAAAACACAACCTCCCTATGCAGCGAAAAAGAAGAGAAGAAAAAAAAGCATGTTTGTGATAAGTATGGCAATTCAAATAAGACGCCAGAAAACAATTATAAAGACAATGAGAACCCTTTGGGTAACCGCCTTGGAACGGTCAGTGGCAACATTACATTGCAATATCATTCAAAAATCAATAAAGAAATAAAATATTTTAGTTATACGTATTTAAGGCAAACGTATATTTATTCCAATAGGTACAATATGCTTCAGATATAAACGTATACATGATATTCTTACCTCGTATACACCTTCCATTGATTTCACTCGTGCCTTTCTTACACATACACGTTCCGTTGATGCACATTGCATTTTCATCTAGCTTACAGTTCTCCCCACTGATTCCATTGCAAAAACCGCCTTTTGTTTCATCTTGAGAATAAAAATGATATCATTTTATTTTATCAATATTAGTCACGGAATCAAGTAACGTTTGATACTGTTGAGTGCGTGAAAACATCGCACTTACAAACGGAAAAATCACACATGCTAGTAAAGGTTCCACACGGTAACTAGCGATTTTAAATTGCCCTTAATAATTAAATATAAAGTATTACCGATTGGTAAAGATTAAATCTCAGAATTAATATAAAAAAAGTCTAATAGCGATTATTAGACCTCTCACCATTACAGTGTGCAACTTTAGCAGTTATAATATTATAAGATTTTAAACTATTAGGTAAATAACTATATCTGTTATATATTATAGGACTTCAAAGCATCAGATTATACAACTTAAACAGTTATACATTATTCGACCACAAACCATGATAGAGTACTAGTATGTAACTTATAATGTTATACGTATTAGGATTCAAACCATTAGCGTATGTAACTTTAACGGCTATACTATATTATTAGACCTAAAACCATACGAGTTTGAAATGTAAACGGTTATAAATAATACGACCTTAAATCATAAGAGTATGCAACTTTAGCAGTAACCGTTCTACATGTACATTATTAGACCTAAAACCATTAGATTATGAAACTTTAAATGTGATAAATTATTATACCTAAAACCATTAGAGTGTGTAGTATAAATGGTAAGACAAACTGCAACAGTTCTTTTCAATGACCTATTGTACAAAGTGTTAAAAAAGATATCAAACCAACCCAGTACGCAAATCCCGTTTATGTTACTTGCGCTGGCTTTACACACGCATATTCCTTCTCGGCATACGGCGTTCATGTCCAGTTTACACAATTTTCCGTTGCTACTAGCACACGTTCCTCCCACTGTCTCGTCTGAAAGATTGCCATTATAACAAGAGCTGTCAGAGGAGAAAACACGCCCGACTATTCGAATCATTTGAAATAAATGGTGAACAACTATTAAAACTGCAGCTTTTAAACTTTAGTGGAAAATCTGAAAATCGACTCTTGCGTATAATTAACGTATTTTAATACATACATATAAAAATAAATATGTCAAACTACAATCTAATGTAAAATAACTCTAGTTTAGAAGATGACATTTGAAAAAATAAAACATACATTGAATACTTAGTATAGCTACTGCTTTTTTAGTTCGATTTGAAAAAAAAATTATAATTTAACTAAAATTTTATTGTAAGTTTTGTCCAACACTTTTATAATCTGTTTAAACACCAGGGTAAAAATGAATCGCATTTCAGAATCTCAGTTCCGCAAGCGAAAACGACATATGAATATAATTATGGAGTGGCTACATTCAGAAAAAAACACAGCCTCTCATCACATGAAACAGTCAGAAAAAAGTATGTTTTCAGTTCGAATTAGAAAGGAGTAACCGCAATAAAACTTCTTGTGTCGGTATTGTTTGAAGGTGTTGGCGATAACATCTTAATGTTTAGGCGATAGAGATATTATTTAGGCTATATGGTTGGAATATTAAAACAGACCTATCATCCTTTATAAACATATGTACTGATATTGCCGAATTTAATAAATTATACAACTATAAACATATGTTAAATCAAACACCAACAACAACAACAACTTACTTTTCATGCACTTGCCAGCCACGGGATATGTACCACGTTTACATTCACACTTGAATTGGATACATTCGGCGTTTCTATCCAAAACGCAAGGATTTGCTTGATATGAAGAGCACGATCCGCCGTAAGTTTCCTCTGTATCAAAATAAAATTTATTTTAAACGTCAAAAACACTTCTTGATTTTACAAATAGAAACTAAGTAAAATCAATAAAATGTTAATGTATTTTAATGGGTGTCAATATGAATTGAAAATCCAGAAAGAAAGAATTTTCGAACCTTAGTAACACGCTACTCTAGTAGTTCCTATCAAGTGGAATATGCATATCAGGAAATGCCACACTCAATAAACACCGTCTCTCTACGCAGACAAAATCACATAAGGAGGATAAGACAGCTTGGGCTGAAAGTTTGATCCATTCCAAAATAGACGGCATCACAGGCAATCAACGAAAAATTGAGAACCCGAAGTATAACCGCCATGGAATGATCAGTGACAAAGCACAGTGTCACTAATTGTTCAAACTAGGTTCAATGGTGCACGAAGCTCACTCTTACCCCCGACAGGTTCTCATGATAAAAAAAACTAGTTTAAGTTGCCTTGTTGAATCAACTCCAACCCAACAATCCTCAAGACAACAACATACATCAACAGCAAGCAAAATCAAGGCTTCACGCGTACTTTAAACAGTCCAACTGTTTTTCATACCCAAATGAAAACCATCAAATATCGATTTAATCCTTATATTTACACACAATACTCTCTTTTATTCAGAAATTATTAGAAGAATTTGTGATATTACGGCTTTTTCGAATGGCTGTTGGAACAGCAACATTGACGACAAAGTGAATGACGGCACGCTTTTTCACAGCAACTCGTGGCAAAACGTGCGTGCACGGCGACGTCACACGTCACAACATTGTGCAACGTCCAATAAATTGTGAACGGTTCTACTTTAGCTACGCCTTTCAAATTATTACGTTACACTGTTTACCATTAGAAATTATGATTCGTTAAATGAATAAGACTTCATTGTAGAGGACGAAATTGAAGTGTAAATATAAACATATTAAAACATAAGAAGACAAAGTATATGTACTCGTTGAGCTAACCTAATCCAGAGCAATAGATGTAATGTTATATGAGCTGCCTTTTGCACAACAAACATCGCCCTTGGTCTCGTGGGATTACACACTCAATTCGAAAGATACTGTTCTAAAATTCCATTTTATCTGCTTTAACTGTTACATGTTAAATTCGTAGTTATGCTAAACATGGTAAAAAAACAATAACAAAATAATCCGAAATGATCTATGCATACTTAATCTACAAACTCCACTGACGTCACTGGCGTTTATGCTGCCGTCACATTTACACGTTCCGTTGATACACAAGGCAAGGGGATCTAACCCGCAAGCAGTTCCGTTGCTTCCTGCACATTTACCGCCTGCAGTCTCATCTAGAAATAAATAACGGCATAAGTTTACAACTGTTTACACAAAATATAATCTACATGAATCTCAGTATAAATGGGGTTCGTCAAGGTTAAAGGTAACTTCGGGGGGTTTTCCTTCAAATGACGGCATAAAGATAAGCGAACGAAATTATTCAAAATGCATTTATTATTTGTTATTTAAATAGCATTTTATTGTCAAAATGTGTTCATGTAACAAAATTACCTATACATGGACTAGTGCGGTACTTACTCATCCCATAGCCGGGTTACACAATTTTGAATCATTAAAGCAACGTTACTTATATATTTGATTATTTAACCAAATGACTGTCTTTAACCTCTTTTTTTCTTTTTATCCTTTTCTTCAAAAGCATTAGCCATTTTTATGTACGTCTATTAGAGTAAGCCATGCAGGGGGTTATTTAATTTTTAATATTTTATATTTTAATATTTAAAAAAACGTACATTTTAAGCACTTGTCCCCAAAAGGACTTGATCCGTATTTACATTCGCACCTCCCTTTAATGCATTCAGCATTGCTGTCTAATGCACACTCATCACCATCTCGACCCTTACATCGCCCGCCGTACGTTTCATCTGAAATAGTTCAGTGATAAAATGAATTTTAAGAACACCATTAAAAAAACAGTATCGGATAAGAATCACTCAAGAAAAACAAAATATTCTAATAAATCTTTGGTCTGACTCTTAAATACATATATAATTATGTAAACAAAAGCGATTTTAATAGTGTGCTTCTATTAGTACGTCCTTTTGTATTTGAACTCGGCCCAGAGTGAGGGGGTGGGGGTTCCACTAGCTGCTGGTTTGACTAATCTGCGTTTGTGATTGGTCATCATTCAAAATGGATTGCTCCATTAGTATAAAATTAGCAACTTTAGGCTTCTGTATAAAAGTCATGTGTGGTCCCATTTCCAAACTTCTTTGACTGGTGTGCAGCGGATTGGCAGGGCAGAACACTTCCTAATTGTCTGGAAATCCCTTTTGATCGAAAGTTGATGAAGTCAATGTGGGACAGGGCGTCTGGCTTTTTAATTTGTGTTTGCAGCCGTCAAGACGATTAAGATTAATGTAAGGTGCAAGGGTTTGAAGGGTTAGTGTTTTAAAGATTAAGGATGGGATCATATTAAGGTGTAAGGTTGAACACTTTATGTTGCTGGATGTGGCCCTATGCATATTTCACTTTTATTATAAAATTATCACTCTTTTATTACAAATTTATTTTCGGACACATTTCCATTATCAAGAAAATACAGAATAACTAGGAAAATTTGAAGTAAAAGAGTGATAATTTTATAAAGTGTTATAACTGACTTCCCTTTTGGAAAGATTACGTAATTGTTAGGTTTAAGATTTTTGGGTGCGGACAAATTCTACAAAATGCGTCTGAATTCATACGAGGAACGCATTTTCCGCCCAGTTGAGTGGCGTCCTTCTTACACCTGCACGTGCCATGTCTGCAAACAGCATATTGGTCCATCTGACACTGTGAGCCATCCTTCGCCGAACACTTCCCACCGGCTGTTTCATCTGTTAATATTTAGAAGAAAGGATAGTTTAACTTTTCAAACAAAAAAAACGATTACAATAAAATTACTTACTTAGGCGATTTAAATTATGTGCAGTTTTAGCTGGCGCACAATTTCACAAACAACGCACTGTTTTAGACCTGTTTCAGAATAAATTCAACATAACTTGAATATCATTATTTATTTTCTTCAAGTTTTAGTTATTTGTTGTTTTTCCTTTTTTCTAAAACTCAGTATGAAAACAAGTTCCTGAAGTAAACTGTAAATTATTTCAATTTCTTATTGTTCAATTGATACATTCTACTATAAAGGGGTTTGTTGCTTAGAAACGAGCTTTAAATGATATGGGGCACGCCACGGGAAAAGGTACCTTCGGTAATTTTTTGTGACATTTTAGTTGTTACTATATTGAGAATGAACTTACAACTATCTTTTATTTTTTCATAACTAAAAAGTGATTTTGTTACACATTTTGACAATAGAATGGTATTTTTACCGCGAAATGCATAATAAATAATGTCGTCTGCTCAACTTTATGACGTCATTTCAAGGATTGACGTCAATTGCCCGAAGGTACCTTTTCCCTTGACGCGCCCCATATTTACATACCAATCGTCTTTCATCTTCGTTCAGTATAATTGCTCACCTGCGAAGCATTCTCCATTCATAGCGGTTGTTCCTGGAACACACTTACAAATGCCATCTTCGCAAAATGAATTCGTTACTTTCTTGCAGGAATACTCATTCAACTTGCAACGTCCACCCAAAGTTTCATCTGAAATATGAGCATTCTATGAAAATAAGGTGTTCATTGAAATAACCACACGAGATAAATAATAAGTTATATTTCAGAGCGGAGTTAAAATGCGTAAGGATACATTTATAGCATGCGGGACTAAACCCCATTTAATGTGTGCACTTTGCCTCAAGCTTGCTATTAATATCCCATGTATTGCTAAGCTTACTATTTATTCAAGCACAGTCAAAATTGTTAACACTTTAAAGCGTGAATATAAAGTCTTGTATTACTTATATGAGTCGAAGTTTACCACAAGCTTTGAAATGATTATTTACCATTTAGATATTACGATAGTCAGAAGTTATTTTCATACAAAAACACAAAGTTATCACAAAAACTTAATAAAATGTCTAAGCTTTGTTGTTTAACATACAAGTATTTCTTAGCTTGTGAAGTCAGGGAGTTTTACGTATAACATGATAATAAATACAAAATCTAAACAACCTTACCTTGTTTACATGTGCCGTTCACAGCACTGAATTCTTTCTTGCACACGCACACTTTGTTGATACATTCAGCATTTGAATCAGTTTTACAATCATCGCCATCAGCGCCCTTGCATTTTCCACCAAAAGTTTCGTCTGCAAGAATTCAAATGTCTTTTGATTTGCCACTGACCGTTCCAAGGCGGTAACATCTCGGGTTCTCATTTTTGTTTAGAGTTTGTGGTGTCTTTTTTGAAACTGATCCTTTTATTGACCATGCTCTCTCTCTCTCTCTCTCTCTCTCTCTCTCTCTCTCTCTTCTCTCTCTTTTCTCTCTCTCTCTCTCTCTCTCTCTCTCTCTCTCTCTCTCTCTTCTTCTTCTTCTTCTTCTTGACTGTGTGAGGAGGCTGCTTTTTTTGAATGTTGGCAATTCTTGATATATTTCACCTTTGTTTCAAACGTGTTACTGTTGGTGAAAACATGAAGCGAAAATACTAACTAAAACATTATTTCCTCAAACACATTATTCTAAAATAATCATATAAAAAGGGCTTTTGTTTGATATCTTGGACTGTAATATTGCGATGACAAGTAAAGTACTCGTAGATTCGGATAAAATGTCTTAATACATCATTCAAATATTACCTATTAAATGCATATACTAAGGCGGTCGGACTTGAGAGAGCGCAATCATTAAGAACTTGAGAAAGATTCAACAAAACTACCTTTGGCGTTGGTTATATTTTCCTTCATTGCAAAGTCTTTGCACACGCACTGTTGGCCTTCACATGCGGTCTGCTCGGTTTTAGCAAACTCTGTTAGTTGTTCTTGGTTGACGAACACCTCTGTGAGATAATTTAAAGCCAAAGACACGGTTGACAATTGTTGCAGTGTTACTGTCAATGATTCAAACTGATAAGCAAAACCTTCAGTCAGCCTTATGTCATTTTCATTTTTAAAAACAGAATGCAAAATAGCTCAACAAAACATGTCAGTCGAAGAAACAAACAGGCTTAAAATTAAATAGAAATGCTAAAGTAAAATGTAACATGGTGTTTAATGCCTTACGTTCGTGCAAAAGTTTCTGGTTTTGTTTTAGTTTGTTACTTTGCTGTATGCTTTTTACCTTGTTTTTTGACGTTTTATCGGTAAGATATAAAAGATATAACAAAAAAACAACGAAAATTCCGGATCGGATCTATCGGCCAATAGTAGTCCGCATAGTTTATGTGAGAGCCGACAAAATCAACAAAACACTTCATGAGAAAATATGTAACATGTATATAGTATTACTTTATGTTCCGAATTACCTGGAGAACATTTGCCGTGAAGTTCTTTGTTACCTCCCTTGCATACACAAATTCCTTTCATGCAAACAGCGCTTGAGTCGTTTTTACATGTCGCACCATCATAACCGTTGCATTTACCACCAAGCGTTTCATCTACATACAACATTAATTACAATTTCATGTACATTTATATGAACAATTGAATTACCGGTCCCATATCTAGGTCAAGTATTTATCACGTTTAATAAAGCATTTTTTATCGTAAGGGGGCGAGTCCAGCCTTTCAGGGACAATACGTCTGATACTGTTCTAAGAATGGTATTAACTGTACTAAAGAGTATAAAAACTGAGATTTGAAACCAGTCTCAAATCTCAAGCATGTGATTGCTTGAAATGGCGTTTGACGTCTGGACTACGATAAAAAAAAAATAAATCATTGAGATTTGTTTCTGTTTTATTCTCAGTTTTATAATATTGGGGCCATGGCATTCAAGTTCCCATGCCAAAACCGTTTGAGATAGATTAGAATCATAATATGCATATATTGTTATTATGTGGCACTGAACCTACTGTACTCTCGTTATCTGACGGCTGATATGAGGTTTTATGGATTTTACTAAAGCTTTTGAATTAATCCATGCTTGATAAGTCAAATATACATTTACATTTGAATTTTATATAACTTATCTCTTTCCAAAAAATCATCTAATCTATTTAAAAACAGGAATTATAAATAAGATTTATTTTCCAGGGTAAACCATAAAATTTGCCGTGATGAAAATATGATCATATAAAAACTTTTATAACGTCTAAGTTATTTTGTCTCACTTCAGTTTGACTATTGACAAATCTTCATGGACCTAACTGTTTGCCTATGAACTGTGAAATGGAAACAAGCTATTTACCGTATACACATTTTCCTGCCCTTATACTTGTATCTGGTTTACAAATACACATCTGTTGAATACATACAGCGTTTCTATCGTATACGCAATCCTTGCCCGATTCATCGTAACAATTTGAATTCACGTACCCAACTACAACGAGAAAGACTACTGTCATAACATTATAATTATATCTTTGCGCGTGAGTTTAATTTTCGCATATTTCGCGCTTTAAAAAGTGCACTTACTCAAATCCTAGAGTAATCACTCAATCGAACATTATATTAATAATTATTTAGAAAAATACAATTGTGCAAATGTGTTATGTGTTCCTTTTGCAAGAAAAATTTGATATCCGGGTGATTTAAGGATTTATGTACACTCACCCAAAGTTCTACTTGGCCATTTTTGTCATTATTTTTACATTAGAAAAACACTGACTTAACTCTTCATTTGTGATCAGTTGCCATCAACAGTCTTCAATTAAACCATTTATTAGTACCTTGTTACAGTTTGGCTAAGAGTTGTGCTAATTTTTGCTCATTCAAATTCATTTCATGCAATTAAAGTTCCAGCAAAAAGAAAATTTCTCAAAACTTCTTGTTTTGTTTAAATAACATCCCTAGTTAGTAGGAAAAACATTAAACCTTATTAATCAGCAGCTTTTTTTGTTTTAATAAACCCCTTCAAAGAACCCAATTGTATAATTACCTCCCTTTCAATTTAAGAGTTGTATCAATTTGACCCTGTGGTGTAAATTAATGATATTGGATTAATTTACGAAAAAAAACAACAATAAACGTTAAAAAGACATGAAAATTTAATAACTGATTCCAAGACAAACAGTTATTTTCACAACCTCCCTGAGAGAGAGAGAAGAATTGAAACTAGCATACTTTGTAAACCTATGCAGTTGATGACAAATTAGAACTTTGAGTGAGTGTATACATGCAGTTGATGACTATTAGAACTTTGAGTGAGTGTATACATGCAGTTGATGACCAATTAGAAGTTTGAGTGAGTTTATACATGCAGTTGATGACTATTAGAGCTTTGAGTGAGTGTATACATGCAGTTGATGACTATTAGAACTTTGAGTGAGTGTATACATGCAGTTGATGACCAATTAGAACATTGAGTGAGTGTATACATGCAGCTGATGACTATTAGAACTTTGAGTGAGTGTATACATGCAGTTGATGACTATTAGAACTTTGAGTGAGTGTATACATGCAGTTGATGACTAATAGAACTTTGAGTGAGTGTATACATGCAGTTGATGACCAATTAGAACTTTGAGTGAGTGTATACATGCAGTTGATGACTATTAG